>JAMZEH010000077.1:887500-1365000 GCA_024699665.1 Ostrea denselamellosa
TGCACATGCTAATTTACACCCCCACCCCTCTTAGAGCCACTGTAATTTCAAGGACAACAAGTAGATGCCCCTGACCCAACAATATGCGCATCTGCTATATATGGCATTGAAGTATTGTACGAAGTTAAAGTCTGTTGCATAAGTCAAAGTTTCTAGGTTTATTTAATAAATCTTTGAAAAAAAAAATCGCATTTTTGTCAATGAAAAAAATAGATGCCCCATCCACCAAAACAAATCATTGTCCTATGTCGTTTTGTCATAAACAAAAGTGTCTGTCGCGTCACAATTTGAACCGGTTCCACCCTGGTGATAAATATTGCATTGCCCCTTATATTACGAAGATGCACAGCATTATATCTTTCTTTCAATTTACTTCTGTTGTTGCTATGGAAAGCTAACCATACCTTGTGGTGGGCTATCATTCAGAGGTAGGATCACTACGTCACTTCCGTCAGGATCGGGAAAATGTGGATTTTTAAACTTTCGTTCCGTGATGACCCATTTTTCTGCATCGTTAAAGCTGGGGAACCAGAACACAATTATGATGAAATCGAGGCCTGATGTCCTCTGAAAGCGTTCGGACCAGTAGTCACCAGTGCGTGTCATGTTGAACCGGATATTCCAACCCTCGAGTCCCTCCAGCAGATGAATCTACACATTACAGATACCATCATAATGTGTTTCTTCTACGTGTGAATATTAAAAGCGATGAATGAAGATATCAGATATACGACATAAAAGTTTATTTAATGGAATTTCGGTTTTTAATCACATCTTTCTTTAGTACGAGTATTCATGGTAGACTTTCCTTACTTCGATGGACGTGATATTTTACACAAGTCTGTAGACAGTCTGATCCATGACGTATTTCAAACTAAAGCAAAGTTAACCTAAAGGGATATATACTAGTAACTTGAATATATAAAGGAGTTTTACAGTTTCGAAGACATCCATATAAAACGTGTTTATTTGTAGACAATGTCAAGAAATAATCACTACTACCTTATAAAGACTTGCAATTCAGTCCGTCCACTTTTCAGTGTTAGATAATTGATCTCAACACGGCAATCAACAACAAAACACAGGTAGTTTCTTTTTTAAATTCTTTATTGGACGATACCTCTCCCAACAGATACAGCAAATAAATAGTGAAAATAAATAGCATACACAGGTGTACAGTACCGATTAACATAAATAGATAAATATGATGGAGTGCAGTATATACAAGGTTTACAGAAGAACAATGTTTGTCAAATATAATGGTCTATTAGTACTATGGAGGAAAATCTAGGGCAGGTCTACGTTCAATCTAAGTAGTTCAACGAGATATTTGTAGGACAAGACCAATGTAAAAAGAGAATTAGAAACCACTGTGGCGTCTGGGGAAAACCTTGTGGCATACCCATAAACAAAAACCAAGAAAGATGTATCAGCAAGTGGAAATTGATGGAATTCGCCATTCAAAACCGATTATCATTTAGTAAATTCAGGGGTAAAATATCAGAATTAGTTGAGAATTAAAGCTGACTATATCTGAATAATACTGATCCACAGAATGCTCTACTAAAGGACAAAGTATCTGAAACATTATCACAGACTCTGAAGATGCGACTTTTGACATCAGGTTATTTTGATCAGTCACGTGATCAAACCGGGCGTTCCGTGAGAGTGAACATGAAGGTGGTTCTGCTTTTGGAGATATCCCTCACTGATCTTCTCAGACGTTCATAATCAGCTACAAAACGAAAGAAGTGGAGACAAAATGAGACTCAGTCGTAGACGGAAGACCGAAATAGTCACAATTTGAGACTCCTTGTATATTACAACTATGAAGCTGATCAGGAATTGGGCAAGGATTAGCAAATCTCAAATTCCGTACAGTCACCTCAGATAGTTATTAGCTAAACAGACTAGTTTAAAATCAAAATTTACGAAGCGTTTGACCTCAGATATATTCCTTGTCTTTAACAGGAATATTGGAATTTAACATTCGATCGATGTTAAATTGATAGATAGATTCCATTCATGTATAAAAAGCATTTATACTGATAATATATAATTTTTTAATTATATATATATATATATATATATATATATATATATATATATATATATATCGTTTAAATTGATTTCTTTCATATGCACACTACACTGTACTGTACAACTTTTCTGAAATTTCTGATAGTCGTGGAAGTTACATATGATAATTTTCATGTTTCAGAAAGGGTAGTATATCGGGTTTAAGTTGTTTAATGGTCTTGGTGCTATAGATGTTTATGATATATGAATAGACAGATTTGCTTTGTACTTACGATCATTGTAGAAATCAAGTGCTGCTTGGCTAGACGGGAACCTGTTACAAGTGACAACGCTTCTCTGTTTAAACCAATTTCCCCGGAACATCTTAATTCCCACCGTCTGAATAACAAACCGCTCAGCTTTGTGACGTTGTAATACATCATACATATTAGCAACAAACTTCTCCCTAAATTGATCTGGATCAACAATTCCTTCATATTCAGTCACCAGGAATGTAGGATAATGTCGATCTATTGACAGAAGAAAGTCACATGTAAGTCAATACTATTTTCTTATCGTAACTCAATAATGCTAAGCATTAGCAATAACATACTACAACACTACTGTAACAATATATTGGTTTAAAAATTACCATTTTCTGGGTTCCAGTTAATTGGCAAACAAGCCATGTCCGACCCATGGTATTCTGGGAAAGATGCCCTCTGGAATTTTTTCTCGTGATAAAGCCACATTTCTGCTTCTTTCCTGGTTGGAAACCAGAAAATTATAACGGAGTCGCCAACATCCCAGGACCTGTCGGATTTGCTACTCGGAACATGGCTCCAACCATCCGGCCGACCCTCCAGAAGGTGGATCTGAGGTACAAGTAAACTAACGTCAGTCAAAAGAGAGGTCACGACATTGGTGTATATATCAAGTACGTAATGACACTTACGATTTGCACTCACCATTTTCTGTTCTCTTTTAAGGAAAAAAAGCACGACATGGCCAAAAAACACGAAAACCACGATAAATTTTGAATGAAAATGCTGCGACCGCGTCTGGTATTGAAGCACTACAGCGTAATCAGGCGGTCGCATCTTTTGGTACTTGTTCAGAAAATTACTGTTGTTTGATTTCCAGGTCATCGTTTATGATTCATAACAATTTTCTTAAAAATTGATCTAGTACAAATATTCAAAATTTATCGTGATTTTCAACCATGTCGCAGCATTTTCTAAGTCCGCGATAAGCATTCTGATAATAATGAACACTAGACATTGTTTTTATCCAGGAATTCGTATATTACGCTAGTTGAAAAGAGAATATGGACGACATATAGCACTCCATGAAGTCGGTAATTATTTACAACATATATTTCTGTACTAGATATATAATCCCACTGACCTCTGTGTTATTAGCGATGCCCTTCAATTGACCGTAGGAGTTGGCCAAAACGGAACGCCCCTCCTTTAATGCTTTAACAACATCCGGTTTGCCATCCATGTGCGTCCTCATAAAGAGGTACACTCCACTGTTGGTGGACTTGGGCTGCAAAGGAAGCATAAAAAAATCAGCAGACTGACAGATGAGATTTCACACTACATCCACATCCCATTACATGAAAAACGGCCCCTCAAACCTCCAAGCGACCTGCCTGGTTGTGCTACAAAAAAAACTAATGATGTTATGACGTGTTCATAGAACGACATGATATACCACTTCCAGTGCACCTTCTGAATGTTGCTGTAAAATAGTGAGTACTCTCTAGCTCCCATATAGACCATCACGTGGTTCGATTGATCAAAGCGTGCTAAATGAATTCATGGCTGAATCCTTTACCTCGAAATTATCACTCTCAGTTTGGGTCTCTGGTTCAGTACGAGGCCTTGTATTCTGCAAGATACATGTTACTTATTGTTCTCCCAAGTCAGATAGCTTAACGTGTAGAATAAAAACTTATATTAGTCTTAATGTTCTTTTCTTTAAAAAAACAGCAATGCATACCAAACCGTATGTAATTTTTTTTTTATATAACTGAAAAGAATAATAGCGGTTTCTCAGAGTTAAGAGTGTTTCAACTGATTTTGATAAATGGAAAGAACATCGCTTGTAGAAATTAAAATCAATGTTGATAAAACCTAAGCATCTTATTTGGAGCGTACGAGTAATTTTGTGTGAGGTAAGTAAATATCACGTCATGTTTGTTTGAACAGAGATTTGTTAAAAATGTCAGCCTTTATATCTTTGATGCCTTCTCATTTCTTTAACACACTAAAGAACTCATTTACTACAAGAACTCATTGTCATTTACTACAGTATGCTTCAAATAAGAGTAAGAAAATTTACTTCACGAGAGGTAATCTAGTACGTTGTTACACGAATTTTCAAAAACAGCTACTTTTTTTATTCTCGATGTTTTAAATGATATAATTATAAACCTGATATACCTTTTGTGCGCATTTTCAGGTACAAAGAAATAATAGATTATGTGTAGAATATTAAATAAAAAGTGTATTGCTGTTGAAATGCAGCTTTGCTGACGGACATGAACACAGTTTCTAGTTTGTCTTGGACAAACCTGGTGGCGTTCTGTTATTTTGTCATGAACTGAGGCACTGTCATTTTCATTGTCTAGTTCACGTCGCAACTGGAAAAAATGCAGTCATTGATATTACCAAGTCTGAACACATAATTCATATGTTATTTCAAAAAGTCAAAACCATTTCATGAATGAATTAGAAGCCTTCTGTTGTATTATGATACATAACAAAAATTCATTGACTAGAGTTACAAATTACTTTCCATTATTTAAAATATACAACGTCCATGCATTTGTTTCCAACATTATTTGCCCACACTTCAAAGCAACAAAATTACATCCGATTATGAATAAAATAAACCGCTGTGATTCTACACGAAGCAATGCACATGCGTGAATCAAATTGTGAGACATCAAAAGGCATTATGCTGCATTGATTGACCCAACAGAATGAATTGTTTCAGATAGTGTGATGATTATATATATGTACACTGAATAAATGCACGACAAGCATCAAACCTGACGCTCCTCGGGACGTAAATACCGGTCGTGTAAAAAGTTTGGGCCCTACAAAAGGAATCTACATTGATTGTTGGGCTACCACTAAATCTCGCAACAAATTCCGTGTAAAATCAATATGGAGACACGAAAACATTTTTAATGTACTATTGTGGAAAATAAAAGCAAATCAAATAACTGTGTTTTATTTAACTTCTGTGAATTAATTCCATCAAAGACATTTCACGAATAGGTAACTTCATAATCTATTTTACCAACAAAAAAAATAATATAGCGAGGCGGTAACGGATAAGTGTATTGTCAATTATCAATGACCTGTTGAAATGACGGGTAAACTTTCAATTCAGGGCGATTATTTTATTTCTACATTAATTCAGATGTTTTATATATACATATTGTGTGCATTTCCATACCTAGGTTTTATTACCTGACGGAAAGCGTTTTCTTAGCTCAAAGAAATATCTGAACTAAAGCATTTTACGTCAGACTATATTTCATACATTCATAAATCTTTTTATTTTATGTAGAAATTTCCTCGGTGTTCAACATAATTCTACACAAAGCAGACACAAATGGTTTTTTATCGCGGGACGAAGATAAATTGAATGTTATTTGTGGGCTAGTTCAATACGGTTTGTGAAAGGATTTATTCAGTGGTGTATGCCATGACAACCGCATAAGTAAAGAAAGGAAGGACGATCAACTACAGTCATGCCAATCTGTATGCTTTGAGCTATCTTCAAAATCTCTGCGTTTATATATACACACAAGACACAACAATCCAATAATCCCACTCCACTTTCACTGGAGTCCTAGACATTTTAATATCTTCCACGATTAGTTAAAAGAAAATAAACACTCCTTTGTGTTAAAGCATGGGAGAGCAGTTGGTAAACTATGAAAGATAAAACGACACCATTCAGTTAAATAGGTATTTAGGTATGAAGAGGAAATAAAGAAACCGATTCATGTTCAGAAATCCATGCGCGTTATTTTTGAAAACGAGAAGAAATGAGGATGAATGAGCATGAAATCTAATGGCGTCATTACAACGAAGCAGACGACAGCTGAAAAGGTCATCATGATGCAATCTTACCGGATTATGGGAAGGATTCTGATAAGCATCTCTTGCCCATGGTTTGAAATTCCCATCATGCATTTCAATTTTGTCCACCTCTCGTCGAATTTTGGTCTCTGCCTGTCGGACCTTGTCGGTATTCCTGAACCTCTCGTTATCCCTTGTGTTATATCTGTTCTCGACGTCTGGTCCATACATCCGTTCCCGATAGGTTTCTCTATGACTCAGCTGATCCCTCTGAAAATCCACATGCCTTTTGTCAGTATCATTTTTATCATTGGTAGGGATATAGTTTGGTCGATCGCGATCATCCATGGCAAACCTAGGCGATTTCTGCATGACCCATAATTCATCCTGTAGACGAGTATTGTGCATTCTGATTTTGGATAACTCTTCTTCCAGCTTCCTGAGCTTAGCAGAATGGATTTCGTCTCTCGTTCTGAACTCATCCATTTTGGTATCATGATAATGAATGTTATCTTCCAGCTCGTTGATTTTAGATCCATACATCTTCCAGTCGTCTGCCATGACTCCGATTTTATCGTCTACTATTCCCACTTTCGCTTTCACGACCTCGATACCTGCTTCTACCGTATCTATCTTACTGTTTGTGTATCGGAAAGAATCTCTGGTAGCCATGTGACCCAAATGACAGTGTCAACAAAAAGGGGTAGTCTATTTTAAAATTGACAATGAATCGCATGAAAAGACACTCTACGATGTCAGTTGTTAATCCTTTACTCAATAATCATCAAAAGCAAACACATTCAAGACTCGACGAGAATATTAGAGGAAACCAGGCCTATGTACACTTGCTAATTAAACCAATCCAAATCAAGAGACAGGAATATTTTGTGCACACTCCAGTCATATTAAAGTTCCTTTGACATTTTCGGTAGATTTAAGTTGTTTACGTTCGTCAATGTCTGCGCATGTTTACAGGTTGTAAACAAAGATATAGAAGTTAATGACTCTCATGTGTCAGTGTAATATATTCACTTACAATCAATATCGATTTTTGGATCATTAAAATGGGTAGATGAATCTCTCTCTTGCATTAACGTTTCCAATCAATATTCAAAACTCTGATAAAGATATGTGTTAGCTCTTACTCAGGTAAATTCATCAAATCATTTCAAATGTATACAGATGGAAATCACTTTGATAAAAGATTTATTGTATGTTTTAAACCGTGGATAAAATCCAAAGACAGGAAAAGCAAACAAGTTCTATATATACATGTAGCTGTGTGGGAATCACAGTCAGCTGGCATATGTCCAGGTGTTCGTAAGATCCTCCTCCAAGAAAGGCATTCAAATAAACAGGGTATATTTATCGGGGTACAGCTAGGTACGCGAAAATCATGCAGTTCACTTCCCAGAGAAATATGAAAATCATTAATCAAAAACCCTGAAAACTCGTTTCCTATTTTGATAAAATGTTCCAGTAACTTACCTATGACATTGAATCTGTATTTCATTAATTCGGAGGGACCTCCATGGCCAAGTGGTTAGAGCACTGCGCTCAAAATCACAAGGCCTCTCACCTCTAGTCGGCGCGGGTTCGATTCTCGCTCGCGCCGATATATATGTGAGAAAGTTTGCCAGTTTACTTTCGGAAGGTCGGTGGTCTCTTCCTGGGTACATTGTATCAGGGTTCTCTCTTCCACCAATAAAAACTGGACGCCACCAGATATCTGAAAAATTGCTGAGTGTGGCGAAAAACAATCAACAGTCAATCTATCATTAATTCAGAAGCTGCAATTTCACGGATCATTCAAATCAAACACACGTGTCGTCAACTCATGTGACAGGATATATGGCATGACTCTAGTTTCTTTTACAGTTAAATCTGTAACTGTAGACATTCATGTTGTTTACAGCACTTACCAGATTGGCTGCTGGGTATTCTAAAGGTTGCTGAAAATAAATAAAAGCAAAATCAAATCATGAAAAAAAGTTATCACTTAAACTAGAAACACCATGGTATATCTAAATAAATTGTCCTTTTGTGAACAGAAATCTATCATTACCTTTCGTAGTTCTTCCCGTTTGATTCTGTCTTGTAGAAACTGAAATATACCAAACATACCAGTGACTCTTATATTATCATATATGATTTTTAAAAGGTCAGAAGAAAAAATCTTTAGAGAAACGAGCAGAAATTATAAAAGACTGTTCAACAGCAAACTAATGTACCTCTCCATAGTCACGATAGGTTGTCCTATCGGCCATTTTCTGCTGCAAAAAGAGAAGAAAACTTTCATTGCCTTATTGAGGTATATACGTGAGGTACAACTTCCCACTGTATACTAAACTGAATGTTAAATCAAATGTTTTACAATCAATTTTTCTGTAACTTTCTTTTGATAATTTAAGAGGAATCGTTCATTTATGCTGCTTTTTATACAAGAGATAGCCTAATTCATGGTCATAATAGTTATTTCTCTTGCTTTGTACGGATTACATTTCGAATTTTAGCTGCAAATTCCACGGCAGGAGAAAAATTTTTTTTTTTTTTTTGGGGGGGGGGGGGGGATTTAGTGATTGAACAGTTGTCTTTATATGGGCGAGGATAATTAAGTGGGTATATCCCTTTCACAAGATTAATGAAGCTTGGACCTCCCCCCCCCCCCAAAAAAAACCCCTATTATTTCACAATATATGAAAATTAGGCTATTTTTCCTCGTTGTGTGACCATATTCTTACCTGGTTGGCGTAGCTGTCCATCATGGGCTGAAGTGGTTTCTCGTACTATAAAATCAAGAGGTCACATGTATAAATTATCGGTCACGTGTATAAATTAGCGGAAGCCCAACTGCAAGAAGCATTGCAATCGGAAAAGTAAAATATTTTACGTTTTTAAACATAAGTATTATCACAAGCTTTACTGCCTCCGCCAAGAACGCCATATTTATGGTTCGTGTTTGTTTTATTCAAGATGCGCAAAATGTTACTAAAGTATAACGGAATAGATATCAAAAGACGTATTGTACTGAATAACCGCATGCATGACTGACCACACCTGACTAGATATCAAAAGACGTATTGTACTGAATAACCGCATGCATGACTGACCACACCTGACTAGATATCAAAAGACGTATTGTACTGAATAACCGCATGCATAACTGACCACACCTGACTAGATATCAAAAGACGTATTGTACTGAATAACCGCATGCATAACTGGCCACACCTGACTAGATATCAAAAGACGTATTGTACTGAATAACTGCATGCATGACTGACCACAACTGACTAGATATCAAAAGACGTATTGTACTGAACAGCCGCATGCATGACTGACCACAACTGACTAGATATCAAAAGACGTATTGTACTGAATAACCGCATGCATAACTGGCCACACCTGACTAGATATCAAAAGACGTATTGTACTTTGAGATGTCAGACCGGCTCAGTAGAAGCGACCTTGACACCATTCAAGTCTAAGTAGTGGTATAGAGCCAGGTGAGATCAGGTGACCATTCAGGTTCCGGAGTCCTGCAGATGGCTATTCAGCAAATTCATCCAGAAACAAAAGAAATGACGTTTTGTAATTGAACGTCCTACGTCTGTAAGCTTCGGTCTTTTTGCCTTAGCGGAGTTCTACAGTCTTGAAACTTTGTGAATTACAATACAATAAATTTTTCCTAATAAATCTGATCACATGCTTGTTACAGTGTTAAATATATTATCAGAAATTTATTTCTTGATTTTGTAATTCATTATAAAAGTTGAATCGCATTCCAAACTTTCAAAACAAGCAATGATGCGGGTGTTATCCAAATGTAAACAATTACTTGTGAAACAAAAATCAAAAACAACAAAAAAAAAGCAGCAGAATTCAGCAAAACCCAAGTTTACACAAAATATATCATTACTAACATTAATTAAATAAAAACTTACTATTCAGTTGCAAAATTAAATTATTAAAATATAAGTGATACATGTGTAGGTGTTAGATTCGTTAATTTAAGACATATTATGCTGTAACAGAAACGTCAGTGCATACCCAGTCTGGATATATATACTTGTCACGTGATGGATCGTAACGCTGCAACATAAAGACGTCACACGTGGTTGTTGCAATTGGCGATAAACGTAAGACAACATTGAAAGGGTAATCAACAGGAAATAGAAATGTTAATTAACGCAGCTTAGATAAGGCTCCCCAAGAAAATTCATATTTTGTTGTATAGAAAAGTATATCAGTGTATGTTACACTGTATGACGTCACAAATAAAGCATTTCATTTTGTCTGTACTGTGGAGAAGTTACTTTTATATCACCTTACTCTCGTGCAGTACAGATTTATTTAATCACGTGACTATTACAATCATGTGACACTAAAAAGGGGAGATGTTCTTTGCGGCATTAATCATTTCTCATTGACATTTGCATAGTGATATCAATTTTAGCGACATATTAACATTTGTATGAAGTGTCACTTTTACTAACTTCATAGAATTTGGGTAACCTTAACGTTGCTGCGAAATCTTTCAGGAGATGAAGAACATGGAAACATTACGAGTACAGCGCCATTCATTGTTTTCCTTGCATCAATTCCTTTGTCAATGTATGATGGATATCATTATCTTTACCACATAATCAAGAAGGATTTCAAATCTTCATATTATCTTTCAACTGGGTTTTTTTTTTGGTTTTTTTTGTTTTTTTGTATTTTTTTTTTGTTGTTGTTGTTTTGTTTTTTTGTTTGTTTTGTTTTTGTTGTTGTTGTTTTTTTTGTTGTTGTTTTTTTTTGGTTTGTTTGGTTTTTTTTTTGGTTTTGTTGTTGTTTTTTAATTTATTTATCTATTTTTGGGGTAATATGGTATCTTGCAATAAACTATGAAAGGGCTGTAACGGGAAAACACATACACATATACATTTCTGCATGTATCTTTTTCTTGAAATAGAATTAATGTATGCATTAATCACCATGATATCGATATGCCTGAGATACGTACCCGATCATCGACCGCATTATATGTATTCCGATCCCGATCCCACTAAATGTGAAAGGAATAATATATGATAGCACAAAATCATAACTATACAATTTAAGAGCTGTGTGTTATAAACAACAAATTTTCATTAACATATATATTTTTCTTTTTGAAAATTCTCTTGACAGCCCTCAATGACTTCGAGAGCTAACAGCAACTTTGAATCGTGTATGTATTCCGTGACATATCATACTGGACTGAATTTTTATTTGTTGGTCGATGACAAAATAAAATAATCAAACAACTCCAATGTAATGTACTTTTCTCCTTGTGAAATGAACCAAAAATAAGTACAATGTAACAAATCTTCAGAAGAATTTAAAATTGATAATAACGTGTGAATAGGAGTACTTGCACTCGACTATGAAAAACAAAAGTGTTCTTTAAATAATTTGATTCCATTCGTCTTAAACATAAACACTTGATTGTTATTGTGGGGAATTTTTTTCCCTTCAATAAAACCTCACTTACCCTGCTGGGGGATTCATTTCTGGGTCGTTCATATTCTCTCCCTCGGTCTAGATGCTGTAATATAAAGTAAAACGAGTCAAGAAATTTATTGCAACTAAATAATACTCTTCTGTGTATCGGTATATTTCTCTCTGTTGATTTTCTCTTGATTTTTAATATTTGTTAAAATGTTGTATATCCAGATTACACATATTCATTACCTCTACAAATGAAATGTATTTCTTGACAAGGCAAATGTAAACATACAATAAATTATCAAGTCTTCTTTATTTGTAAATATTTTCATGGCTTTAGGGGGAAAACATGTTCATTTTATGACTTAGGAGTCTCCATTCTGTGTGGTTTAGGGGGGGGGGGGGCATGTTCATTTTGTGACTTAGGAGTCTCCATTCTGTGTGGTTTAGGGGGGGGGGGGGGACATGTTCATTTTGTGACTTAGGAGTCTCCATTCTGTGTGGTTTAGGGGGGACATGTTCATTTTGTGACTTAGGAGTCTCCATTCTGTGTGGTTTAGGGGGGACATGTTCAATTTATGACTTAGGAGTCTCCATTCTGTGTGGTTTAGGGGGGGGACATGTTCATTTTGTGACTTAGGAGTCTCCATTCTGTGTGGTTTAGGGGGGGGACATGTTCAATTTATGACTTAGGAGTCTCCATTCTGTGTGGTTTAGGGGGGGGGGGGGACATGTTCAATTTATGACTTAGGAGTCTCCATTCTGTGTGGTTTAGGGGGGGGACATGTTCATTTTGTGACTTAGGAGTCTCCATTCTGTGTGGTTTAGGGGGGACATGTTCAATTTATGACTTAGGAGTCTCCATTCTGTGTGGTTTAGGGGGGGGGGGGGGACATGTTCAATTTATGACTTAGGAGTCTCCATTCTGTGTGGTTTAGGGGGGGGGGGGGGGACATGTTCATTTTGTGACTTAGGAGTCTCCATTCTGTGTGGTTTAGGGGGGGGGATGTTCATTTTGTGACTGAGGAGTCTCCATTCTGTGTGGTTTTACTCCTGGACTTGTAAACTCAAGACATCAAAGAAAAATACGACTCTCAATATCTTTTTTTTTTCAATGTACGTCTTACTCTTTCTGGGGATCCATTTCTTCCTCTCTCGGGGTACTACAAGGAACAAGAAATCAAATGTCAGTCATTGACTGCTTCTATTTTCATATTTCTTAAGTTATATTTTTCGTATCTGAAACCTCATTTGAATGTACGATGTAAACTCTTAAAGTGGAATCACTCTTAAACACACTACTGAATATTGATACACAAGACAGAGCGGCTACTGAAATGCAAGAGCGGATTATCATTAAAAGCTGAAACAGCAAATATTAGTCAAGCTATTGAAATATCACTAAACTGCAAGAGAAAACAGCAGAAAAAAAGATGGAGACATTAAGGTCCTGTTTTAGCTCAAATTTACATTCATAGACTTAATATATTCAAATCGCGTGATTGACATGCGTTAAAACGAATGTGTTGGTCACTTCCGTTAATTGGTTATGGCATTATGGCGTCACAAATTACGTCACTGCATTTGGATTTCGTCTATTTGACTCAAAAGGTATGTCTTTTTGCACAGGTGTTTTGACAATTTAACTTTTAATTCAAAGATGAAACTCAAGTCATAAACATACGTTATTTATGTTAATTTCTAAAGTTTTGTTTCATCTGATGTAATCAAATATAGGTTTTTGAAAGACGGCATCATTATTCTTAAATAAAAGATTTCCAAAGTGTGAGTTGTGGTCATGTTATGATGGAAATAAAAGCCAATCAGGTAAATGAATTAATTTACTATTGATAAAACTGTCATATCTGACTATGAAAAAATTAAATTTAATTGTGATCTGAAAACTTTAAATATATTGGTAAAATCATCGTCTTATCTTCCTGGATTTCTTTCTTTTTTTTTTTTTTTTGAAAGCAAAGATTCAAGTAACTTATGAAATCATTTGATTTTAGTTGTGAGTTACACTACTGTGTACTCAACGAAACGCTGTATTTTCTCCATTCACGAGGAGAAAACATCTATTATATGTAGGAAGGCTTTTCTTTAAAATTTCCGTTCATTTTGAAATGGTTATTCGAAAAGATCTATCAATCCCAGGGTAAAATAGCACCATCACTTAATGAGTCCACAGAATGTACAAAACAAATGATTTCACAGAAGTTGTGTGTGACGCCCTAACGTACCCCTCCCTCAAACGGGTGCTGCCTCCGACTCCTCATGTACTGAAACCAACATGCATGCAGATGTCAGTTTTATTAATATCATATACCATCATTTATTATGATTATTATTATTATTATTACCATATCCAAAACCTCTGTGTTTTGTTTCCCAAACCTAGATTTGTTATCAGTTCCACTTTCAAATTCAGTTAGAAATATTAATCATATTTTCTACCAACTTGTTCAGTACTTGCTTTCATCCATTTGGGAATTTCAAACTGTAAAATTATTCTAAGTATTCATGTTACATACAACGTACTTGCTTTAGATTTTCTTTTCGTTTGTCCATGGTGTCATACTGTAAATTTAGAAGAAGCGTTAGGATTCCGCACACTCACCGTTCAACATGCGTATTTAGTTATTTTAGTACAAGAAATATGAAATAATCTTTTCTTTCTCTTAAATTTCAGTTTGATAGAGAAACAAAACTGAGACTGTTTATATGCTTTTTTTCCAGCATACCCTATCTAGTGACGTGTGTCGTCCCAGCCGCAAATTTTGCTGGAAAAGGGAAAGAAAACGTGACATAAAACGGCATTTTTAACATTTTTAGAATTGAAATTAATGGATTTTTAAATATATTTTCTACACGTACCCTTTCTAATTCGCTCTCCCACAATCGTTCCTTATTGATCGGCTGTAACAGATTTGCGATGCACAGATTTACCAATAAGATACTTAATAAAGGAGAAAGCGGTAGGTATTTCTGCGAGATAGACAGTTTCAAAATTTAGAGGTTTTTTTTTTAATAACGAAAATTAAAGAGTAAACGACTATCGTTAATTTGAAATATCTTTAAATATAGCCCTCTACATATGTTAATAGCTTCATAAGTAAAAATACCCTATCTAGTGAAGTGTGTCGACCACCGTCCAGTTCATGAGACATTCTGTCGTATCTCTGAAAATGAACGCATTTGCTATTTCAACTTTTACAATAATTATTACGTTCATGAAACGTACAAGAATCAGGTGGCATTGAGACTAAATAGTTAATGTCGAAGTTTTGTTTCAGTCAAACTGGCTTTATTTCTTAGCCATGTGGTGGTGGCTCATTTCTCCAATCCTCTACAAGATATTGGTATTATACATTATACGTAAATTTTACGTCCCATTCGACATTTTTTACTCACTTAGCTAAAGTGTTACAAAATTTTCAGAGCTACACTACAAGGGCTTTATCGGCGAGAGTTCTTTATCGTGACAACGTACACCATGATACGGGACCTCAATTTTAAATGTTCTGTCTAAAAGACCCGAGACTTTCACCTCTAACACCGGGAGCAGGACAACGGAACAGCCACTACCTATGTCAAACGTCTAAGGTCTGACGTCACGCCGAATCGAGAATCAAACGCGGGCTGTAGACAGCCAAATGGCTTGCTTCGAATGTCTTAGCTTTTCGTGAATGAAAAATTATATCAAAGCAACACCCAAATTTCGAATGAAGAACATTAAGTCTTATATGCCCCCTAATCTGCGGGGATCCGGTTTGGAAGAGGTCTTCAGTACCCCTTGCTTATCGTAAGAGGCGATTAAATGGGACAAACCTTCTGATGAGACCACAAAAACTGAGGCTATGTGTTAAAGCAGGTGTGGCACGATAAAGATCTCTCCCTGTTCAAAGGCCGTAAGCGCCGAACATAGGGCTAAATTTTGCAGCCCTTCACCGGCAGTGGTGAGGCTCCATATCAGTGAAAAGTTCTCGAGCGGAACGTTCAACAATACACAGCCAACCAATACAACAAGTCCTCCGTAGATGTTTTCAAAATGAGAATTCAAGTATTATTTGTACATCTAGATCTTTAAATTTTGGGCCTTGTTTTGATATAATTTTCTCTAATCAGATGCCACAGAATAGGCGTTGACTCATTTAAAAGAAAAAGTGAATATAACAAAGTGATCAAGCCCATAAATTCCATAAAAAATACAAAATTAAGAGTAAGGCAAACGTGGACCCAGAGGTGGGATCAGGTGTCTAGCAGGAGTAAGCATTCCCTGTTGACTGATAACACCCACCGTAAGCCATCTATCACGATACGTAAAAGGAGCAATCTTTAGCCAAAATCAGGACTCAAAGAACGGTCTAACTGTTGGTTTGAAAATTGTCAGGCAGCATTTGTCCCAATGAAAAGTATTGGTATACTAAATCGTTATAACTATCATAATATTTGTGAAATGCTTATTTCAAACGTGATTGTTAAAACTCCTGTGGCATCAACTTATATGACAGTAGCTTAAAAAATTCATTATACACAGAACATGCTTTCGAATCAATTGAGTTGGTTAGTTGTTTGCCCCGTCGAGAATTTTTCACTCGTATTGAGACGTCACCAGCTGTAGGTGAAGTACCACAAATTTAAATCAATGCTTAGCAATGAAGGCTCTTTAACGTGCCAACGCCTGCCGCAAAAGACCCGTGCCGAGGGAGCAATCACCATCTATGTTTATGATAATGGGAAACTGTTACATAAATAAAGGAAGTTGACGATGGGGAAGCTGAAGGCATTCCGTTTGTCAAAAGTCGAATTGAACAGTTATCTCAAGTTAATGAGATGAAGATAAAAATTAATGTATAACCTATAAAAATTACATGTTGTAGAGGATTGAAAACAGCACTTCAGCTTGTAGAGAAACCAAGCCAGTTTGAAAGTTAGCAATGAATCAATGAGGCTCCACATGCGCAGAATATTGCTTTCATTCCAGATTTTCAGTTTACACACAGATGACAAGAGTGCATCACCATAAGAAATCATGTATGATATTTACCCTATTTGGTGAAATATCTCTATGCCCGTCCATCTCATAATATCGCTGTAGAAAAGAAAGGGAGTATTAAGCACAAAAACGAGTGTTATAGAAAAACAGAGGGTATTCGAATGGTGTTCATAATACAGAAGGTATTCGAATGGTAAAACCAGAGGGTGTTCTAATGGTGGTCTTTCTGTTATGTTTTCAGTTACTTCGATTAAATCAGGTCATGCTAAAAATTCAACAACATCACTGAAATAAACACTTTCTCTTCTAATAATTTAAGAGAAGAAATGAAAATATCTGTTAACCATTTTACTAGTCATTACGCAAATTTCTCGAGGATTGTCTTTACTTACAGAATTAGATGACTGAGAGATTTTTAAAAGATACAGGATTAGCGAGGAGATACTTAGCTAACCTTTTACAGCTTAAGACAGAATATCAGATTGCCACTTAATTGTGAGTAGAGAAAAATGAATAAGGTATACAAAAAGACTCTACGGCTGCTAGGAATTCAGATTACGACTGATAATTAATGAAGTTGAATGTTACAACAAAAAGATCGAAATGTCAAAATATACAGAGAGATGTACAGTATCAATCAAGTGAAAGCGCTACGTTTGATTTCAACGTACCCTCCTTGGCGGGTTATACACCTAAAATCAGGTCGTGACATTGATAACGCTGTTAGAGATTTTAGAAGATCTTGATCTGATATTTAGCAATATGATGATGCATACCGACTTTAACCAAGATAGATAAACAAGTGCTACGTTTCCCATAAATAACATGATTAATAAGTACAGTGTGTTGAAATCACAAAGTGCAGGGATGGTTTCTTTGATTGTCTTTTTCATTTATTATTTATTGATTTTTAATTTTTTTTCTACTCTGGTAGCTCTTTATGGCATTACATTAACCAAGATTTGTCTCCCTTCGCACAAAAAAAATCTAAAGTTCTGTTATATTTGCAATATATAAATGACGTCTCTTTTATTTAAATTTTCAAAAAAAAAAAAAAAAACAACAAAAAACTAAAACAAACAAACAAAACAGCAAAATGCTTACTCCTCTGTCTGTACGAGGTTCCTCATAGCGTCTCTACAAAAAAAAAAGAAAAGAAAAGAAATTGGAATTTAAGCATAAATAACTTTTGTATATTTCATTTAGTTAGCAATGAAGGATAAAATCACGAACCCCGCCTATCCACTCTTCTCCTCTTTTGACTCTCTGCTGAAAAAGGCATGCAAGAACTCATAAGAAAATCTGAATAACTCATTATTAATCATTTTCAATGAGTGACGTAATACAGGTATGTTTATCGAGTTTTGCTGATCTTAAATTCATCTTACCCTGTCTGTTAGGGGAGCCTCGTCAAATCTCTGTCCATCGAGCTTTAAATATACACAACCATATGTAAGACATCAAAGTATGTAGATTGAGTGTCATCACAACCATACTCTTATTTATTTATCTATTTATTTATCTATTTATTTATCTATTCATTTATCTATTTATTTATCTATTCATTTATCTATTTATTTATCTATTCATTTATCTATTTATTTATCTATTCATTTATCTATTTATTTATCTATTCATTTATCTATTTATTTATCTATTCATTTATCTATTCTCAATATATTCGTTTATAATTTTGTCTTTCACATTGTTGACAAACCAATCAAACACATTTAGCTGAGGAAGTCAGGGGTGTCATTTTAAAGCATGACGCCTGGATAACACATCGATTATATATACAACCCTTCACAAAAACAGCATTGTAGATATTTAACAAGTTCTTTGAAGAAAAAATACATTTGCAGCTTCAGCTCCAATTTTCACAATTATTATACTAATTTTTTTTTTATTATACTATTTACAATTGTACAATTGGGTTCTGGTTGATCATTCAAGTTAATTATGCAATCGATAATGGCCGTCTACATGTAATAAAGCTCTGGGAAACAATTATAAAACTTGTTCCTCCACGTAAGTAGATCTAAAGTAAGAGTAACATGGCATTGTTTTGGATTAATTATTTCGTTACCTGTTTTTTTTTTCTATTTTTCTTTTTTAATTTTATTTTATTTTTATGAATGATACATACAACAGGGTAACATTTTATGCGGTAAAGGAATCTTTTTTCAATAAATGCTTTATTTCCGCAATTAGCTGTAGAACTGTAGCGTTATGGTTTTATATTTTAATCTTTGACCATAGCGCTACAGTTCTGCAGCAAATCCGCGGTACATATATCAGTAGCATATCTTTCATCAAGTTCGTTATGAAGTATTGCACAAAATGTGGGATTTTTTTTTGATTTTTTTTTTGATTTTTTTTTTTTGAAAGCGGCTTGATAATATACTTTGATATAGTTGTGTTAATGGACTGACAACTCTTGGACGATCATATGTAAATTGATCCAGACCGCTGCCTGGTCTCCAGTACTCTTAACTGAGCACTATAAGTTATAGAAAAACAATACTTGGATTACATCTCTAATGTGTTGAGGCAGAGGATCGCCAAACCGCGGCCTAAAGTTGTTGAGGGGACCCGAGACATCTGCTTTGGGCGCCTCTGCTCCGTATGGATAGTCTGTGTGTCTGTTTCGTGGAGAAATCTGTAAAATGATCAAATACCTTTACTTTACTTTCGTTTTAATGTCTAATTCTAATAGTTTGAGCATTACATGACTGTACGCTGCACGATTAAAATGAAGTCCAGATTTATGTAAGAAATAATACGATTATTGGGATATACAATCTTCAAATATCAAAAAATAAAATTACCATTTGCTTTTTACATTCCTGAAACTGCGTACGAATGTCACAAACTATAATGTTTTTAAACTCTTTTTTTTTTCCGTGTCCAGTGATTGCATGTTAGACGGAATACAAAGACGTGCGATTGTAATGAAAGGGAACGGGTTTAACCTTCTGTTTGAAATGTCGTCTGACTCTTCTTTTCTAGGATTTTCTGTTAATTCCAGTATTGACTAATTTTATGGTTCTAGAGTGTTTATACAGCAGCGTAGATAACCTAAATCACGCATAGACGGAAAACGTCCAAATGGGAATCCAGACTTTCTGTTAATGATGATGTAGAACTTAACTGGCAATTCATTGAAGGTAGACATTTTCGCTAATGTACCTACCTGAAACCTGTTTCGAAAGGAAGAAAATTAATAAATGAAGATACGGCTCTTAGCTGTGCGAGAAGTAAAAGTTCCACAACAATGGTGAATTAGATACCATTTCCTCTCCAGCTTGGGGAGTCTTTATTTTCGTTACTTCACAAAATACGCGGGAGTTGCCGGGGGTCTTTTTGTGAATTTAACAAATTAACTGGTTGGAAAAAATCAATAACTAACTCAGAAAAGTAATGGAAAACGTTTCTTGCATTTCATTCTCTAGATTGCAGACGACATCACAAAGTAGTTTGGGGTCAAAGGTTAGAGTGAAAGAACACATAATACGGAGTGTGATAAAATGAAAGAGAATACTGGCCGGAAGTGATGTAACATACAACAGTTATGGGAGAATTATCTTGTTAAATTTCAAAATTTCCCCAACTGTGATAGGATGAAGACATTAAATTTTCAACGTAGAAAAGGCATCTTTTAAGGTATTTATGAAAAAATGAAACATCTACAAGCAAGATTTATTATTTTGTGAAACATTATGCCCCGCCTCCCCCCCCCCCCCGGTGGCAACAAAGAAACATTATGCAAGGTCACAAACGTTGATTCCAGGGTCACAAGGAATGCACATATAAATTATGAAAGTCCTATCAGTCCCCATTCAAAACTTATTAGCAAATCAAAGTTTCGGACAGAAAAACAGACACGACAAAAAGCAGTATGCCCTCCAATCTTCGATACAGGGGGCATGGAAAGCTTCAGTACTAACTAATCGAGATCATTTACAAGCGTGATTTCTAGAAAATACACAGAAACAAACATGAACATTGTCCTGCGACTTAGCAATGTCATCTAAATAAGGCAGATTTACGTAGTACAGCATAGCGGGACATAAGTCTATAGTTAGCTAATCTATGCTTTGACGTGTCACAAAACGATCACGTCATTAATTATTCAATGTAAAATGAGATTGATTGATTATTTAAAATGTTTAGGCCAAGTTGGCAATATTTTGGCCATTTTATGGCGGTTAAGTAACTGAAATATGTTTGTTTGTGAACGTTAAAGTTTCCCTGGCGGCCCCCAGTGAGCCTACTCTCTTTCAAAAAAAACAGGGAAACGATCTTTGACGTGCCAAGGGGGTTGTGATCTTTAACACGGGTCACCCTTTAACGTCTTAAAAGTTAAAAATATGTAAACAAGTAAAAATATATGTAAAATGAGAAAACTACACCGGCATGAGTTTGAAAATGAAAGATATTTATATTTTTATGCAAGTAGTCACTGCCGTTAATACGGGACCTGAGGATCAAACAAAATGTTGGTAAATACAACGAAAATAACAAAATGATTTTTTATCTTTTCATGACATTACAAGTGACACAGACTAGATTATATCTCGTTTTATCTACAGACAAGCAGGCGAAATCTACAGTGGCAATGAAGCGTGAAGAGAGCATGCAACTCTATTCACGTGACATATAAAAGATGACGTCAGTGAAGGCTACCTACCCCACCAGTGTTGTAATCGTGTTTGTATGTTGTCTGTTGCATATACTGAAAAACAAAATGCTAGAGTCAGGTTTCCTACAAACAGTAACGGACTTACCGCGTTAGACGGTACAAAGTCGTGCTGGTAAGTCGACTGGCTCATGTACTGAAAATAAAGACAGGAAAAAGTCATTTACTGCAATGAGATATGATACCAGATACTTTCTATATATTTTTTTTACTCCGATTCAAAGACGACTATTGGATTGCTGATTATTTGTAAGTACATGTAACATGGATTTGGTCTTTGTGACACAGGTGACTAAAAATAAGTGTCATTGATATTTAAATGTCACATCAAAAAATAACAGTTGACATTGTCTTATATCTTGTACCAAACAATTCCGAGTCTGTAAAACCATGTTATCTTACGAATTTATACCAAGTACGTATGCAATCTGTTCCCCGTTACTGCGTGACCAATGACCTACACAATCACCCGAAGTATAGGTAATATTTACACCCCCCCCCCCTTTCTGATTTTTAAAAATAATTTCTCCGAAATGTGTGGATTCCCTCCCTATCACATCCCAATTTCGATTTATGGAATCGTTCCATGGTTTTTGTAAGCTTTAGAGATTGGCCTTTCCAGTATAATGAGATCATTGGGTGTAATTTATTATTCTGTTATCACAAATTGACTGAATATTCTGTTGTCACAAATTGCCTGAATATTCTGTTGTCACAAATTGCCTGAATATTCTGTTATCACAAATTGACTGATTATTCTGTTGTCACAAATTGCCTGAATATTCTGTTGTCACAAATTGCCTGATTATTCTGTTGTCACAAATTGAATCATTATATTATTGACATAGGCACTCAATTCTCCATTAAAAGGGGGAAAAATTCAAACCACGAAAATTTAGCGAAGTGAATATTTAGAATGATTTGCCAGAATCATACAGATGCCTATTGTATGTAGCATTCTAGCAAGCATAACTCAAAAAAAATTCACAATCATTCATTACTTAATGAGCTGACAATTCAAAGCTGCTACACATCTATATATCTACATTTACACTCTACTGATATATAATTGAAAGAAAAAAAACTTTACCTGACTAAAGCTAACTATTCCAACAGACGGTTAAATTAAATACAGGTTGAGAGCTAACTGGTGTTGAACTTGAATAGTAATACTGAATTGTTGCCGCGTTATTTTCAGCGTGGAATGATACATCGCTGTTAGGTTTAAGGCGCATGAAATATTAAATTTAGCTTGTAGTTTAAACTTGCTGATACAATTCAATCTTGAGAAAGGGCTCGCTTACGTCAAAGTAAAAATGAAATTAAAACAACAAATTTGGTGGAGCATGAATCCATGAACAAGCCTTGATAGAATGATCAAATATTATAATCTGTGTCTTGTATGAACATAAAGAGAGAGAGAGAAATTCCTGGTGTAGACACCTAGAAGGCTGGACTCCGGGGTATACAACAAATATGTGCAGTGATAAAAGTAGTTATTATGAAGTTACCATCCCAGGCCAAGGCTTAATGACTGTGTCCTGTTAAATACACAAAGTACTACCAAAGTATACCTGTATATTTACATAAGTATTGGTCAATTATCGGCCTTCGCGCTACATTCAATATACAGCTTTACAAGGATAACAATTCTTTAAGGACAATCGATACAAACAAACAAACAAACAACCAAAACAAAACAGAAAGAAATGGGTTGATATATATTTTTTGGTTTAGTTTGGTTGTAGTAATTACAAATATAAAAATCCTTTTAAAAACATAAAGGATTTGTTGAAAGCTGAAATATTGCCCGCTTCCTATATAGCTACACAACTTTCCCCCTCTGTTTTGGGCTTAATGGACAAATCTTGGGAATAAATCATATTTCATACAATAAGTTATATTCATTTTACTTATAAATGCTTAAATTTAGTTTTTCATATTTATCATTTTTGAAGAAAAGTTTGTTTGTAGCAAATGTAGTTGATGAGCAGTCATTGTTTGGAATCTGTGCCGTCAGTCCTTGAACGGTCCTTATTCAGGAGTTGAGTTAAAAAGCTAAGATAATAAGCTGAAAATTCTATTCAAAACAGAAGTCAATCAAAGAATTCACGTTTTCCTCTAATCCCTCATACAAATTATAAGGATATTCGACTCAGTAGAGTCCACACGGAATTTTGGGAGATTTAAATCTGATTAAACCCCCCCTAAAAGATCAAAACTAAATGTGTCCTTTAACTTTTAATTTGCGGAAAATTGGAAGTCTTGTTGATATGAACTTCAAATTTCCACCTAACGACAGAAGCAATTTTAGGTCATTGTAACAGTCTTTTGTCTGATACACAACCAAATCAATAGTGAAATGGATATTATGATATTACATGAACAAAAAAACTCATTCTTTGGGATTATCTTTTTGCGTTTAACGTTACAACTTAGGATACAATATCGATTTACATTTGTTAAGGACGGTCCCCAAATACCGGTATTTTATATTGCTATTTTTAGTACACACTGAATATGAATGATCTAAGTCAAACTTCAAGGCTCCAACCGTCTCTGAAATAATATAGTATAAAGTAGCTGTTCAGTTAGTCGTTGACTTTTCGTCATGGAAATAAATTGACAATAACAGAGAAGAAAATATACATTTGTTAATCATTTGGCCAGAGTGTATATGACAAGCAAGTCTACTTAAAATGGTTGATGGAAGTAAAATATTGACAATATTAAATCCCTATTGAACTCTAAGCACACATGAAATAGCTTTATATAATTCCATTCCAATACACATATAGAAACATATATGTATATTTACAAAGTCTGTCGCTAGCCTCTAAAAAGAAACAAAACATCGAATCAGTTATGATGGGTATATAAAGTTCACATAGAAGATTTCCGTACCCTGGTCATGGGCCATAAATCTAGGGCCTGCAATTATACCACAATACCAGTGCAAAAATTAGTACCCTCGTTACCACAGTAACTTAAAAATTACATGTGAAATGCCCTGATCTATTAAAGAAGTACATACAACACAAGTTTACTTTAA
The DNA here is from genome assembly GCA_024699665.1 of Ostrea denselamellosa. NCBI lineage: Eukaryota > Metazoa > Mollusca > Bivalvia > Ostreida > Ostreidae > Ostrea > Ostrea denselamellosa. The sequence goes on from JAMZEH010000077.1 coordinate 911,845, forward strand.
AATTATCGGGGCAAAACGAACAAGTCAAGACTTCATCATTTGATAGAAATAAACCGAATTAATTCATGATATTTGCCTGTGATGGGGTACTTACATAAGACATCGTGCCGGTTGGGTGGGGAGTCCTGAAATAGATTAAAATCACCCTAGTTAACGCTGTGGCATTTATAGTATCATAAAGTGGCGTAGGTGGTTAAATGTTACACAAACAGATAGACCATAAAATATAAAATGAAGAGGATAATTAGCATAGTCTGACAGTAATATGTGTGTGTGAGAGAGAGAGAGAGAACAAAGATAGTGATAACAGAGAGACATAGGAGAGAGAGAGAAGGATGGGGAGAGTAGATAGATAGATAGATAGATAGATAGATAGATAGATAGATAGATAGATAGATAAATAGATAGATAGATAGATAGATAGATAGATAGATAGATATACAGATAGATAGATAGATAAATAGATAGATAGATAGATAGATAGATAGATAGATAGATAGATAGATAGATAGATAGATAAGGGGAGAGAGGGGGCTGAGATAGAGGAGTGAATAGGATAGTGAGAGCAGAGATTGAGAGAGAAAAAAGAGAGAGAAAGAGAGAGCAAAGATAGAGCAGAGAGAGGGAGCAACGATAGAGAAAGTAACAGAGTAAGAGAGATATAGAGAGACACAAAAAAGAGACAGACAGACAGAGAGAGAGAGAGGCCAAAGAAATTGACACAGAAAGAGGCAGAGATAGAGAGAGACACAAAAGAGAAAGAGCAAATAGAGAGCACATAGAGAGAGAGCAAAGAAATTGACACAGAAAGAGGCAGAGAGAGAGAGAAGAGAAAGAGCAGAGAGAGAGAAAGAGAGATAGAAAGAGCAAAGAGATAGAGAGGTTAAAGAGTGCAAAGAGAGGGGTAAACGTACAGAGGGTTGCCCCGCCGCTAAATCGCTAAAATCGTATTATTACATGAAGAAAGATAAAAGTAAATATGGTTAGGGTTATCGGACAATCTGGGAACAAGCAAGTGTTTTACTATGTCCAACTTTTGCCTACAAGGTTTGTTCACGATTTAAGAGGTAATTGTTGCAGTGTGTTCATGTGATTAGGAGGAGGGGTGGCAGAATTACGCTCTCACATTGTAAGATTTCTTTCCAAAATTTAGTTCAAGCAAAACCTTATGAAATGTAAAAAATAATAAATAATAATAATAAAGTTGATCAAAACGAAATTTTAAATGTCCTTATCACCATTTAAATTTACTTAACATTATGCACTACCCGCCAAAAAATAAACATTGTAAGTGTTTTATCTGCAATCAGCAATCCTATTACATAATATTTATTTACTATTCAAGGACACTTGAGAGAAATCTAAAACAAACTTCTTTTTAAAAACTAACTAAATTTCTTGCTTTAGTATATTACAATGAAATATCAATCTTTTTTCATAAACATACACACAAGAAAATATGACCCCCCCCCCCCCCGAATTAGTAAAATAATAATTTATTTTACAACATACCTTAATCAGTTAGAAATAGATTGTCTCAGGAAGCCTTTCTCACGTGGGGACATTTAGTGCTATGGGAGATTTAACACTTTCTGTTAAGTGTCTTTTCTTTTGGTGGCATTACCACGCTGTTAACAGTGTTGACCGTGAGATTCCGATCTTCAAGAAGGACTTGCAAACACTCTATCTGAGGATTCAAGATCTTAATCTCCTCAATAATCTTAAATTTGAATTTTGTCAAGGCAACTTTATAAATTGTTTTTAATTGTTCCGGGATACAAGACTATACACATTTCTGTCTTAATGAGACTGAGATCCGTGGTTATCTTGTATTTCTGTAATTTTCTTTTCTTCACGTTTTAGATAAATTAGTTGAGAACATCTAGGACATGTATCTATATGCGATTAGTAAAGATAATTTCAAAGATTGAAGTTTGATTGGTGTAAATCCTTACCATGCTAAATTAAGACAAAGCAGTCTGGGAGTTATTGTCTTTCGTTGCAATTGTATTCACCGAAATATGATTTAAATTTTATTATTTGGCGTGTAATGGGAACTTCGATATTAATATCATACTTCGAGTTTTTCTTATGACTTTGTTTTTTCTGTTGATAAGTTACTGGTTGTTGTACGGGTAATTAATACTGTCCAGAACATAAGACTTTAAAAGTCCACCAGTGTACTCTATACAGGACATTGAAGTCATATATCGTACAACGAGAGATTTAATTCCACTGCGATTGACTCCTAATCAATCCCAAATATTTGCACAACGCATTTTAACTTTCCTTTCATTCTGTATTTTTTGCCTAGGTTGACCTATTTTTGTATCGAATTAAAATTCCCAAGGAGTCTTAAAAGAAGTTAGTACATTCAATTAAGCTCGTACACCAACGTTTCACTTAACACCTTCATTCTTAGCAACGCGCATGCGCAATTATTTAACTTTCTTTCATCCAACTATCATTAAGTTTTTTCATTGTTTTAGGAATTACGTCCTGATTGGGTACTTATGCTGTTAGAATACATTCACATGCCGTGTAATCTAACTATCAAACGATGAGCGGTTTATTTCATATAAAAATCAATGTTTAAGAAAGAATGAGATTGCAATGTAATGAAAATAAAAGATAAAATAATTTGGTTTCTAAGATTTTGGGTCTTTCTTGCTCCCACAATGAGTTTTTTTTTCCTGCTGATTTAGTTTTATTAACCCCATCGTTATTAAAATTTATATTGTCATCTAATACTGCACAGTCACCCCCTGAGGAGCTTGATAGGATTGAGTGTCGCGCGGCTGATCTACGCCACTGCCTGTATATTGCCTATTCCATGGAAACAATATCTTTTCTTTGTTTACAGTTACATTTCTAATCAATACAATACACATAATAAATAAAAAAAAAAAACAACAACTCAGAGAATGCCATGCGTCTAGATATTCATAAAACTTACCCCCGGAGTGAGTATTGCCAAGAAACGTCTGTAGGTGTGAGGGGTTACTTATCCGTCACACTTTAAAAAGACAAAAAAACCTATATCTCTATTTAACTGCTAATTCGTCACGGTTGTGTGAACAGAAGAGCCACTGAATATTACCACACGTCAGACCAATTTAAATGTGGATTTTGCAGGTTCACAATATGTTAAATATTTAACACATAAATACAGAATTCCGTGTTTGCTAAAACGGTATCGATAAAAGCAGGAGAGACTGATATTGACTGAATACAGCATTTACCTGTCAACCAATATAACCCGTGCTCTATTGCTTCTCCCGTCGTTAATATGTTAAGTTGTTAAAGGGGGCAGATAACTCGGGGTATTTCAGCGAATAACAATAGAGTTGGCAAACTTGTCAAAAAGATATTATTCCTTTCTGTTATTGTTTTTATTAATAGACTCGTGTTTATAAGTGAAAAGTTATTTAAGAACTGAAATCTTGGGAACGTTCCATCGTTTTAGATTAGATCACAAACAAACGTATTTGAAACTTTGTCAGGGATTTCTAAACCGATATGTATCGGTTCAAAGGCTGGCATGTAAACACAAAACTTCATTTAAGATTGGGGTCTTGTCTTCGTCATATAAGTTAGAATTGATAGCCATGTGATTTAAATGCTGGTCGTGTGAGGTTATACCAAGAGGTTTCGTCATAGATGTGTACATCTAGATATCATTGCAAAGTTTTGAAACGGTAGACTTGTATCGAAACGCAGTACAACTCAATATTATTTGTTGAATTTAAACACATTTTCCATTTTTTTTTTTTTTTTTGCTTTTATCCGCATTAGTTTTGTAATAACTATGTAGGCCGACAATTTATCGAATAATTTGTATAACAATTCAATATTTGCTTTTGACCATACTTTATTTGATCTGTGGTCTCGTTGTTGAAGAAACACTCGGAGTAGCGCCTTCATTAAAATCATTTCGGTCTGTTCAAACATCCATTTGTACCGTGCCAACAAATGAACCTGAACTCCAACCACTCACTCAATGTTTATGTACTCAGATTGGATTAGAAATAAAAATGTCGAAAGTTCGTTTGTGTATTTGTTTGTTATTCAAATTCAAGTCACTAAGTAACCCTCCCTCCGCTATCATTAAGAGCTCTCGCTGGATCATCTATTAATATGTAACGTCTTGTTGACTTATCATTAAGAGCTCTCGTTAAGTCATCAATAACGTGTTTTCTGACTTAATATTAAGAGCTCTCATTAAGTCATCAATAACTTGTTTTCTGACTTAATATTATGAGCTCTCGTTAAGTCATCAATAACGTATTTTTTGACTTAATATTAAGAGCTCTCGCTAAGTCATCAATAATGTGTTTTTTGACTTAATATTAAGAGCTCTCGTTAAGTCATCAATAACGTGTTTTCTGAAGTAATATTAAGAGCTATCGTTAGATCATGCTTAAACAGAGAGTGCGCCAATGATTTATTTAGACAACAAACAGAGCGTGTATTAATGATTTCATTAGATTAAACAGAGCGTGTATTAATGATTTCATTAGATTAAACAAGCGTGTATTAACGATTTCAGAGTGCACAACTATAATTCATTAGACCCTAAAAAAGCGTGTACCTATCATTTGATTAGACATTAGACAGAGTGTGTATCTATGATTTCATCAGACATTAAACAAAGCGTGTATCTATTATTTGATTAGACATTAAACAGAGCGTATATTTATTATTAGACTAGACATTAAACAGAACATGTATCTATGATTTCATCAGACATTAAACAAATTTGTCTAATGAGCGCACCTGTCACACGTGTCGGTTTTGTGCGAGCAAGATAGTTTTACGTCACTGACTATTTCATTTGAGATTCCATGATATCAAATTGCACTCAAGTACTTCAAAGGACTATAACACGTGTACCCGTACAGGGTCATGACCCATTTTGGTTTATTTTGGTTTAATTTCATACAATGGGGTAATGATGATTAACGTGATGTTTGTGTAGAATTTTTGAAAAATATCTCTTATTATGTACTTTTGCCTTTTTAGATAATATTGATTTTCTGAAATTCAGTTCACTTTGTGAATTTTTTTTTTTACTTGCCATATAACCTTCCGATAGAAATATATAATCCCTTCCATAAAGTGTAAGTCGGACAATCTTATAAAATCTATGTGGTTTTTAAAATTATGCATAAATGACTACAGTAGGTATAATGTTAAATAAAAATTCTGATCAGCAGTTCAAAATTTAATTCATTTGTGCGATTTAAATTTGTATCTGATGGGAGGGCGTGAACATCTTTATGGTAGACTTAAACGAAGAGGAATGTAATTAACGTTAAGCATAAATCATACTGTTGAAATCAGGCACCGTGACCATAAACTGGGTACAGAGTTCAGTCAAAATTTCAAATTGATCTAATCCATATAATATTGATATTTGTAAGTCAATAAGTTCATGCTGAGATTAGAAATTAAATCTGTTTCAAAAATTGTTTGCTTCTAAAATATTTTGTTAATCTGTGTAGGATTTTGTGCTTTAGAGGACATCAAAATGACTTTTTAATGCCAAAAGATTGCGTCAAAAGTGTATTTGATGTACATCGATTGCGATATATACTCACAAGCATGAACGAAAAGCCATGCAAGTAACGCAAAATGATATACAATCTGACATACTGGGGAAAATGCAGAGTCTTGTAGAGACGTCTGGTTTTACTGAAGATAGACGTTAAGCGAAAGCTAACAACTCAACCTTATGATAAACTGGATGACTTCACCTACTTGCTTATGGTGTTTAACGTGACTAGCGAGAGCATGTTCTGTATATGATTAATTTTTCAACCAAGGCAGACTACTGACAAAGAAGTTGATATTATAAGGGTTTCAGCGGCCTCCTGTAAAGTCAACATTTCGCACATTATATAATCGTTATATAACGATACAGCCTGTCCTTTGCCGATGCTGTCTGACGTGTTTCATACCAATTATTAGGCCGTTCTTTACACACTGATTAGGAGTACAGATTACTTTGTTTACCTGATCAAGATAAAAGGTTCACAGTGGGTGTGACCGGCAAACAGGGGATGCTTACTCCTCTTAGGCACCCGATTTCATATCTGATGTTTCAAGGTGTCCGTCGTTGCCCGGCTCTTAATTTTGTTTTCTTTATAGGAGTTATGAGATTTATCACTGTTTATTATCTTCCCCTTCACGAATAGTCTAATTTGGTCCTGTACGTTAATCAAAGGTACATAAATATACAAAACGGTTTGTAGAAGATTGCTGTTCATATAAAATATTGATTATATTTATTAAAACAATATTTCAACCATAATAAGACTGGGTAACAGGCAATGCCAATAAGGTATTTATTGCTATGTCCTTTTGAACACCAATATGTTTAATCTATCTAACACGTGTTTCCTTTTCCCCATCTTCTATTTAGGTAACGGAAGCTGAGTTTGTACACTAAATGTCGAACAACGGATCCGTAAAGTACAATGTAATCTGACACATGACACACTACAGTGTAAAATCTTGATTTGTTGTTGTTTAGTTTTAATTAATGTTGTTGGTTTGTTTTGTTTTGTTTCAGGATTGGTTGTTCATCTTTTTGATATATAAATTCTTGATTCGACCTGCACTGGAAATATTTAGATCAATATTCAATAATGCATGAATAAATTGTAACACATAGCGTTAAATGCTTGATAGCAGAATGAGATAATTAATAAAGGGAAATTAACATGTTAAAAATCGATATAATTTGATATAATCTTTTAATCAGATAAACATGTTTGGTATTTTATCTCATAGACTTCCAAATTCTCCAGGGTGAATGGTTTTTCTTATTACGTCTTGTCCATCTTTGGTTTTTGAGGACTTCTGAAGAGTAGCTTATCAGAAATGTAATGATTAGCAAAGAAGGTGTGCCCCTAGTTTGGCATTTGGTTGGTTGTATATTGTATAATATCCCGATCGAAAATTCTTCACTCATATGAAGACGCCACCCTTGCCGGTGTAAAGAAGAATAATGACCCCCACAGAATTTCCACGGAGGTCATTTTTCGACGCCGAAAAGTGACCGCCAGCCGTAGAAAAAAGATACAGGGGTCAGTTTTCTACATGTTGTACCTGGGGAAAAAATTGACCCCTTAGAAAAATGACCCTTGTCCTAGCGGAGTAATATGATATTTAATAGGAGTTGATACAAGTTGTGAAGATATGGGTAATAAAATAGCATACATATGATGTAATTTCATACCATAATGTATCAAATGATATGTCATATACCCCGTCACATCAACCAAGCAAGTGAGGTAGCATCAGGAAAACCAGGAGCTCCGTTTCTGAAGCTAGCTTTATGCTATATATTTATAGCATCAGGAAAACCAGGAGCTCCGTTTCTGAAGCTAGCTTTATGCTATATATTTATAGCATCAGGAAAACCAGGAGCTCCGTATCTGAAGCTAGCTTTATGCTATATATTTATAGCATCAGGAAAACCAGGAGCTCCGTATCTGAAGCTAGCTTTATGCTATATATTTATAGCATCAGGAAAACCAGGAGCTCCGTATCTGAAGCTAGCTTTATGCTATATATTCATATCATCATTAACCATGCATGTCTGATATGAGATTTTCTCGTTTGTTTGTATTTTTAAGCATCCTTATAACCGAGATCAGACTCCGTACCTGAAGCTAGCTCTGTCCTTCATATACATAGTTACATCAACCATGCTAGTCTGAATAGGTTAGGACTAGTAGTTGCTAGATATGTGACCTGCTCCAAAACCTTTGACCTGCTTTAAAAACTTTAACCTCCTCCAGCATCTGAAATTTAAGGCTCAGATTCAGCATCCAAGTCTGTTAAGTTCATTCGAGGGCGGATTGATATGTTGTGAACCTTGGATTAAGGGAGGTTATCATCGATGTCCTTTTTCAGCCCTACTATGATTACCTGATTGCTTTTGAAAAGACCCTGTACCCGAAGACTGGTGTTATTTGGTCAGTCTATATCACCGAGGCACAATCGAAAGTAACAAGGCAAGTGACTTGCAAAATGGACAAAGTCGGTGAAAGAGCAGTCAGTGATCCAGTATTTGCATTAGAAAGGTTTAGTACATAAGGCTATACACACTGATATGGCAGCAACATTAGGGAAGTATGTTCCTTCATATACTACAGTGAAAAGGCGAGTGGCGGAATTTAAACGCAGTAGGCAGAGCCTCTAGGATGGTCCCCGTAATGGAAGGCCTGTCACTGTTGCAACCCCAGAAATAGTCAATAAAGTCCATGATATTGTTATGACTGACAGGCGAGTTACAGAGAGGTGTATAGCTAGTACAGTTGGCATTTCATAGGAAAGAGTACATTCCATCCTGACAGAGGATCGTACAATGAGAAAGCTTTCATCCCGTTCGGTACCAAGACTTCTGACAGTTGATCAGAAGCACATCAGGCGCACTTTGTCGCGTGCTTATACAAACCCTTTAGAAGTAGATCCTGCTTTCTTCAGAGATTCATTACTATGGAAAAAACGTTGGTCCATCATTTCATCCCAGAGGCCAAACAACAATCTAAACAATGGAAGCACCCTGGTTCACCCCCGCCAAAGAAGACTTTTCCATCAGCTGGAAAGGTTATGGCCTCAGTTTTCTGGAAAGCTGGTGGTATTCTGGTGGTAGATTATCTCCAAAAGGCACAAACAATCAATGGCACATATTATGCATCACTTCTAACGCAGTTATGGGAAAATATTAAACTCAAGCGCCGCGGAAAATTCGGTAAAGGTGTGCTGTTCCACCATGACAATGCCCCTGTTCACAGGTCTGTCATTGCCATGGATGCCATTAACGATTGTGGTTTTAAATTGATTGAGCCTCGCTCCACCAGATTTTCATATATTTCCAAACTGAAAATAGCCATTTCCGGTACCCACTTTCAGTCAGAAGATGACGTCATATATGCAGTGGAGGACTTTCTGAACGGTCAAGAAAAAGGACTTCTTTAAAAGTGGCCTTTAAATAACGCTGGCAAAAGTGTATAGATACTGAAGGGGATTATGATGAAAATACTGCAATATGTCCGCCAAAATTAAAATCTTTACACATGAGGCTCACAACATATCTACATGTATCAGCCCTCGTATGTATCCCCAGATGCACCACTCAGGCAAGTTTTGTGAAGTTAGGACCAGTCATAACTTAGATATGGAACCTGCTTAAACATGCCGGGGGTGTAGCATAAGCTGCCCCTTACTTCCTCTCGGTGAGCTATTGATTGATTGTTTGTTTGTTTTCCGCCACACTCAACAATTTTACAGTTATCTGGTGGCGTCCAGTTTTTGTAGGTGGAGGAGAGAACCCAGATAAAATGTATCCGGGAAGAGACCACCGACCTTCCGAAAGTAAACTGACAAACTTTCTCACATATATCGGCGCGAGCGGGATTCGAACCCGCGCCGACTAGAGGTGAAAGATATTGTGATTTTGAACGCAATGCTTTAACCACTCGGCCACTCGGCCCCCTCGGTGAGCTAAAAATGAGCTCAAAATCTGAACATTAGTCAGTTAGTGTAATCTGGGGGTGTGGAGGTGGGGGGAAGTAATGATGGTTAAACTCTTAACTCAGAGTTATAATTATAATTACATTTTAGAGTATATATTCACTTTCTCTACATGATAAATAGAGCCCGCTCTAATACCAGAGCCCACAAATTTCACAATTTCTTACTCATCCCAAACATGTACTCATTTTTTCTGCAAAATGTCCAGTAAAAGAGAATTTAAAAAAAAAAAATAATTAATGCATGTCAACTTGTACAATGACATATAGTGCCCCTATAACACCAAAAAACCCAACAAGACTTTCACAATTTTGGTAGAGGCTACATTGTTCATCTTAGTCATGCTCTCTGTTTGCATGAATTTTAAACATCAATGCATGTTCACTATATGACCAATAGAGCCCCCCTTCCTCTTCCATGGCCAAAAGCCCCAGAATCTCTTTATAACGAGACTATTATCTCGACAGAACTATATACATATATTTACTCGTAATAACGAGAAACATGTAACTCGTTATGACTAGATAATTATCTCGGTACAACGAGTCAGTATCTTCTTATATCAGTAAATTCTTTCCTTTTAAACTTGTCTTCGTAATCATTTTTATTTTTAGTTAATTTTAATAGAAATTTACTTACCGTTTACTGTCATATTGAACAGTCTTCTTTAGGTATTACCAGAGAAAAAATACTTAATAAAATTTACAAGGGGTCATTATTCTATGGGGTCATTTTTCTTCACGTAGACGGGACTGATTTTAATGGAAATGACATTTTTTCTGCGGGCAAAAGAGTCATTTTTCTACGTCGAATAATGACGGGGTAAATTTTCGAGGTCGAAAAGTGACCCCTGGTCATTATTCTAGGGGGGAGGGGTCATTATTCTTCTTTACACCGGTGAAGGGCTGCAAAATTTAGGTCTATGCTCGGCACTTATGGCTGTTGAGCAGGGAGAGATCTTTATCGTGCCACACCTGCCGTGACACGGGGTCTTGGTTTTTCGGTCTCATCCGAAAGACCGCCCTATTTAGCTGCCTATTACGGCAAGCAAGGAGTACTGAGGTTTCTACCACGGGACGTTTGGCATTTGGATTCCAGACTATTTTTGGCAAGAATTACTATACGTTGAATGCGTGTAATATACAGACTACAAAATCTGGGCTCAGAAAATTTGTTTACATCCACCTCCTGAAAAATAAAACTTGAAATTTCCTTATTTAGATAATTGCAGAACGGGGTTTATTTTCAGAACGGGAATCATTGAGCGTTCAACATTGCCTTCATTCATATTTGCTGTGGTAAACAACAGAAAACCTTCAACGTTTTAGCGTACGTTACACTGCGTGTAAGCACATTTCCGTCAACCTTTCAAGAAGTCTTTTTTTTTTCTTATCGTAGAACATACTTATATATTATTGACATATTAATTAACAATGTGATATGGATATTTCATTCCTATCCGTTCCACTCAGTTCGAAAAAAAAAATGTCCCTGTAGCTGAATATAAAGTTGTCTTTACCAACCATTCAGCACTGTAATTGATGAGAAATGATTTTAGTGTTGTGTTTGATAAATCCATCTTTCACAAGGTATATTCAAGTAACAAAAACTGAGACCACCCCATATACTCTCAAGATAGTGAACCAAAATTTAAAACATTCTGTTGCACAGGAAAGACAAATCTTACGGGCATAGAGAATCATATATTTCATTTAGAAGCATAACTCTGGTTTGATGTATATAATAAAGGGCCTCTTTAATCAAATATGTTGAAGATTTGTACATAATTTTTTGTGGGGAAAAACATCTCTCAAGCAAGGTTATGAAAACTGAAAATAATCGAATTTACTATGTATTGGATATTGCCTCTACAAAGAAATAAAAAAAAATGTCTGGGTATTCAAATACTGGATAGGGATGACGACGTGTGAAAACAGCATCCCGAACAAACGTGCTATAGAGTTTTCAAGGAGTTCAGATAATTATCTTAATGCACATATAATTTCTAGTAATGAGAGAGACTTTGAAATCCATGTAGGACTTTGTTTGTTAGATATCATTGAAATGGCATTTTGAGAAAACTTTCACAAATCTTTGAATACTACTGCATTTGATTTACAGTTAAAACACTTACGTACATTTGTTGTTGTTTGTTTGTTTTTGTTTTAATTTTGTTGTTGTTGTTTTTGGGGTTTTTTTTTTTTTGTTTTTTGGCATTTTTTTGTTGTTTTTGTTTGTTTGTTTGCTTGTTTTTGTGGGGTTTTTTTTTCTACTTTTGCTTGTTTGTTTTTGTTTTGATTCTTTTGTTGTTGTTGTTGTTTTTAAAATGGCTGGTTTCTGTCAGCTGGTTTTCTTCTGTGATGTTGCAGAATGAGAGCATGACAGCACGATTTAGCGAAACACAAAAGCGAAACACTTAAAAATTCATCTGTACTTTCGTTAAATATGCATCTGGTTTAATACAGATTTCTGCTATACAATATAAATTTCAACCATTGATCAATTTAACCCCCAACCCCCTTCCCAGCTTGACCCTGACCTCCTGCCCACGGGGCAATGAAATCTATATTTTTTATTGACAGCTTTATCCTCTGTCTACATGTGAACTGAGTTTTCATTCAATTTCAGAAGAAGTCGTTTGTCCCGGAGATAATCAAATCTTTATCTAAACAAAATTTGGCAGACAGCTTTATGACTTTTTCCAAATATGCATTCAATTTACATTCAATATTAGCAGAAATAAATAAGATTTTTAAACATAAAGTGATTGATACTGTATGACAAACTTTGCCTGTCCCTGGGTGACGTTGAACTTACGACCAAGACCAAAATCTTCTTTTGCAATTGATTTTATTCTTTATGTTGATTAAATAGTGATTTTAAAGTGAATAAGAAAAATCTAGTATGTAATTTTGTAGAAGTATAATTTCACAAATCAATTAAGTTGCAAATGTTTTAGAACCCTGAAACATTTTTAACGCACGTCGGACGGACAGACGGTCGGAGACCGATTGCAACCGGTCACCCGAATGGCCTAAAATGATAGATATAAACACTTGGGGCTATCATAAAGAAATATGGTAAGAGTATATCTACCAGAGGATAACCCGTCAAAGCTAAAAATTCTAAAACTCTGTTTACGCATGAATCTATTTAACCGACACCTATTCGATCCTCAATAGAAAGAACAATAAATCATAATTTTAAAAAAATGAAAGAAATGGGGGGGGGGGGGGGGTGTTGATTTCAAGACTACCTGATTCACACCACAGCTTGCATTTGATAACAACGAGTCATACTTTTAAGTAAACGTTTTCCCTCTGGTATTAGACACGCTACGTATAATAAACCTCACCGATTCAATGCTTCTGTATTCAAAAACTGTTCCGGGGTCTTGATTTATTTTAACTGTACATAAAAACCACTGTCATTTGCTCGATTTATCAAAGATGAATTTAATGTATTGAAAACCGTTAACATTGTTTTATGAAGAAAACAAAGCCTAAAGAATAGACAGGAGGTGAATCTGGGGTCAAAACTCTTGCAATAAAATAATATTTTAAAAAAAACAAAAACCTCTACATCTTTATTCAATAACAGCCAGGAAACAAACTGGGTGTAAAAGTGACAGCACTTGCTACAAATAACTTGTTTTTCAAAAGTGATGAAGACGAAAACTAGATTTAGGTTTTATGATATGAATTCAATTTTAAATTACTGTCTGGAATGTGATTTATTCGAAGTCCAAAAGAGTGAGGAAAATTAACAAAGAGCTATGTAGGGGGATAATAAATTTCAACTTTTGAACATCAGAGAGAATTTAGAAGTCACTTTTTTAAAAATTTTTATATTAATTGTACCTATCACAACAAAACGACCCCCCCCCCCCCAAAAAAAAAATTATTTATCTTTTTTTTTTAATCAAGTGTCCTTACACTTACTACTTGACCGCTACTTGGGCCATTTGGATGAAAGTCCCGGGGGTCAGGGATTCAAGCTCTGGATCAACAAACTTCATAGTATAAAAATGAATCAAATCTTTAAAGATCATCTTCAGTACAACTCTAACTAAAGGAGCATGTGAACCAGCAGCAAAGTTATAATGCATTCGGAAAATTCTGCCCCCTGGGTAGGGGTTCAGGCCTTTAGGTGGAACCGCGAGGATCACTGAACTGAAGGACTACAAAACTTGAAATGGTGATATTTTAACTGTCATTACATCTGATTACAAATAAACGATGATCCCAGGTGGTAGACGGAAGACCCACTCGGTGTACCAGCCATGTATATGCGACATTTTTAAAGTTTACTTTTCTTTTTTCTTTCTATTCACTTTACCGTTAAAGCCTATAGTCAATATTTCATTGGCCATGGTCGAACAAGAATGACCCTTATAGACTACTGTGATGACCTTATATCAGACCTCCACTATTCTGAAAAGTGTCGTGTATATTTCACAGTACACCTAATCCTATGATAGCAGGCAAATAAAATGAAATCAATAATATCTGTTCTATTCCATATCGATCTGTGGCAAAAACAAAAAACAAAAACAGTAAAAATAAATTTCAAATACCAGAAAAATTAACATTGGTTATACAGGTAATAATGGGTATACAGACATTGCTCTAGCAAAGAAAAGTAAATTTTCAAATATCAGAATATCGAAAACTGAACCTTATTCATACAGGTAAGAATAAATAGATATTGCTCTATCAAAACTGTCCTTCAGAGAGATATCACCCAAAGTATAACATGACAACTAATTGACAAAATGCTGAAAAGAACACGCCTTATTAATTAGTTCTAGGACAAATTTATAAAATAATGATTGAATAGGCATATATTGTATTTCTTATATAGAATTTTGAGTTCTTTTGTTTAGCTACATTTCTGTGTTTTCTGTGTTTGTGAGGAATTGAGCGTTCCACTCCTTTGTTGTACAATTATTTCACAATATTTAATCGTTTTATTTCTTACTTTTAGGTTGAAATATATTATTCTATTGTCCCAAAAATGTACAAATATTGAGTACTCAGAATGAAAAAATATATATAAAATCTATAGCACTAAATCTAAATTAAAATTTAAACGTGTGAACAATTTATATGAAAGCAATAACACGAACTAGATTAAACACAAGACACGTGTGCTCAGCCACCAGACGTACAACATCTAAGTGTTTTCTTCTGGGTTCCAGTCAGCAAGTGAAGATCAATCTCATAACTGCCGTAAGGAATACAAAATTAAGAGTTGGGCGAACACGGCCCCCTGGAATTATGTGCATGAGATGTGTAAGCATCCTCGCTGTGAGCCCCATACAAATATTGTAATCCGTAGTCTAAATCAGTGTGTAAAGAACGGCTTAACAATTGGTTTGAAACACGTGTCTGACAACAATCCATTTGGTGTGATATGATGTTTTCCCACTTCCCTCCACATCGACTCTTATTCCTAACCTCAACCTTAATCCCAACCTCAATGTTAATCAGGGGCCTCCGTGGCCGAGTGGTTAGAGGCCTCTCACTTCTGTCGGCGCGTGTTCGAATCTCGGCCGCGGCGTTATGTGAGCAAGTTTGCCAGTTTACTTGCGGAAGGTCGGTGGTCTCTTCCCAGGTACATTGTATCTGGGTTCTCTCCTCCACCAACAAAAACTGGACGCCACCAGATAACTGAAAAATTGTTGAGTGTGGCGGAAAGCAATAAATAATCAATCAATCAATCAATCAATGTTAATCCAAACTTCAACCTCAATCTAAACCTCAACCTTCATCCCAACCTCAACCTTCATCCCAACCTCAACCTTAATCCCAACCTCAACCTTAATCCCAACTTCAACCTTACCGTGACTTACGCCTAACACTATTCTACCTCTAGCGTCAAACACGAGAATGCTGTTCTATAAAACCTACTTTGCTTTATGGTTGTGAATTATGGCACTTTTATAAAAAGCCAAAAGAAGATTTTGAAGGTATTCACCGTACACACGATAGGAGGATTTGACTTCCGATTTCCGAAACCCTATACTACCCATGCATTAGTAGTCTTTGAAATGGAAAAAAAAATACACTTTACGTGTGTGTACTTATTTCTACGCATCCGAAATTTGGCGCAATTGGAGCTGGCACAGTATTTAATGTCATCATGATATATAGCACTTGTCATGTGTTTGGTAACGGGTGAATAGAGATTTTCATATTTTATTGTAACCATATATTGCTTCACCCCAAAAGACACTAAAATTTGAAACCCTCTAAAGTAAGAACACGAACAGTACATAACACTCATCTCATATTTGGAACAGCATTTCAAAGCAGATTTCCCGTTCTTCTTTAAGAATATCTTCATTGCAAAAACAACAATCAAGGCTCATTGTCATTGTGAAAAATTTACAACAATCAACATTTTTAAAGAGTGCCATTAAATGGAGAAGTTCCAACACATCTCAGTGGAAAATATACACATATTCAGGGAGTTTACAGCCAGCGCATATGGAGTGGAGAAACTTCCTACAAATCAGATCACAACCGAATCGGAAATTCATCAGAAACTTAATGCTCATTCGTTATAGAGTCTTCATTACAAGAAAACTATTCAGAAATCACTAAGCTCCCGCTTTCTTTTGTCAATCGAAGTCACCTGTCCGCACTACAAGGGTATCCCTATTTTAAACTTGTGTTGCTCTGATGGAAAATGTTGTCAATCAATTTAACATGCCTTTATTTGTAAAGTTCAGAAATCAAATCGGTGATGCCCATGTCATTTTTAATAGGATTCATGGATTCCAGAAATATACAAGTAATATCACTGAGAAAGATGAATGGGGCTCTTTCATGTTAATAGTAGGAAAAACCGAGAAAACACGATTTTCCTTCAATGATTTTCTCTCTTCTGTATTTTACTGCGTTTTAGCTCATCCAACGTGTGTGGAATTTTTCATCCAGGTGTCATGATGTGTGAGAGACCTCTTCCAGGTAATACCGTGGGGATCCGGGTTAGAAGAAGTCCTCAGTACCCTCTGTTTGGAGTAAGAAGCGATTAAATGTGCGATCCTTCGGATGAGACCATAAAACCAAGGTGCAGGTGGTGACGTTTCCATATGAATAGAAAAAATCTCAAGCGGGACGTAAAACAATATACTATTCAGGTATTCTCGGTGTGTAATAGTCCTCATCTAGGTATCGCGATGTGTGAGAGTCCTCATCCAGCTATCAATTATTTGTTGAATTGATTCAAAGACAGTGGAATGTATACTACTTGAAGATACTTGCATATCGGTAATTTTACACGTGTGTTTCTTCATTTGAAAATTATTAAAGATTGTTCCCATAATTTTAAACCGTATTGTTATCGTATTGTTGTCGTGCCTTAGTCCAAATAATCATGTCTTGAAGAACCTTGGATCTCGATAACTTTAAAAAGTTTATCTTTTTGACAAATTGCTCCCTATTGGTTCGTGCGGAGGATTTTTCTCTTCATTTTGGTCCAACTTTAAAACCCTAATCTGGTCGTAGTGGGTATTGTTAGATCAGACTACAAAGAGGCCTTCGTATTAGGTTTGACATTTCTGGTTGTGATACTCGTAAAGATTTTTCAAATAACACTGTCTCAGTATCATGCCCTTTGATTTTATGAAATTATTTTAAACATATCTTATTATGGATTAGGCAGACGGACGAACCTATATAAACTTTGTCCTGAAACTATTTAAAGAAGTTGAATCCCTTCGTCCAGTTTTTGTAGGTGGAGGAGAGAACCCAGATACAATGTACCCGGGAAGAGACCACCGACCTTCCGAAAGTAAACTGGCAAACTTTCTCAAGTATATTATTTATTAGGAACTTAAGGCATGCTTTTTATTGGTCTAAGCAGAGCACTTGACACAGTCAGTCATGACGCTTTGATCCACAAACTTTTATCTTTTGGTATATGTGAAGAGACTTTTAAATATACTGAAGGGATTAAGAAACACAAGTTTTTCTTTTTGCTACCATTTGATCCCACAAAGTCAGCAAATGTTGTAACTGCGAGAAATGGTTTGCTAAAGTAGTCCCATTATTGCTGCAGGATGAGATTCGATGAACCGTGACAAACAGTGAGTAAAATGGGTCGAAGCGAAAATAGCGCCATGCACGTGCGCTGGGCGAATGAATTGCCTGAACTGTCACACAGTGTGCGTTGGACAAACACAAGTCTTTCTCCATCATTCATAACGCCATTTCTGTAAAACCAAGAATGCCACGGTTAAATGAAGTAGAGAGAGGGCGTGCCTTTGCCTTCCTTATGCATGGACAGTCGCAGAGACGTGTTGCCCAGCGCCTAGGAGTGCATGAATTGACGATTTCCCGCCTTATTCAGCGTCTGCAAGCCACTGGAAGACTCCAAGATCGGCCTCGATCGGGACGACCACGTGTGACGACCCAACATCAGGACAGATTTATTCAACTGTCACACTTGCGCAATCGACATCTCACTGCATCAGAAACCGTACCTAACACCCTGGGTGTCCACAATCGCCAAATCCATCCGAAAACCGTGCGGAATCGACTGAAAGAAAGAAATCTGAGAGCTCTTCGACCACACGTTGGCTCACGCCTGACTCCCCAACGCCGACTTCGTCGAATGAACTGGACAAACGCACATGCTCCACGGCGCTTCACCATGAGACGGTGGCGACGGGTGCTGTTCACAGATGAATCAAGATTCGCCCTGTTTCGAGCCGACGGCCGCCATCGTGTCTACCGCCGACCTGGATAACGCTTCCATGATGCTTGCATTGTGGAGAAGGACAGATTCGGAGGAGGATCAGTGATGGTTTGGGAAGGGATCTCCCATGGACTAAAGACGACCCTCATTGTCATCGATGGGAATCTGACTGCTGTCAGATACATGGATGAGGTCCTCCAGCCATGCGCAGTTCCCTTCGTCCAGCAGCACAATCTGACCTTTCAACAGGATAACGCCAGGCCCCATGTCGCAAGAATCTGTCGGGACTTTTTGGCTGCAAACAACATTATCCCTCTAGATTGGCCTTCCTATAGCCCCGACTTGTCCCCAATTGAACACCTTTGGGACGAACTCAACAGAAGAGTGAGAAACCGTCCCAATCGTCCACACACACTTGCTCAGCTCGCGGCAACTCTGACAGAGGAGTGGAATGCAGTTCCGATGAGAGTGATCAACACTCTGATGAATCCTATGCACAGACGGATCAGGGCAGTCCAACTGGCACGAGGAGGACACACCAAATACTGATGTCTTCAGTGGCCAACCAACTTGAGTTTCAAGACAATCGGGGTTACATCACTTGGACTTTGTTACAGCTGAACCCTTTGTGATACAGACATGACAATTTGTCCACGTGTTCCTGAAAAATCCATGTTGATGATGCATATCGCAACATGTATAATCCTTTACAAAAATGAAAAATATCAAGTTCCAATGCAATGCGTTTCTTTATCCTTTCAGTATAGTTTCAGTCTTATTTGCACGAAAGAGCACAATGTGTCAAATGAAAAGGGGCCATTTCAAAGGAAAAAGATGTTACCATCAGAATCCCTCCGGGTTCTATATTGGGTCCTTTCTGTAACCTACTACCCAACATCTCTGAAGCACGTTACAGTCAATATCTATGCAGATGATACCATGCAGGACGTTTCATATAAATCTTTAGATTTTATAGAAAGAAAGTTAAAGGAAGAGCTTACCAATTCTATGGAATGGATTAAAAAAAAACCCAAACTTAACTATACATTTAAAGAAAACACAATGGTTTTTAATAGGAACATTACAGAAATTATCAAAATGTAGAAAACTTTGCTTAAATGTTGGTGAAATCTTCAAAGAAAATGTTAAATGTGTCAAATTTCAAGGTGTTTGATGAATGTCGTGCGTGGTCTTCTCACACAGATGCCTTGTTTAAAAACAAAAAAACTCAGTCAGAAACGAGATGTATTGAGGATATAGAGTATTTTCATGTCAAAGGAAGCACTACTCAAAATTTACAATACCATAGGGTTTCCTCATTTTAATTATTGTTGCACAGTATGGCATAATGCCAAAAACAAAACAAATATTGAAAGGTGCTTTTTAACTTACAAGGATTATTTTACACATTAAAGTACCTCAATCAGTTTCAAATTCTTCTTTGCTATCAACTTTAAGATGTGTGCCTCTGCTTGACTATTTTATATATCGAAAAATCATTCTTATATCTAAAGTTTTACATCATATGACCCCCGAGTATTTGAATGTTTTTAGAATTGTGAATGAAGTAATCGCAAGAAATAAAGACAAAGCTCTCCATCACGAGGTACTGACCTCACCAATACCTCCTGACGAGTTCGGGAATCGCCGTTTACTCACTTAATCACAACTAAATCCAATTTCAATACACAAAAAAGATTTAATAATAATAATAATAATAAAAAAAAAATATCTACAAATAAAATAAAGAGAAAATAATTTTAGCCTAAAGCTAGAGTCGACTCAATTATTTCACTATTTCCCGGTATAAACTTACGCTGAAACTTAATTTTTAACTAAATTTTACATGTACCTATAATCTGACATTCAAATATTTGTAAATTTAATAAGTCATTTTGAAATGTCCAAACACGTGGTTTCCAAGTGCACATCCGTTTCTGAAATTTTCTGGTCCTGCTAACGATGATGTCGGAACGACAATGCCACGAAAGAGTTCTTGTCGATGTGACCTCAACTACACCTGTCGTCTTGATGTTAAACAGGGCGTTGTCCTTTACCCGGAGGTTCCCCGACTGTAACGGGCCGCCATAACTTTCGCCACGCTACCAAGTCTCCGTTTTCCCCTCCTGAGCTAGTAAAGTTTACACTGAAGCCCTCATCCCCTTGAAATTGGTATTAGTCTACCTAAACTGGGGAAGACTTCGG
This sequence comes from Ostrea denselamellosa, assembly GCA_024699665.1. NCBI lineage: Eukaryota > Metazoa > Mollusca > Bivalvia > Ostreida > Ostreidae > Ostrea > Ostrea denselamellosa. The sequence continues at coordinate 932,302 of JAMZEH010000077.1, forward strand.
CCCGCCCTAAATTTCGGTAACACCGATCTACTGTGTCCGTTCTTTCTGACTGCACGGACTGAACTCAAGTATTTATTTACAAGAACACGTCAACCCAGCCGTGTAAGCAGACAAACTGGTAGTGTCAGAATTTTAAATGCGGGAAATTCAAAACAAATTAAACAAAATCAAGTACGTTACACTCTCATAATTTTATTTGTGGCCGAGTGGTTAGAGCATCGCGCTCAAAATCACAGGGCCTCTCACCTCTAGTCGGCGCGGGTTCGAATCTCGCTCGCGCCGATATATGCGAGAAAGTTTGCCAGTTTACTTTCGGAAGGTCGGTGGTCTCTTCCCGGATACATTGTATCAGGGTTCTCTCCTCCACCAATAAAAACTGGACGCCACCAGATAACTGAAAAATTGTTGAGTGTGGCGGAAAACTACAAACAATCAACAATCAATTTATTTGTGTTACAAGATCCAAAGCAGAATATTTTGAAAGATCTTTTATCATTTCAGCATTGATTGATTGATTGATTGTTGTTTTACGTCACACTCAAAAACGATGAAAGACTTACAGATTTAAAAAAAAAAAAAATCTACAAATAGTAAAAATAAATAAATAAAACAAATAGATAAAACAAATGTATCTGAGTATTTATATTTATTTGATTTGATATTAAATTATCATAGAAAATAAGCAAAAAAAGGTTGAATGCAGTTACATATAATAATACATATGAAATGGTTAATTAATGGCATGCCAATAAAGTCATGCAAATGAAGCAATGAAATCACCAGACTTCCCAAAGTGGACACATCCTTCAACGTGAAGGAGAATAAAACAAAACAAAAAACAAAAATCAAACAATCAATTATTTACACCAATATCACAGTCAACTTAGTAGCGGCCGGATCACAGTCCGCTGTCAATCATCCGGATCCGCTTGAGTATAACACTCGTCAATCGGATTATTTTTGCGGTATACAATTTTTTACAATATTTTTTTTTTGGCATAATATTGATGCGTATCAGATTTCAGCGACAAATAGAAACTTCGGGGGGGGGGGGGGGGGGGGGGGGGGGGGGGGGGGGGAAGATGTATAAAACAGTCTGAGACATTTTGATTCCGTTTCGCAAATTAAATAAAAGCATACATCTCTAGATTCATGGTATATATCCCGGAATAACATGTTTGCTACGTTTACTAACGCTACATAATAAGGACAGAAAAGGCTTGGAATGATAGGTAGATACGCATATTGTTGTGACGTCATTGCAGACGTCAGAGTTCATGGATTACTAAGGTCGGGGTTTATGGTGAAGACAGCGGATGTACAATCGCATAGGGTCTTCCTAAGCTGCTTCAGCGTTTCATAGGCCTCTATAAACAAAGAGAAGAAGCGTATGAACACAACATTTAAAAAATGGCTGATCAACATATTTGAAACCTGACATAACCTATAGCACTATGCAATTCTAACAATTACAGAATAAACACATGACATATAATGATATGATAACTTAAGGATAATTCATAAAGCTTAAATTAGTTTATTTCCAAATGGGAGCCCTTATAATCGTAATTTATAAGTTATTGTTAATATGATAAATTTATTACTTTCATATCTGAAAATTAAACCGATTTACTTAATTCTTTACGAGACTAATAGGAAATGGCGGGAAATCTTTGTTTTACTTACTGGAGTAATAAAAGTTTTCAAAGTGCTTTAAGGATTGGAACCTATGCAGGACTGCAAGGTTCCCTTTCTTAACGAAGCCATTCCGGAGGCTTTCGGCCTCGCTGGTAAAGGCCGCACCGTGTTGGACCTTAAAGGTGTCCATGCATTTCGCAACTTGCTGAACGTAGTCGCTGTTCAGTTTGTCCCAATCCTTATAATTTCCAAATTCTTGTAGATGAAATGTGAAGTTTTCTAGAGAAAACAACAAGCAAAAATTTCTTATTCAAAGAGGCAAAAGTCTCTCCAATTTCCAAAATGTGTAGTTTTCTAAATAAAACAATCACACAAAAATTTCTTATTCACAGAAGCAATTGCGAATACTACATAGTATGTTAAAGCAATATAAGCTGCCAAAATTGCAATTTTTAATAGTGGCATTAAAAGAGGTTAAATGAACGTTGATATGATTGAAAAAAAGAACTGCATCGAATTTCCTCTCTTATGCATCGTTTACACACCTTTACGTGATGAAAAATATATTCCTCGACATTCCGTTTGACCCTAACAACGGCAGCTGATTAATCGTCGGCGACAATCCCGAAGATAACCGATGTTGACACGAATGATTCTGATGCTGATCGGGTTGTATCCGGGTCATTAAAATATGGACGGCGACGTGAGATAAAATTCTAGTTACCATCAATATTTTGGCATTGTTAACGATGTTATATGTTTTTATATCTTTTTCGTCCCGAATCAGTCAAAGTCGGCTTTCTCACTCGCTTCGAACCTTTCGTGTCAGACATCTTTCGTGCTTACCGGAAATATTGCGCTTGCGCATTTGATTTTGCCGACTGAGTTCAACTTTAGGTCATTGCATACGGAAATAATGTCGGAAAAATTAAGGTACGGGAAGACTTAATTTCAACTGTCGAACAATTTTTACATTTAATGCAAAAAATACAACATGTCAAAAGTTTAATCGATAAAATCAGGTATTAGAAGATAGATGTTACAAAATTTCGATTAAATTTTAGGGACCCCAAAATAACAATTTTGACAGCTTATATTGCTTTAATATCAATCAAAACCAAACGTGACCGTTCCCTATCACATTGTATTATCTCGTTCAATTTAAACTACTTTATTCTCAGATTGCCGATGTTTTACTTTAGCTTACAAATATACATTAATACAATAACTACCCTGTATTGATAACCATTCATTAGAATTGTCACGCACATCACAAATAGTTACAGTACATTGATAAACATAAAATAAATGTAGGCATACCAAGATTAGTGTCCGTTAATGACGGTATATAACTCGGTATACCTTTGTCTGTTGTGTTGTGTACCGTGATGTCAGTGTATGACGGTATATAACTCGGTATACCTTTGTCTGTTGTGTTGTGTACCGTGATGTCAGTGTATGACGGTATATAACTCGGTACACCTTTGTCTGTTGTGTAGTGTACCGGGATGTCAGTGTATGACGGTATATAACATGGCATACCTTTGTCTGTTGTGTAGTGTACCGGGATGTCAGTATATGAAGGTATATAACACGGTATACATTTGTCTGTTGTGTAGTGTACCGGGATGTCAGTGTATGACGGTATATTACATGGCATACCTTTGTCTGTTGTGTAGTGTACCGGGATGTCAGTGTATGACGGTATATAACACGGTATACCTTTGTCTGTTGTGAACCGGGATGTCAGTGTATGACGGTATATAACACGGTATACCTTTGTCTGTTGTGTAGTGTACCGGGATGTCAGTGTATGACGGTATATAACACGGTATACCTTTCTCTGCTGTGTACCGGGATGTCAGTATATGAAGGTATATAACATGGCATACCTTTGTCTGTTGTGTAGTGTACCGTGATGTCAGTGTATGACGGAATATCACACGGTATACCTTTGTCTGTTGTGTAGTGTACCGGGATGTCAGCATATGACGGTATATAACTCGGTACACCTTTGTCTGTTGTGTAGTGTACCGGGATGTCAGTGTATGACGGTATATAACTCGGTATACCTTTGTCTGTTGTGTAGTGTACCGGGATGTCAGTATATGACGGTATATAACTCGGTATACCTTTGTCTGTTGTGTAGTGTACCGGGATGTCAGTGTATGACGGTATATAACACGGTATACCTTTGTCTGCTGTGTAGTGTACCGGGATGTTAGTGTATGACGGTATATCACACGGTACACCTTTGTCTGTTGTGTAGTGTACCGGGATGTCAGTATATGACGGTATATAACACGGTATACCTTTGTCTGTTGTGTACCGGGATGTCAGTATATGACGGTATATAACTCGGTATACCTTTCTCTGCTGTGTAGTGTACCGGGATGTTAATGTATGACGGTATATAACTCAGTATACCTTTGTCTGCCGTGTAGTGTACCGGGATGAGGAAGATCTCTAGCGTGTCAGAGGGATTGGGAAAGTTGACACTCTTGAAATTTTTGTCGCTGTTCAACCATCTCACGGCGTTGTCTCGATCTTTGAAGTACATGACCAAGAGCATACGATTGGACGGCCATTTCGTTACATCATTTTCATATACATGAACCTGTCCAGTTAAAAAAAATTTCATTTACAAAAACCAATACATACAAAAACATATCGGAACTCGTTCGCTGGAATTTACCTAATAATTAATCATTCGATGAAACAAACTATTGACTTTTGCAATATAGAGAACTCAATCATATTGATTAATTCTGTTCACACTGCCTTCACTATTTTACCGTAATCCATGAAGCGAATAGCTTACACAACACCTGCATGATTTATAATCCTTTATAAAGGTAATAATTATACAACACCTGCATGATTTATAATCCTTTATAAAGGTGATAATTACACAATACCTGCATGATTTATAATCCTTTATAAAGGTGATAATTACACAATACCTACATGATTTATAATCCTTTATAAAGGTGATAATTACACAATACCTACATGATTTATAGTCCTTTATAAAGGTAATAATTATACAACACCTGCATGATTTATAATCCTTTATAAAGGTGATAATTACACAATACCTACATGATTTATAATCCTTTATAAAGGTAATAATTATACAACACCTGCATGTTTTATAATCCTTTATAAAGGTGATAATTACACAATACCTACATGATTTATAATCCTTTATAAAGGTGATAATTACACAATACCTACATGATTTATAATCCTTTATAAAGGTGATAATTTTCACAACACTTTATAATCCTTTATAAAGATGTTAGTTTACAAAATACCTACATGATTTAATAACCCTTTATTTAGCTAGTACTTTACACATTGAGATAATTTCACGAAAGCTTCCCTGGATAAACAGATTCCTTGGATAAATAAATAATTTATACTTTTTCATTGGATACACGGATAATTCATACTTCTTCGGTTATACAGTTATTTTACACTTCCCTTGATATATAGATACATATAATATACTGGATATAGAGACATCTCTGGATATCCCTGTGAGTTTGCTCCACACTTACCTCCCCGGATATCCCTGTGAGTTTGCTCCACACTTAACTCCCCGGATATCCCTGTGAGTTTGCTCCACACTTTAACTCCCCGGATATCCCTGTGAGTTTGCTCCACACTTACCTCCCCGGATATCCCTGTGAGTTTGCTCCACACTTACCTCCCCGGATATCCCTGTGAGTTTGCTCCACACTTACCTCCCCGGATATCCCTGTGAGTTTGCTCCACACTTACCTCCCCGGATATCCCTGTGAGTTTGCTCCACATTTACCTCCCCGGATATCCCAGTGAGTTTGCTCCACACTTACCTCCCCGGATATCCCTGTGAGTTTGCTCCACACTAACCTCCCCGGATATCCCTGTGGGTTTGCTCCACACTTACCTCCCCGGATATCCCTGTGAGTTTGCTCCACACTTACCTCCCCGGATATCCATGTGAGTTTGCTCCACACTTAACTCCCCGGATATCCCTGTGAGTTTGCTCCACACTTACCTCCCCGGATATCCCTGTGAGTTTGCTCTACACTTAACTCCCCGGATATCCCTGTGAGTTTGCTCCACACTTACCTCCCCGGATATCCCTGTGAGTTTGCTCTACACTTAACTCCCCGGATATCCCTGTGAGTTTGCTCCACACTTACCTCCCCGGATATCCCTGTGAGTTTGCTCTACACTTAACTCCCCGGATATCCCTGTGGGTTTGCTCCACACTTAACTCCCCGGATATCCCTGTGAGTTTGCTCCACACTTACCTCCCCGGATATCCCTGTGAGTTTGCTCCACACTTACCTCCCCGGATATCCCTAGGATCTGTCCGTGGTAATTATCTATTGCTCTTTTAGATATGATCAAGGCATTTCTAATTATCATCGCCGTTTCCTCACGGAATCTAATGATCATGTATACGGCTTCACTCGCAGGCGTGATCTGAATAGAAATCAACACTAACTCTGAATAGAAATCAACACTAACTCTGAATAGAAATCAACACTAACCCTGAATAGAAATCAACACTAACCCTGAATAGAAATCAACACTAACTCTGAATAGAAATCAACACTAACTCTGAATAGAAATCAACACTAACTCTGAATAGAAATCAACACTAACTCTGAATAGAAATCAACACTAACTCTGAATAGAAATCAACACTAACCCTGAATAGAAATCAACACTAACCCTGAATAGAAATCAACACTAACTCTGAATAGAAATCAACACTAACTCTGAATAGCAATCAACACTAACTCTGAATAGAAATCAACACTAACTCTGAATAGAAATCAACACTAACTCTGAACAGAAATCAACACTAATTCTGAATAGCAATCAACACTAACTCTGAATAGAAATCAACACTAACCCTGAATAGAAATCAACACTTTCTTTTTTAGCGCAAAGCAAACCCATGGTCTAAAGGAGGAATGCTACGCTTGAGAGACATGATGCACAGACGCACAACATTTTAAATATCTATAATAACAACAACAAAAAAAATCATCCTTTTGTAACAAAATATAAAATTTGTTTACAGGAAGACAATTACTTCAAAACATTATAGAGACTTAAAACGGCTAGCGCCTGTGATTTGATGTGGATGAAAAATCAAAACAAAAAAAACCCCCCAAAAAATGGATGTGTACAACAATATTTTGAAATTGAAAAATTGAAAAATTTCAAATTTACTTCAGTTAGTCCAAATATGCTGTTTTAGTAGAAAGAAATCTGGAAAAGTATTAAAATCCCTGCTGGACTCGATCCCGCAATCTACAATTCAGCAATCGAGACGTTGCATGCTAACCTACTGAATTACTCAGTTAAGTAATTAAATCTGAAAGGAATAGACAAATATTGCTGATATCTAAATTTTAATTTTATGTTTTAAAAGGAAGTCAGTCATTATGACGATGTAGTCTGCCTCAGTAAATTCAGAACATGGAACTTGGTAGAGGAAAACAAATTTCACTCCAGTCCTAACTGGGTTATCTCAGATTATGCATATCCAAAGCCACAGGATATTTTGAAGTTTAGCACGAACACCCGATTGAAAACAGCTAATCACTTTTTTCTTTTAACTAAGTTCAAAGATTAAAAGTCAAATTTATGTAAAAAGAACCAGCAGTGTACTGTTTAAAGGTGTGTCCGGAAATTTCCACAATGGAAAATATAACTTTAATAAACCTACGGCCCCAGGGAATCCCGACTGACTTCCGGTCAAAATAGGAAATAAACCCTCGGGATATTCCTGAATATGGGCATGTGGTATCAATATTTCATAGAGAACAACTAGGGGGAAATTTACAACACCTTTCTATATAACATTCTTTGTAATTACTGCAACGATAATGATTAGATTAAAGCTTGCCTTGAAATCCAGAAGCTCTTTATTCTCTTCCATATTTGTTCCTTAATTGTGGTGCCCTGTAAAAGAAGAATATGCTGGATTAATCTTGGCAGCAATGATTTGAGATTCAGGCAATCCGTACTAATAAAGTTGCTTTTAAACGCAACCAATGTTTACACACACTCCGCTTAATTGTGGTAAAAATTTGAAACGTCGGTGAGAGAAAGGATAACACTGGTTCCAGTGTTCCTCAGAAAATAACGTCACTGAGACCACGACAAGTATTTTCTGAAAAGGGTTCACGAGATGAAATGCTTACGAGATAATGTCAATTTGGTTGCTGCAATTGGCTTTTAAAGGGTTCGATATTCTGTCACCGGAAGTGTGTCATGTGTGATCTTTGCCACTTTACCATTCTTAGATGCTCTCTCTCTCTCTCTCTCTCTCTCTCTCTCTCTCTCTCTCTCTCTCTCTCTCTCTGTTACATGAGCAAATCATTCTATATATCATAAGGAAGGTCGAGAGTAACTGCTTAACACTGGAAACATTCAAACTACATCCCCAGGACAAATGGAGCCCAGATAAATCGATATCAGGTGCTTGTATTAAAAATGCAATGAAAACTTCAGTGTAAATAAAAATAACATTTTTGATCGAGTGGTTACAAATTCTATCTGAATGAACATTATTTTAGTAACATACTAGTATTATCGTTTGATTTTATCACGTAATCCATGTGACGACAGGTAATAAGTTGCGGACGGTTTCACCTGCTCAATTCAATTTTGGGAAACCTTCGGAGGTGAAGCTCGGTATGTGAACAACACCAGAGTCAGTCCCCTTTATTTTCTCGTTATTTCAGTTGTATGAAAATGATAATAAACATTCTCTGTTCGTGTTTAAACATGAAACATTACAAGAGAGAAAACGACCAGTCCCAGTACATTTCTATGATTGCATTAAGACGTGGAAATCGCTTGGAAAATTTTTCACGTTTGTTTCTTACAGCGGCTTATCGGGATCTGTATCAAATTTTAAAGGTTATGTTGCTAAGGGGCTGTGTATTCAAAATCAAAGTTTAACATTTAATAGATAAACAATGCTAACAGTGATTTATTCTTTTTATAACTCAAGAACGTCTCTCGTTTACTCACGTGTGAGATGGAGAGACTCAGATTTCACCCCTGTTTCGTTCTCCTGCCTGCGTTTTGTTTGGATACCGATCAACAAATGCCTCCCAGGTGTAAAGTATTGTTGAAAAAAACTGATCCTGTGCAAACCCTACCTGAACAAAATGATACCGAAATACAGATAATATCGATACAATCAAAACCCCGCCATCTAGCGGTGGTTAAGCGCTCTTCGTCTACACAACAAACACGAGTAAACATTTTTAAATGCCGATATTCATTGTAGTGGGTCCACTCTTAGCGTTCTTTAAGAATTATGACCGGCCGGAAAATTGATTTCTTATGTAATCAAATACAATAGGCAATTCACTTATGCTACATTCATTTATTAATAATGCATCTGCCAATCTGAATTTGATTCATGAAGTACCTGTTCTTGTGGAGAACATTGATTATCAAGTCTCTGTTGACACAGGAGCACATGGCAACACCTGTAATACACGGCGTACGATAGAAATCATAACGTCGTATTGAACTCTTGCACTCTGGTAAGAGTTAGGCTCGTGGGCCTTGATGCTCACAAGGATTTGCTCTTATACGAAGGAACGACGTCCTTCAGACGCGTAACTCCTTGTAAAACACATGTTGATACTGATCTCAGAGCTCTTTAGTTCTTCTAAACACGTGTTCATACTGATTTCAGAGCTCTTTAGTTCTTATAAAACACGTGTTCATACTGATCTCAGAGCTCTTTAGTTCCTATAAAACACGTGTTCATACTGATCTCAGGGCTCTTCTGTGCATGTATTTCTGTGTAAAACATTGGGCTTCTGATATTGTCCCACTAACAACATTACAATGCATCCTATATACAGGGGGCCTCCGTGGCCGAGTGGTTAGAGCATCGGGCTCAAAATCACAAGGCCTCTCACCTCTGTCGGCGCGTGTTCGAATCTCGGCCGCGGCGTTATGTGAGCAAGTTTGCCAGTTTACTTGCGGAGGGTCGGTGGTCTCTTCCCAGGTACATTGTATCTGGGTTCTCTCCTCCACCAACAAAAACTGGACGCCACCAGATAACTGAAAAATTGTTGAGTGTGGCGGAAAGCAATAAATAATCAATCAATCAATCAATCAATCATCCTATATACAGTCAACACTACAATGCGTCAGATATACCGATATCAAACACACTACAGCAGATATACCGACAAGAATTATTACTCTACAGCAGAAATACCGACAAAAATTACACTACAGCAAATATACCGACATGAATTACACTACGTCAGATGTACCGACATGAATTACACTACAGCAGATATACCGACATGAATTACACTACATCAGATACGCCGACATGAATTACACTACAGCAGATACGCCGACATGAATTACACTACAGCAGATGTACCGACATGAATTACACTACATCAGATGTACCGACGTGAATTACACTACAGCAGATATACCGACGTGAATTACACTACTTCAGATGTACCGACATGAATTACACTACAGCAGATATACCGACGTGAATTACACTACAGCAGATATACCGACATGAATTACACTACAGCAGATGTACCGACGTGAATTACACTACAGCAGATGTACCGACGTGAATTACACTACAGCAGATACGCCGACATGAATTACACTACAGCAGATATACCGACGTGAATTACACTACAGCAGATATACCGACATGAATTACACTACAGCAGATGTACCGACGTGAATTACACTACAGCAGATACGCCGACATGAATTACACTACAGCAGATACGCCGACATGAATTACACTACATCAGATATACCGACATGAATTACACTACGTCAGATATACCGACGTGAATTACACTACAGCAGATACGCCGACATGAATTACACTACATCAGATGTACCGACGTGAATTACACTACAGCAGATATACCGACGTGAATTACACTACAGCAGATGTACCGACATGAATTACACTACAGCAGATATACCGACGTGAATTACACTACAGCAGATATACCGACATGAATTACACTACAGCAGATGTACCGACGTGAATTACACTACAGCAGATATACCGACATGAATTACACTACAGCAGATGTACCGACGTGAATTACACTACAGCAGATGTACCGACATGAATTACACTACAGCAGATATACCGACGTGAATTACACTACGTCAGATATACCGACGTGAATTACACTACGTCAGATATACCGACGTGAATTACACTACAGCATATATACCGACGTGAATTACACTACAGCATATATACCGACGTGAATTACACTACAGCATATATACCGACGTGAATTACACTACAGCATATATACCGACGTGAATTACACTACAGCAGATACGCCGACATGAATTACACTACAGCAGATGTACCGACGTGAATTACACTACAGCAGATGTACCGACATGAATTACACTACAGCAGATGTACCGACATGAATTACACTACAGCATATACGCCGACATGAATTACACTACAGCATATACGCCGACATGAATTACACTACAGCAGATACGCCGACATGAATTACACTACATCAGATATACCGACGTGAATTACACTACGTCAGATGTACCGACGTGAATTACACTACAGCAGATGTACCGACATGAATTACACTACAGCAGATGTACCGACGTGAATTACACTACATCAGATATACCGACATGAATTACACTACAGCAGATATACCGACGTGAATTACACTACGTCAGATATACCGACGTGAATTACACTACAGCAGATGTACCGACGTGAATTACACTGCAGCATATACGCCGACATGAATTACACTACATCAGATATACCGACGTGAATTACACTACGTCAGATATACCGACGTGAATTACACTACATCAGATGTACCGACATGAATTACACTACAGCAGATACGCCGACATGAATTACACTACAGCAGATATACCGACGTGAATTACACTACAGCAGATATACCGACGTGAATTACACTACGTCAGATATACCGACGTGAATTACACTACAGCAGATATACCGACATGAATTACACTACAGCAGATGTACCGACGTGAATTACACTACGTCAGATATACCGACGTGAATTACACTACGTCAGATATACCGACATGAATTACACTACAGCATATATACCGACGTGAATTACACTACGTCAGATATACCGACGTGAATTACACTACAGCAGATACGCCGACGTGAATTACACTACAGCAGATATACCGACGTGAATTACACTACATCAGATATACCGACGTGAATTACACTACGTCAGATGTACCGACGTGAATTACACTACAGCAGATGTACCGACATGAATTACACTACAGCAGATGTACCGACGTGAATTACACTACATCAGATATACCGACATGAATTACACTACAGCAGATATACCGACGTGAATTACACTACGTCAGATATACCGACGTGAATTACACTACAGCAGATGTACCGACGTGAATTACACTGCAGCATATACGCCGACATGAATTACACTACATCAGATATACCGACGTGAATTACACTACGTCAGATATACCGACGTGAATTACACTACATCAGATGTACCGACATGAATTACACTACAGCAGATACGCCGACATGAATTACACTACAGCAGATATACCGACGTGAATTACACTACAGCAGATATACCGACGTGAATTACACTACGTCAGATATACCGACGTGAATTACACTACAGCAGATATACCGACATGAATTACACTACAGCAGATATGCCGACATGAATTACACTACAGCAGATGTACCGACGTGAATTACACTACAGCAGATATACCGACATGAATTACACTACAGCAGATGTACCGACGTGAATTACACTACGTCAGATATACCGACGTGAATTACACTACAGCAGATGTACCGACATGAATTACACTACAGCAGATATACCGACGTGAATTACACTACGTCAGATATACCGACGTGAATTACACTACAGCAGATGTACCGACATGAATTACACTACAGCAGATATACCGACGTGAATTACACTACGTCAGATATACCGACGTGAATTACACTACAGCAGATGTACCGACATGAATTACACTACAGCAGATACGCCGACATGAATTACACTACAGCAGATATACCGACGTGAATTACACTACTTCAGATGTACCGACATGAATTACACTACAGCAGATGTACCGACGTGAATTACACTACAGCAGATGTACCGACATGAATTACAGTACAGCAGATGTACCGACATGAATTACACTACAGCAGATGTACCGACGTGAATTACACTACGTCAGATATACCGACGTGAATTACACTACAGCATATATACCGACGTGAATTACACTACAGCAGATACGCCGACATGAATTACACTACAGCAGATGTACCGACATGAATTACACTACAGCAGATGTACCGACGTGAATTACACTACAGCAGGTGTACCGACGTGAATTACACTACGTCAGATATACCGACGTGAATTACACTACAGCAGATATACCGACATGAATTACACTACGTCAGATATACCGACATGAATTACACTACAGCAGATATACCGACGTGAATTACACTACTTCAGATGTACCGACGTGAATTACACATCAGATGTACCGACATGAATTACACTACAGCAGATATACCGACATGAATTACACTACATCAGATGTACCGACATGAATTACACTACGTCAGACATACCAACATGAATTACTTCCGTATTTTGACATCACGTGTTCCCCACCCTTTTTTGGATGTCCTGGATCCAACACTGAGATTGGCATCATCTGTGACTTTTGTCAACGATATATAATTTTTCGTGATATTTCAGTTCAAATTTAGTTGCATCCTATCTTATTTCCGCAAGAAGAAAAAAGTGGTATATCGTTCTTTGGTCCATTTTAAAATTAGCTTATTCTGATTGCCCTGGTCGTGGCAAGAAAATGCAATCTCCTATGCATACAAATGGACATAACCAAGTTACTGTAGCAAAAGGGAGAAAATCTTTTGAATCCATCGGATATGGGACCGAAACACTTGGAGATCTAACCACTTATTACACCAGGCAGACATACAAAGATCTACAACGTAAAATTTAAACGCATTTGGAAATCGCACAAGAACTCTAATTATGGCGGTTACATGTAACTAGGAAGTAAATTATTAATTGCTGGGCAACTGATAATGACTATACAATTATACAATTTCTGCCTCCAATACATGCAGTGGGGCATATACAATTTCTGCCTCCAATACATGCAGTGGGGCATATACAATTATACAATTTCTGCCTCCAATACATGCAGTGGGGCATATACAATTTGGTTTCCAGTTTATGCTGATGGAGTTATTAATGTCTTAGATTACCTTTAATTTTGTTAAAAACCTTCTTGAATCACGATACATCATTTCGCAAGCATATTTTATGCCAATTATGATTTTAATGGTTCTCCAATAGAAAAAAAATAAAGTCTCTTAAATATCTATAGAAATTCTATTTAAGAAAATAGTCACTTTTCAATGCTTTGGTGAATATTTGTTCTCGGTGAATTAAACACATTCACCATCCAAGGACACTCTTAATTGCACAATATTACGTAATAGCACAAAGCACTTCTCTATAGCCTTACAAAGAGCAACACAGGAATATCTATCCATATAATCAAATACAAAAAAAGACATTACTCATAATGATTTTCTTTAATTCAAAAATATCAACTACTTTTATAACATGTAGTCCTCTGGTACGCATTCTAAAGGCATTCTAGCATTCAGAAAATTTCATTCAAATAGCACTGTGACAAAGCACAGCCATTCTTTCAGATCTAAGAAAATATAAATCTTCACCTTGTGGACAATGCAAGACAAATTAAGCTACCAACAATATCAATAATTCAGAAAAGTTTCATCAGAAATTCCATCAGTGATGATACCGTTGGCTTTGATATGCATCATGTTGTCCGTGCCAGATATAGAGCTATTCATTTTCATGTATCCATTCTATACTGAAACATTTCCAACACACCATTAATAAGCAAATTACAGATTTCAATGTTTCCTCTTTCTACACTACGGATCTACCTGTTTCTCTCCAATTTTGAAAACAGTATACTATTTCTTTTGAGCTTCCTTCAGATATGATAACTTCATCCAGATATCCAAAACATTGAAACAGGAAGACGTTTAATCCCACCATATACAACATTTTCATTAAAGTTTGAAAGAAAAAAAAATTCTATTCATCATTAGAGATGTATTCCAAATTAAAAAAAAAACAAACCACTTGACAAAAAAACGAAATTACTAGTAATACAAATCAAATTTTCTTCAACACAAAAAAAAAATTATTATAAAAGATTGCTAAAGACAAAGCCACTATACAAATCTTTATGGTTAAAATCAGAAAACGGCAACAAAGCAAAACCATTGATCATCCAAAAGAAATTCCTCCCTTAACCAGTATTCACGTGACACAAAAGGACACCTCCATTAATCACTGATCATGTGAGACATATGGGATTCCCCATTAACCAATTCTCATGCAACATTGATCATAAAATCCAAAAAGAAATCTCACAAACCACTGATCATGGGACACAGGAGGGATTTCCCAGTGAACCATATATTTGCATTTTTCACCCAAATCTCTAATGCATAGGAGGAATTTCTTTATTTCTGGAACTTATGCATGGGAAAAAATAAATACACATAAACAACCCACATAATATGTGAAGAATAAACTATAAATAAAGAGGACCAATATGTACAATGAACAGGCCAACAACATATAAACAGTTAATAAAATTCTTCATAGGACAAGTTTGCAGTCCGTAGAAAATTGTATTACAACATGAAATGACTTATTCAATGTTCGAGCGGAAGCACAAGTCATGTGACATGAAACAAGATGTTGCGAATATCAATAACAGATTTCTAACACAGTAAATTGTCATGATGTAATTAAGGGTTGTTAATTCACAAGCTAAATTAATTGACTGGTAAACATGAGACAGGAATGAATTCTATCACTATTATATTGAAAATGAGAAAACAATAAATAATGTGGTACAATTTTCATTTTAAAAAAATGGAAATCTGGAATTAAATTACAGACATTTCATCATAATTCACTAGATGAACAGGCTGGTTCAAGAATCACTAAACATGATTGTTAAATTTGTTTTAATGAAAAACTTCTATGAGAAAATTCAGTGAATGTTTTCATGAAATGGATAAGATAGTGAAGAATGGGTCATGGATTGAACATTTGACTAGCAGTGATTAAAATAAAACATACTTTTCATTAACATGAAATTAGTGAGGGGGGCACGAAAAGGGATCTGTAAACAACGAATGATAATCTTCTCATACCCTGAAATACACAGCACAAACAAACTGGAAGATGCATGTACAAGTCGTCTTATTCTAGACTATTGCAAGACTGAACACATTTAGTCAAACACTGCTTGTGACAGGTTTCATGGATATATTACCCAATGTAGGTATCAACCTCTTAAAAATATATGGGGCAATAGTACATTGCAGTTATCTCCCCCATGATCTACATCAAAGTCAAAATGTACGATTTAAAATATAAAGCTTATAACAACATGAGGATTTCTTGATTCAATGATTTCGTAGCAATGTGGAGGAAACTCTTCAAAAAAGAAATATCAATCAGCAATTAAAGAAAATGAAGTAGATTCTAAAATTTCAAGTTCTCCTCACAATTCTCTTCATAGACATTGGATTTACAGACAATATTACACACAAGGTAGAATTACAGCAAGTAAACTATTCTTTGGAATGTTGCATTTTTACTTTTAATAATATGAGACATAAATCTGCATGCCAGACAAGCACTATGAAGTGTAAAAGTTAATGCTGCTCAGTTTTTTTTTTTTTGATATTCAAATGAGACAAACACTATTTTTTTTAAAAAAAATAATGTAAAATACCAGAAAAAAAAGAATATAAAAATCAGAACA
Source organism: Ostrea denselamellosa (assembly GCA_024699665.1). Classification (NCBI taxonomy): domain Eukaryota; kingdom Metazoa; phylum Mollusca; class Bivalvia; order Ostreida; family Ostreidae; genus Ostrea; species Ostrea denselamellosa. The sequence goes on from JAMZEH010000077.1 coordinate 948,967, forward strand.
TCATGCCAACATCACGCACTAGAAAAACTGTTTAAATGCTTGCGAGTTAGACACAGTACAGGTCAGTATTCAACCTCATAGCAACATTTCATTGAACATGTTTGAAAAGCAATGTAAATAAAGCATAACACAGCTTAACATCATGTCGTGAAAAATTAACTACATATTCCAGAATTCCATTAATAAATGAATGTACTGGATTGGATGACCAAGGGTTTGGTCAATGGGACTTGAGGCCCTGGCTGACCCAGACTTTTATCTATAGATCAGTAACTTGGTACTGGGTAGCCCCAGGTTTGGAGGAGGGGACTTGGGGCCCAGGCTGGGCACTGTAAGGATTGCCGTGGTATCGGTTAGAATAACTGTAGGTCCCTCCATTCATCATGGCAGGAGAGGATGGGCCCAGAGAAGAGGATTCTGATTTAGACAGGGAAGGAACATGCGGGAGTGAAGATGGAACATTCTGGGGGTAGGACTCCAGTGAAGCAGGCATAACAGCAATACTGTTGCGCTGTTTGCCGTCCTTTGTTACTTTGTTCTGGATGTTCTTGGTAACCGGATCATAGAAAAAGTGCTCATCTGGAAACTGGCTTTTAAGTCTTTGGATGTGGCATCCGTGGCAGAAAAGGTGATTATCCAGAGGATAGCAGCGTTTGTCGGATTCATCCGTCAGCTGAATCCCACAGTCCTGTCAACAGAAATCCAAACACATAAGGACACTGGATTAAAATTTGGGTTTCATTCTACATACGATACAGTTTTACACTGTGCTAGCAATACACTAATCCTGAATACACTTCATTAAGCGCTCTGTGCTGTTTTACTTTCACCAATGCAGATTGATGGAATGATGTACAGAGGCTGGTTACTTATTGCCTTCTCTAGAATTCCTGATATATTATGAAAAAAATGCTACTTCATCATTTATAATTTTATCTTTGAACCAAACACAGAAACATAAATTAATGGAGTGAGAAAATATACTACCATGCTGTTCTATGTCGGAAACGTGTGTTTACTTCCTGTTTTAATGTGCACTATAAAGCACCATTCTACCATGTGTGTGATCAAAATAAACAAGACTAATTTGATTCTAATAAAACATTTCTTGTAGCAAATATAATTCATCTACAAAACTGGGATACATACTTTTAATATTAGCTAGTTTTAATGTCAAATTTTGTTAACACACAATGTTTAGGTTGTTTGAATTATGACTGTATAAAATCAATAGAAGCATGGGGGTGATTGGTATATTTTATACTCCCCATCATACAGCAAATCTGTCCTAATGCAATCTGTCTTTCAATCCTGTCCATCATGAAATAAACAAGACACTTATTGAATTTCTTTATAATACAGCAAAATGATTTTTATGCCCTGAATATTTATTATCTTGCATTGCTTTTTAATGATGAAATAATCAAATGTGAGTAACACTGATTAGGGTTTTGAGATCTACAATGTTGATTAGTTAAAAGTCTTTTTTAACACTCTCCACCACTCAAGTTATTGTCACACTGGTCTAAAAATAAAGCAGAAATGATTGGCTGGAAGCTGCACCACTCATGCTGAACTGTGATGGTTTATCTACACATCATGCATCATCAATTTCCTGGTTGGAACTGTACACAATTTTGAAAAGTTGTTATCTTGCCAAAAAATGAAAGACAAAAGAGAGAAATCTATAAAATCCTATTCAGCAAAGGTATCATTAGGTAGACAAAAGAGAGAAATCTATAAAATCCTATTCAGGTATCTTTTTTTTTTTTTTTAAATTAGTGTTAAAATGCATCACAACAATAAAAAAAAAATTACATATCAAATATACATCAAAATGGGGGAGGAAAAAAAATTGCAAAAACACAAACCACTGCACCAAAAAAAAAAAAAAAAAAAAAAAAATTAAATTAAAAAAATATGATGATGCAAAAAACATAAACATTGACTGGAAGCTATAAAATGAAGTTGCTTACTCCTGGATATTTGGTTTCTGTTTTAGGAAGTCTATGTCTGTGATTGCTAAAATTTAAAGAATGTCACCATGGCAACCATTTGCTACATTTATTACATCTTATCATGCACCATTTTCAATAATTGTACTGCAAACTCAAAGCACTAATTAAAAAGCCCAGATAACAATATGGTATAACATAATGACTGTTGCTTTTTAACGACAAAACTATCTTTGACATAATATAAACTTTATTTTATACAAAGAAAGATAACTCTGTCAAGCTTGTCTAACCTCACACTGGTAACAGTCCACATGGAAGTCTTTATCCATTGATACAACTCTCACCGTCTCCTCTGTACCCTGACAATACAAAGCCAAACATCAACATACATCCCAGCTGTACTCACAACAGCACAATACAAAATGCATCAAAAGTGCTTCCCTAAGCTGCCTTGTATTATGAATGCTCAGGAATATTGTTTTAGTACACTTGTTACTTCCCACACTACAAATCCCATTATTATGCACTGACTTACAGTATATATGGAGCATCAACATTTTATCATGGGTTTATCTTTGTTTGGTTTTTTTAAGGCGGGGCAAAAGAAATGTGTGGCAAGCCATCTTTATTTTCATAACAGAACTTTTCTCAGATTTATTTCATGTTATGATAAAAAACAAATTCTTCCTTTTATTGATTTAGAAGAATATCTGGTTGAATTGAAGGTTAAGTGAAGAGGAAACAAAGAACTATTCTGTTATTTGAAAATGCTCTTTGATGTGCATACACCAAATGCTCACCAGCATTTGACACACAATATAACAGCAGGACAACCTGTACTTAAAGTCCCCAAGTAATATATTCAGATTGTGTTTTTGTGCCAATCATTTTGGTTCCAGGTGATTTGTCAGTCAAACACAAACAATGTCAACTATTTCTTTGATGTTCTCCGTGCTACTGGTAGAGAGTGAATACTGTTGTGTGTAACATTCACACACTCAGATCCTAGCACAGATACCAGCATCAACGTCTGAGACACAAACACCATTTAATGTGCAAATTCTGCTCCAAATCTTGACCCAATATATTGACATTCTTTCCCTGCTGTGTACACCTTATCCTGGAGGAGTCCCGCCTCCCTGTACTCAATGAATTCAATGAATGAAAAGTAGACAAGAAAGCATGCAGGAAATGACTACACTCCTGCATGGAATACAAAACAATGTGTGTCTCTTCAGATGAGAACGAAGGGTCACTGAACTCCCTTACAGACCTAAAGAGCACCAAAGGATGCCAAGTACCTACGTACAAAGTCTCCATGTTCACTTCAGATGAATCCATCTCTTACTAATTGTCATATGACTGATCATGTGACTGTAATGAGCCATCTGTTATCATGTGACTTCATATGCACTGCCCTTAATTCTAAATGCTGAGGTGTTAAACCTCTTCATTTCAAACATTGAATATTCATATCCTTTGTAACATGTGCTCCTGTTTAAGAGTAACATTACACAGAAAATTTCTTCATTAAAATACATGGTAGCACTTTCTAAATCAATACATGAATAAATGGTAAAAGTATTGACAAGTCACCAACCAAAACCTTTTCTCATCCACCACCAGTGATTAAAAATCTTTTGATCCGCCTACTTACCTCCACAGGGGTTATAGCTTGGCCACATGCCGCACACTTGGGAGCATATACTCTAAAAAAAATAAATAATCACATCGTCAATTCCAAACATGTGTTACAGCAAAACTCAATATTGCCATCGTAAAAAAAACCCTGATGCCATTTTACTTTTTCTGTCTTTTTCAGGCTCCGGAATGCAATTCTCGCACTCACACAGGAAACAGAAGACATTGGAAAATCTGGTCTTCATCAGACACTTTTTTTAAGAGTATGTGTTTATGAAGACACAATTTCCTGTTTACTTTCAGAGGAATTTTAAGACAGTTTCCTTTCTGAATTAATACTGCTTACTTTACATAATTCTTAACCATAGTCTTTGTATATATGATTGATTGTGTTGAATTTTCTCTATAAGGGGTCAAAATAAAATAACAAAATGCTGCTTAAATGATAAATCTTTCCACAAAATATGAAAATCTGAACATGAACTTATAAATATCATTTAATTGTCATTTTACTGACATTTAAAGTTTAAAATTCTTTTTAAGAATACATGACTAATGGTATTCAATGCAAGGTATGCATTTCACCAGCATAAATACACATATTAACGACATCAAAGACACAAAAGCTAATCTTGCTGTGACGAATTTTGAATAGCCCTATCATTCTTTGTTGACTTGAAATTTATCCACCCGAGTTCTATTCCTGAATGACTGTGCAAGAACTCTCTGATCTTCTTGCATGCTGTAAGGTAACATTCATGACAATTACCAGGACCTGCCAAGATTGGGTTGACTTTTCCATGTCTCATACGACAACAACATGTCTGTTCAAACCACAAAAATCATTTAAAAATGGCTCAAATCAAGTGTAGCCAAAAAAATAAAATTCCGTTCAACTACATTCCAAAGTAAGGCATATATATAAGCAATATATTTTAATTTAGTGCATACGTGTACAGGCTAATTTTATTTTTATTATGTACAATAACTACAAGATGCTATCGTGATAATGAACTGCTAATACTGCAGTGAATTAACTATTGCCAGACAAGTCTCTTAAATTTGTCGCCAAAATGTAATGTACCACTTCACAGCACCTCTAATGCCTTAAACACTCAAACATTCCCTCCGAGATCATTATTAAACCCTTTAAGAAAAACTGCAGAATTATTATAATTGAGAACGCTTGGCGTCAGTTAATTTGAACCTGGTCAACAGCACAATAAGAATAGCAGATCACCAGTCCTGCATGACTGGTAGCTTTCTCAAAACATTCCATCATTTTCAGAATTTCTGAAATTATTTGACCCCAAATTACCGTTTCTTGTTATACTTATTATGAAAAGACTAATTGTAAACAGTAATTTACGGTGAATTCTTGACACACCTTTTACACAGTACATCTATCAGAGCAGGCATCTCGCTGCTGGGAGATATAACAACCTTCTGTGTGTATATAATCAGAGATGACATCCTGTTTCTCCATGCAGAAATGACTAAGTGGGAACTGATTCATACATCTCTGTTTAACCACTGTCAGTCTATGCATGGGCAGCAATGACAGGTGAGACTGCCCTTTCTATGTGTGTACCACTTTACACATGAGGATTCCAGGTCTACCCTCTCCCCATATCTATGACAGGTGTAATAGACTTGATCTTTCCAAGTCACAGCCTCAGATAATTTAATATATGGCCCAGCAAAATAGAATATGTTCCTTCTTCCCTGCCTACAATGGGTAGTGTGTGTGTGTGTGTGTGTGTGTGTGGGTAGTGTGTGTGTGTGTGTGTGGGGGGGGGGGGGGGGGGGGAGAGAGAGAGAGAGAGAGAGAGAGAGAGGCGACTAAGGAGGGGGAGAGGAGAGGAATGGAAAAGGGAAGATAATTTAATACATAGCCCAGCAAAACAGACCCTTCCCTGCCTACTATGGGGAGGTGAGACATGGGGCTGCGGCAATAAGATAGGAGAAGATAATGTAAAACATGGCCCAGCAGAAGAGACCCTATTCCTTCTCCTTCCCTGCCTACAATGCAGAAGGGGGGGGGATGCTAAAAAAAAAAACATCTTAGAAGTCACCAGTAACTCTGGACATGGTGCTTCAGCCTTAAGTAGTTCTTCACATTCCTCATTAACTTGTCTGACCCGGAATATTGTTAAAGTTCAAGGAAAACATGTAAATGACTGTCATGAAGGAGGATTGTAAGACAACATTAATTAAATAATCATGGTTTACTCTGCCAAGAATTTCTCTTTCCCCTCAGATGACATCAGTGTGTATTTATAGACATATCAAAACAAAAGCTGAAATCTCTTTGTAAATGTCAAGACTATATGTGCAGCCTGCATTTTATGATCCCAATCAAGATCTCCCGGCTGTCAAACTGTGCCAGCTGTCACTTGTGTTCATCGTTTAGGCTACAAAACTTATTATATATCATTACCTAACAAGCAGTAATGAATTCATGCATAAAATATGCATGTTAATGTTTTCATAATTGTCAACCTCTCTGTGAACATCTGTCAATTACATCCACTTTCAATATTCCATTCCTTGTTAAACATTCATTAAAATCCTACATAAAATTCCTGTCAGATTTTAATGTACTGGGAGAGAATATATTAAAGTTAATAAGTAAACAGCTGACATAAGCATCATTTACTGTCACCAGATGAGAAAGATGCATACCATTTCTAATGTCAATCAATCCTTAGAATGTTGGGTTCCCAGCAATTAAAGGAATGGTGTCATTACTGTTAATGATTAGAGTGCAATCTACCACAGCAGTTGTTACCTGACATTTACAGACAGTAATTTACCTGTATTGACCAATATTTCATCATTCCATTAAGAGGACACACCTGACTGGAAATTTACATGCTAGGCATGTTTTGTAACAACTGCATCATCGATACTTCTTCCAATATTTGACTGACATTTGGAAGTTTCAGAAAAATTTGAAATTGTGGGTGAAGCAGAGACAGATAGATCAGAACAGAAGGACTGCCTGGTCTCTATCTGTCTTCAGGGGTCAGTTTATATATCACCCGTCTCCTTGCAGAGTTTTGTTGATGAAGACATACCTGTGATAGTCAGCGATGCAGTAAATTTTGTTGTCTACATCTATTGTAAAGGGGACTCCATCTAAACACTCATTACACACACAACACCTAAAACACCCTGGGTGATAGGATTTTCCCATTGCCTGTAATATCTGCAAAATACAAACAATAACGTGATTGAGATCTCTTTTTCTACAATAAAAATCTGGGAGGAATACAGAGCACACATTTAAATATTAGAGAAAATTTGATATACTACATCTTCCACATCAATTCCTGGGTCTGGTTTTTCCCCCCTTTAGCTTTGGTTGAACATTACAACACATCCTCTGATCACAATCATACACTGTGTAAGGTACAAGTTCCTACAACTCCTGTATTTATAAGTTATTACCCTGACAAAATATATGTCAATCCTATGATTTTGATTTTTCCTAATGACCTTTGTTGGGAATCACTTTTTGGCACAAAGGAACCTCAAATTTAGAATAAGTTTTAAAGTCAGAAGAAATTCATGTGGTCAGCTAACAAGCCATGGCCTGACCACTCAATTCCAGTGACCTACTGACCTACAGCTTTTTCATACAAACTTAGTCCAGAGTCATGATGTATCTTCTGGTCATATGCCATCTTTGTATCCAGTATGGCTTTCAAATTCTCCTTTAATTATGAATTAAACATGAATGGGATAGACATACAGACAGCCAAACAGACAGAGAGGTTACAGGTTCCATATTCAGTACCCAAGTCTATATTTACCATAGAACAACCACTGTAGTAACCACTGTAATGTCTCTACAGAGTCCACACTAAAGAAAATCTCAAAAATACTCCAGATAAGTGTTTTCTTCAAAATAGAATGTCATCTTGACCTCCTTCTAATGCTTTATCAAAAGAATGTATTACGACCTATTTGTGTTTAGGATTGAATACAACTATTAATATTAAACATATCTGTGTCTATATCCCTGGATTATTTCTATTAAGTCTATATCCTCTGGTGATTAAGAAGATCATTTTCCATTTATTAAGGTGGAACAATTTATTACCTCTCTCCTTAAACTTGATGTAAGTTGCAGTTCATTGTTTGTTTTACTGAATACCTTGGTTGTAAGCGAGAGTGTGACGGAGTGGGATATGAGAGTGTGACAGAGTGAGATGTGATAGTGTGACAGAGTGGGATGTGAGAGTGTGACAGAGTGGGATGTGAGAGTGTGACAGAGTGGGATGTGAGAGTGTGACAGAGTGGGATGTGAGAGTGTGACAGAGTGGGATGTGAGAGTGTGACAGAGTGGGATGTGAGAGTGTGATGAAGTGGGATGTGAGAGTGTGATAGAGTGGGATGTGAGAGTGTGACAGAGTGGGATGTGAGAGTGTGACAGAGTGGGATGTGAGAGTGTGATGAAGTGGGATGTGAGAGTGTGACAGAGTGGGATGTGAGAGTGTGATGAAGTGGGATGTGAGAGTGTGACAGAGTGGGATGTGAGAGTGTGACAGAGTGGGATGTGAGAGTGTGATGAAGTGGGATGTGAGAGTGTGACAGAGTGGGATGTGAGAGTGTGACAGAGTGGGATGTGAGAGTGTGACAGAGTGGGATGTGAGAGTGTGATGAAGTGGGATGTGAGAGTGTGATGAAGTGGGATGTGAGAGTGTGACAGAGTGGGATGTGAGAGTATGACAGAGTGGGATGTGAGAGTGTGACAGAGTGGGATGTGAGAGTGTGACAGTGGGATGTGAGAGTGTGACAGAGTGGGATGTGAGAGTGTGACAGAGTGGGATGTGAGAGTGTGACGGAGTGGGATGTGAGAGTGTGACAGAGTGGGATGTGAGAGTGTGATGAAGTGGGATGTGAGAGTGTGATGAAGTGGGATGTGAGAGTGTGACAGAGTGGGATGTGAGAGTGTGACAGAATGGGATGCGAGAGTGTGATGGAGTGGAATCTACAGTGTGATAGAGAGCAGTATTTTCTGAAGGAGTATCCATACATACAAACTGCCTATAGATTAACACTTACCATCTCCATGATCAAATGTCCACAGACGCAGCACTTCTCAGCTGTTTGTTGGAAACCAGAATACTAAAAAAAGAACATATCCAAGATTAACTCAGATGTATTAGTTAGTATGTATATGATGCTTCAATGTTGACACCATGTATTTGTTCATTCATGTGTGTGTGCGTGCGTGCGTGTGTGTGTGTGTGTGTGTGTGTGTGTGTGTGTGTGTTAGATCTCAATAAATAAGCTTTCTGTGAGTTCTACACAAGCAATACAAGTCCCCATTCATTGACGGATGTAATGTGACATAATGTATTGGTAGCATGTCACCACATTTACCAGTATTGAACTAGTTTGATGTTTCGTTGTTCACACAGTTGACACGTACAGTTTTTAATCAGGTGTGAAATCTGTCTTATTCAGAACTCCATACTTTTTAAACTCAGTTCAAAACATGTAGCATATTTCCTAAATGTCACATAGTAAATTTGGGTTTTGACAAGTTTAATCATAAAATAACCAAAACAAAACAAAAAAATTGGAATTCCATTATCGTGTGATGTTCCGTTTGTCTAGTTTTGATTCCCATGGGAATCCTGGTTAGAATAGGTCCTCAGTACCCCTTGCTTGTCATAAGAGGCGACTAAACAGGCAGTCCTTCAGAGGAGACCACAAAAATTGAGACCCTATGTCACAGCAATGTGGCACGATAAAGATCCCTCCCTCCCTTTCAAATGCCACAAGTGCCAAGTATAGGCCTAAATTTTGCAGCCCTTCACCAATGTTAATCAATATACAACCAAACAGAAAGCATCAAATCTGGGTTGCCATTTTTACACAAAAATACATGCAGAAGAAATAATTGTGCATACACAACACAAAACTACACACCAATATCATATTGCATTTTAATTATTTATAAATAACTTTTGAACCTTGCTATCAACTGTTTGAAGGATGAATTTTGAGTGTCCATGATTCCAGTTAGATTGCAGGAATGCTACCAACTGATCAGACTTTGCTCACCCTCTACAGAAAAAATACTTGCCTGATTAATTAACTGACTTGATATAATTATGTTTTTTGTAATTAATGAACTTGCTATGTTTAATTAATGAAGCGATTATTTACACAACTAAGTTTTCAATTGCCTCTATTCAGATTTCCTCTTTTACAGCCTTTCTATTGGAACATGATCCTGATCCCGATGAATATAACACATAACAATATAAAATATTTTATCAATTACCTATTCACGCCTGTCGATCAAATGTTAAAAAATTCAAACTTGATCTATAGTTTGCACTCTGAAACTATACTGTAAGTTTAAAATGAATCTTCACGTGCAATTATGGAAAAAAAAGTCTGGAAAACCAACAGGACAGATTGACAGAAAACATCCCCCCTCAGTTTTACAAAACCAGATGCGGACTAAATAAAAAAAAACCAATACAGTTACAGTAAGAACTCATTAATAGAATTAATCCAGTCTGTCATAATACTGCAGAATTACTTCTTTTTAAAGGGTTAAATTTTTATCATGGAAGAGAAATTATTAAGTCCATGTGAAGGAATTCAGTTCTGGTGTGATAGACATGCTCTTATTTTTGTAGTTTTACATATTCCTTTTCTTGGAGTATCTGAGATGTCCATACCATTAAAACAATGAACAATCGACCACCACAGCAATTAAAGATTTCATTCCTACAACACGTATAGAAATTCTTGAGTTCAAAAAGTTTCACCATTCAAAAAATGCACAGTATATATGAAAATGTGTGTGTGTGTGTGTGTGTGTGTGTGTGTGTACACACATATATACACACATATATATTGTTTGATATAACTTTGAGTAATTGATGTGTCAATCTGCATTTTGTGAAAGAATTTTCCAGGATTTACAATAATTTTGGGGTGAGGATCACTTCAACACAACTGCCAATCTCAAGTGAATCCAAGAAATGAATTAATGTACTTATATCCCACACACTGGCAGGTCTTCCATCATCTTTTATTTGGTACAATTTAATTCAAAACAGCATACTTTGTAACACACAATCTAAATTTGTCTGCTCTCCCCGAGGACAACATTACATAATTCCAAGCAAACAAAATACATGGTATAAATTAAAATACACATCCATCATTAATTGCACAGGTGCTATGTTAATTTGAAAAAAAATTAGGAGAGAAATGTGGTAATGCCGCAAAATTCTAGTCAGGAATGTGGGTCGTTAAATTCATCAGAGTGGTCGGAGAGAGCAGCAGTGATTCTGCGATAATTCCCTGCTATCACTGATGTTGTCACCTATGTAGGAGACTCGGGTAACAACACCAGTTTTGTGGTCCACACACAAAGTGTATACCCGACACCATCACAATCAGCTAAGTTCAAAACCCTTCTTTGTAAAATTTAACATCCAGTGTGTACTTTTAAACTTTTCTGGAGCAGAGGATTACAGAATACTCTACAGAAAGATTAAAGGACTCCAACGCATCTGATATGTCAAGACCTTATCAGGCACAATTAGAGACCTACTAGAAAGAATTTTTCAGGCGATTTCTACTTCACAAAGTTACATACAGAACACTGTGTAATTTACACCTATGTGTAGAAAATCATCTATAGAATTGTAATCAGTTCCTTGACAACTTTTTTTTGTGAGGTTGTGGGTGATCAAATTAGAAGTCATCATCTGCTCCATGCACCACAAAGACAAGCTGTGAGGGTCAACAGAGCGTTTAGACATTGTCCTACACCAACACCTTTGATGGTTTTGTCCATAAGAACAATGAAGTGTTGACACATAAAAATATCTTTGTTGTTTTTGAGGAATGCAATGCTTGTTGGTAAGCCTCATACCAGAGATTGCATGTTGTAAGGCAGTATGCTAGTTTCACTTTCAACAGAAGTATAAATAATATGTATTGACCCTAAAAAACTTGAATACTTAAACTTTCCCTTGAAATTTTACCTTTTAAACAGAGATGCAGTGTTTAAATCAAAACAAATGGAATACTATATAATCCAAATAAAAGTTCTCAGGGAAAGCAAAGGTATGTACTAGAAAAATAGTGAGTGCATCAAAACATGGCATCAACATGATCGAGAAATGAACAAACTTTAGTTTTTATAAATACAGAAATATATGTGATTAAATTTATATTTCAATTATCATTCAAACTTATGAATACTTAAATATATCAGAGTGGTATACCCAAATTTTTATGAACATCAATAATAAGTTATGCTAACCTGGTGTAATTTCACATGCTATAATTTAAGCAAAAGTATATCATATTTCACGAAGATTTTAGATAGGGAGCGAGAGCAGGCATGTTCCTATTCCACTTACAGATAAAATGAGTAAATTAAACGATTTTATCAATAAAACATGTGAATATGATGATGCTGCATGCTCTATTCTTTCTATAACAAACTTTGAATAAAAATTTTTTAACTTTTGTGCATTTTCTTAAAGAAATTGCAGGTATTCTTTGTTCTATGTCATCTTTGAAACATTTGTATACAGCCATTGTAATTGTGAACCCTCATTTGAAAAGTTGTAATATGACCACAAATACTGTCTGCCATGACACGTCATTGTAGTCAGCTTATTTCTGTACTAGCAGCGTTCAGTTTATTTCTGTACTAGTGGCGGTCAGTTCTTTCTGTACTAGTGGTGGTCAGTTATTTCTGTACTAGTGACAGACTTCATAGTCTAAATACTTACCAGGTAGTCCTCCTCGCAGTACACTTTTCCGTGGACATTATAGAAAGCTTTTCCTCTCAGCGTCCTTCCTACAACAACCAATTCAATATATTATGTAAACTGACATCGATTACAATCAATCTGAAGTATAATGTACACCAACATCGATTACAAGATTCATTCAACATCCAAGTTCCAATTCAGGTCACATCAAGTTTAGAAGGTATCATCAGAGAAAAATATTACATGAAGTTTGTTTGTTGTTTTCCGCCACACTCAACAATTTTTCAGTTATCTGGTGGCGTCCAGTTTTTGTAGGTAGAGGAGAGAGCCCAGATACAATATATCTGGGAAGAGACCACCAACCTTCCAAAAGTAAACTGGCAAACTTTCTCACATATATCGGCGCGAGCGGGATTCGAACCCTCGCCAACTAGAGGTGAGAGGCCTTGTGATTTTCAGCGCCATGCTTTAACCACTCGGCCACGGAGGCCCCTTAAAAATATTAAATGAAGTTTGCAACGAAATTGTACCTATGTAGAGCACTCAAATAACTTAATACAATATAAAACTATTTCACTTCTCGTATCTGTGTAACTTGAGCATAAATACTATTGCTTCAAATCATTTAAAATCAAAAAAAAAAACAAAAAAACAAACAAACAAACAAACAAAAAAACCCTGTACCAGTATATCTAATACAAGCCAGCACTTCAGTAAATGGTATCTATTCTAACCATGCAAAATATGACACACACAGTTACATGCTATGATACTGGCCAATGGAGTACAAAAGTACTTAGAATGTCCTGTCCACTTTACAACAGTACAGCACACTTATCATGATGACTTTAGCTCAAGTAGAGAAGACACCAAACTACAAGGATATACTTAGGGGTATGTTCTAGCCTGCCTTCATTTCCACCAATTGTGATGGTTTTACAGAATACCAACAGACAATGAGGTAATGAGAGCCACAAGGATGTACTCAGCTTCCGGAAGATGTAACACTCTAAACCTCTTACAGCAAAATTACTACAATGTGACTCATTGTCAACAACGCCAAAAGAATGAGGAGACTAGACACCTCACCACACACAATGGACAGTGTTCTCGGGGTGTAGAGTAAATATTCTTGTATAATCTCAACATCTATAGGCAAATAAAAGGCCCATGGATTACATCACTCACCTTGGTTTGAATCATAAATATGTCTTAAAAACATTGAACCCAAATTATGACCATGTTTAATTGTGTTCTCATAGAGACCAGATGACTACCATGTGACCATGACAGCACATCTGTACACATACAAATATGTCATTTTGATTGATTGTGAAATGTTCATGTTTGAAAATACATGAGGGCTAGAAATAATTATTTTTATTCACTGGTCACTTGGGCTATCAACTAAAATCTTTACTGGTCAATTGACAACTTTTAATGTCCCTTTGGACCAGTGGATACGAAAATGACTAGCCGAAATTCCACAATAAAGAAACATTTTCATGATTAGTCCTAATATCTTGTTAATTCAAACTAGTATCAACAGTGGGCTTAAAAACAACCTAAATCTTATCATTCTTACCCACACTTTTCATTTAAAAACTTAGAAAATACTTGGCATCATCTTAACCTTTTTTGTCGCTTGTGAAAGTGTAATGTCACCAGATTACGGAAGCGTCACAAATTAGACAGATCATTCTTAGACACTCGTTCTCAGATATACGAACTCAAACTCCTCCTGTGTCTCATGCCTTTGAAGTATAGAGGAATTATCCAAGGGTTGCCGATTGTATACTCCGCTTAATACAACTAGTTCTTAGAAACATTCATGAATTTATCTGCATTATGTTTTACTCATAGTACAACTTCAGAGAGATCAAGAAATTATTTTGCATGTGATCAAAACCTGGATGCACACACATTCAATAGTTACTACCCCAATTGTTGAGGAATTTTGACAAGTATTTAAACTAACTAGCCCCAAGGGCACATGCTCTTTACAAAGCACGAGTCCAAATCCAAAATTTACTGGTCCAAGACCATTAGACCATCAATTATTTCCAGCCCTGGGTATGATAAGCAATGTATCATACTGGCATACTTCATGAGATGTATCAAAATGAACTTTATTTCTCATATTTACTGTCTACTTTCATTTTTATCAGAATACCCTATCATTAAAATACCCAAACTATATTCAAGTGCAACACATTCAAGAGGAAATGGCTATCATTGCAATTTGTAGAGACCTAAATAAATACAAAAACATTGGAAATGTAAACTTAACCACTACCACTAACGGTCCTGTCCAAGACAATAATTTTCAAAGGTGTATAAAAATTTGCATGCACTGCTGCAAATTTGTATCTGCCAGGTGAGCTAAATATCAAACAAGATCGAGATATAATTTGTCATCTAAATGACTGATTACTTTACTTAAACAAAGACTTCAGAGAAGTATGAACAAACCCAAGCAGTACTGTCATCTGTTTCTGCCAGATAAATATGTTGAATCATTCATTTTTTACAATAAATTTCATGTGTTTATCAACTACAGATCACCAATATGATCTGCATTAGCTGCAGTCTTAAGCAAACTTTAATCTAACATGAAAGTCAATTTTGATCAACCATAGACTGCATATACAGTAAATTGTTTTTAAATCCCTAACTACTGATGCATACGTTTCACCTTTTTCTATCGCTATATCCCTTTGTGTTCATTCAGGATAAGACATATTGTAACCTCCCAATGGATCTGATTCCTAGTGCCGTTATCAATAAATAACCTATTCCTTTATTATTTCTCATTTTGTGTGAGTCACAGAACAAGAATTTTTGGGGTACACTGCAAAAAAGCTACCTGTTATGTTTTGTGCTGTTTGCTTTTATGTGCTGATAAAGTGAAGCGTTTATTCTATGGGGCTGTGGAATGCCTAGTCTTCATTTGAATACTCAGAAGTGACAGTGAACAAAGAAATCCAGGGTTTATCAACCACCATGCAGGAAGCCTAACTGAATCACCAATCAAGTCGGGACTACTTTTTTTTTGAAGAAGACAGAACATCAACCACAGAAGAGAAACATACAGACCAGGGAACATAAAATTCTATCACTCCACAACCACCAATTTCCTCAGTCAACCATTACCAGCTGTCTGCCATCTATAAAAACCAATCACTGCCATCATTTATTTGTTTTGTCAATTTGGATATTTATCTAGATTGTCTTAAGCTTGACAGAAACCTGTAACAGAATGCAAATATTAATACTGAATGCCTCTAGTAATATTTCTGAAGCTTTCTTATAGACACTCATAAATTCCATATTATGGATGCAGAAATTAATACTAATAGTCTTTGGAAGTACTTTTTCTTTTATAGATACCCATAAATTCCATATTATAGATGCAGAAATTTATATTAATAATCTAAATATTCTTTTTATCGGTGGATCGATCCCATTTTGGTAATCGCACAACATCCTGTTACTTAGTGGTATTTCTTGGTTCATCGGTCTGCTTGTAAGTAAGTTGCTTCTCTAAAGAGTCCTATCATAGAGATCTTTGTAGCTTGAATTGATAATCAGCAGGGTCTATTCAAATGTTTCTCTAATATCTGCATTTCGTGCCCTTGGCTTTCACTACATTTTCACTTTTTTTTTTTTACACTGAATTCCATTAACTAATAGACAAAACAATCTCTGCAGAATATTTTCATAAATGCTAAATATTTTCAAAGCACAATAAACACATTAAATTTGATGATTTCTTTAAGAAGTGAATTATCTAAGTCATCATCAGCCATCCCAAAGTCAAGATATTCATCAGAATGAGGTAAAAATCGCAATCTGACAGTTGTGGTGGCTTGGGATTCCAGACATAACTCAGTGCTGCGTTGTTGTCAAGCAAGCAACAAAATGTCATGGCACACATACATACTAGGTCCATCGCTCAGTGCTACAACCTAGATAACAACAAGTACTGGGCACTCTTTATGCACAGAGTGGATCCACCAACAGAAAATAGTGAACACAATGCAATGATATAATGAGGAACAAATTATGATTTTAAAGGACCATTAAAATTTAATTCGCATTTTGTGTAAACTAATTCTTCAGTTTAGCAATTTTGTGTAAACAAGTGCCATGATGTAGTATTTCAAAAATTGCCAAAATCAATGATCAAGTTACAATTCCCTACAAATTTATCACATATTCAATATTTGGAAGAAGACATGTCGATATTTTCCTCTTTCTTGATTTCTACTGTTGACCTTGTAATAATAAAATCAAACCCTCTGTACTTAAAACATCCATCATAAAAGGGAATACTTATTAAATATTTCCATTAAAAGGCTACATAATAGGGCCACATGCCAAATCTGAATAACCCCAGCACAGCAAATATTCAACAAAAGTATTGATATAATAAACCAACGTATTTTAAATACCAGTACGAAATCATTGTTCCTAGCAGCCATCGCTGTTACCTTCACGTGCATGGCTGTCTGGGCTCTCATTAATTTCAAATACTCTTTCCAATGTCATTTATAACTCATTTCTTTCAATAATGACACACACTATGAGAAAAATAAAATTTTATCCAACATAATGCCTTTTATGCTCTATTCATGCTGTTTCAATGCTTCAAATTCATGCTTCCCACCAATCAATAGTAAATCTACATTCCATCACTTTATTCTCAATTCTCAAGAAAGCCTTGTTATGTAAAATATTGGAATAGATTGCTAATAAATACATTCCTGCATCAATACAGGTGTTTGAACTTTCTTCAAAATATTGATTTATCTGAATACTTAAAAGTACAAGTAATTGTACTGCAATGTGGGCAATATATCATTAGGTGATCGACATTATGCAATAAGACGAAGTACAAACTGAGTGGACACCATCAAACTGCTATCAAGAGCTTTCAATAATTTCTGACATTGTAAGTATGTTTAAAGCTGGTGGCACTTAATGAAACAGTTACAGCAAAACAGTAATGAAAATAATCAGAGGTTTCAATTTCCCTGGTGGCACTAAGTCCTATTGTTGTGTGACATAAGTATTGTGCTCTGACATCTAGTGAAAGGCCTTTGTAATCTGGTCTGGCAAACCTGAAGACAGGTGCCTAACTTCCTGTTTCCAGAAAATGAACTGTCCTGCTGTGAAAGCCATAGTGTAACAAACTTTGTTGGACTCAACAGCTGATTGTTTTATATTGAAATAAAAGTCACCCCTTAAAATCCCAGTACCATTACTCCACATTGTGTAGTGTGTCCTTGGTTGACTTAAGGCCCTTATTCTGCAACGTCTCAGTTCATGAACTATCTTCACTGTATAAAAGATCCACCTTCACTTTAACATGAAAACCAACTTCACTTTAATTGAGAACTACCTTCATGTAAATGAGAACCAGTTTTATTTTAAATGAGAAGCATCTTTGCTGTAAATGAGAACCAGCTTCACTGTACATGAGAACCAGTTTTATTTTAAATGAGAAGCACCTTTGCAGTAAATGAGAACCAGCTTCACTGTACATGAGAACCAGCTTTGCTGTAAATGAGAACCAGTTTCATCGTAAATAAGAAGCATCTTGCCATAAATGAAAACCAGTTTTATAGTAAATGAGAACCAGCTTTGCTGTAAATGAGAACCAGCTTCTACTTGGAGTTAACTTTGATGTTAACCTGTTAATCCCCATCCAGGAGGTCTAATGATTTCATCTGTGCTCTGACCTAACAGTATCCTTCCAGGCTAGGAAACAACTCAGTTCCCAAGTGTGTAGCTTATGTACAGACAGAGGCTTGTCACACAGACACCTGCCATCAACATTGTACAGTAAATCACATTTATAGCAAACTGCTTGGAACTAACAATTTTGATTCATTATAAAACATAATGTGCTTTATCCAGTAATTTCAAAATGTTTTAAAGGTACAGGAAATGAAATCACTTTGCTAAAAGAGTGAATTCCTTATAAGTGTGTTTGCCATAATCATGTTTTACTGTACAGATTAGTTGTGAGTATTCCAAGGGTTTGTTTATATAGTAACGTGTACCTTTATGTTTAGCTTATATTTACCAGTACACACTTGGAAATTTGACCACAAATCACAGACACCATGTCCAAAGAGAAGAGAAAGAAGTGGACAACCGCAGACACTTACCACAGGAGCAGCACACAAAGCATTTGGTGTGGTAGAGGTTTCCCATGGCCTGGCAGGCTTCTGTGGCACCTGCCACCCTCTCCCCACAGGTAAAGCACTGACCTACAAGATGAAACTCCAAAGTAATTACTCATGTCCTGTAATTCACTGACCATTAAATCTGTCTGGTACGTATATCAAACACTGATCTTTTCTGGTATGTACTATATATACAATTTTCTATAATTTAATAGGTCACAAACTGACCAACCTTGTAAAGGTAAAAAATTACAAACATGTTCAAGGTTAATCAAGCCTCACTGACCTTATGAGCAGAAGTATGATCACAGTCTGGCCATTCCTAATCAATTTAAACATTAGCTAGTAGGGCTGTCATGCTTCAAAATTTCTGGAGGTCAGTTCCGGATTTTTAATTCGGGTTCAGGTATTTCGTTTTGGGGTTATATAGCTATGTAAAAATAATTTTAAAAAAAAATACTTTCATCTTTTGATGCAATAATTACTCGAAGATGTGGGCTCTTCTACTTGTTTCCATTCCATGCTTTCGATGTAAATGTTTCGTCATTGATAAAATTGATACTGTGGTGTACTTTCAATTATATATTGTCACTGTTGTGTCCACAGAGACATCCTTTAACAATAAATTATGCTTTTTTTTTTTTTTTTTTAGATTCTGACGCCATGTTGTTTAAACGGATTCCTCCTATTGATTCCTTCATGGATACTGTACCTGAACCAAAATTCGAAAAAATGGAACTGAACCCAACCCAAACAACATGACCCATGGTTTTCTGTCACTGCAACCCTATTAGTTACACATACGTTAAAGTCACACAAAAGGTCAAGGTAACAAACTCTGAGATAATCTGTGTACTAAGTTTGATAAAGGCATCTTCTGTAAATTAGTCAATGGAACTGAAAAATCTGGAAATGAGAGGTCACCCCTTTCATAGAGGTCAGGGTCAACAACAAAAAAATTGGGGAATGGTTGCTAATCTCTCCAAGATGTACTTGTGCATGAAGTTGACAAAGACATTATGTTATTCAGAAAGACTACAGAAAAGTGAGGTCGAGGTAATATTTCAACGGTCAGAGATTTTGAAGAATGTTTTGTAATATGGGTAGAAAAAAAAAATCCTTAAAACTTTTGAACCACTGTATCAATACCTATTGTTTAATATCCTACAGAATGAATATCAGGATTGGTCCTCTAGTGTCCAAAGGCCATGGCACCAGGGTCACTCCAACAAAAAATATGAGTGAAAGAATTTTTCTTTTTGCTATTAGGAGGTAAATTTTTTCACCTATCCTCCTCATCTTCTATTGAGTTTTTGATATCTGGATTGTGTGTGTGTGGCTATTAAGTAAAAACCTATACCATGCCAATTTTGAGGGGTATATAAATCTAGAAAAACACTTTCATGAAATTCCTCTGTTTGTTGCATATTTAAGGATCTATGAAATTAGACAGAATTAAAGCAGACCTTTGTAAATTTAACAAATGTTAGAATGCAACTTCCCCTTCTGAACTATACCAAATATGTCAAGGTATTCTCTCCTGGAACCCAGTGCATGGGGTCACAATCATTACACACTGACATAGGAGTCGCGCTTTCGCTCCTTACTGACATTACAAGGGACAGTACTACAAATGTAAACCCTTATCAAGTACCCGTGCATCGAAATTGACAAAAGTACATTTTGCATCTTCTGTACTTTTAAAATTCAGGAAATGAGCTCAAGCTAAATGGGGCAGAGACAGATAGGATTAACCATCAAAATCTAATTGAAACTTTACATAGACCACTCTAATATCAATATGTACCTTTGTCTAATTATTCTTCATATAAATTTAAGCAAATATTTGACAAACACAAAACACACAAGGAAGTATCACACTGCTCTGGTATGTAGTGGATGTTTAGTCATTTTACACACTTCATACATTACAGGAGACTCCTTAAATCCAGATCAATAATTTGTATGTTCACATTTGTACCAGATGGGGCTGGGCGTGGCAACACATCAAAGAAGAAAATCTGAGATAGTACCCCTAACACAGTGAGCATCCCAAGACATTACATGGATCTAAAAAATCACTCGGCCAGCATTGCGAATGTATTTAATGTATGTAAAGACCAGCGCCCTTAGACAAGTAGGACCCACCCCCCCCCAAAAAAAAATTTATTTGTGTGATTCCTATTTGAGAAATAAGGAAGGTAGGTGAGGGTATATTAGTGTCAAAGTATTAATAATAATAAAACCATATTTATATAGCACCCTTTTCATACATTTGTATGCTCAAAGGTGCTTTACAATACATAAAACCATTAAATAAAACATTGAAATAAAATGATATAAACATAAGATACAGTACATATGCTAAATAAAGTATAAAACATAAGTTTCAGGGCATATTAAAATAAAGATGATGAGATAATGCTGATGAGATTTTTTTTTGATTTTTTTTATGTGTGTGTGTGTGTGTGTGGATGAATTAAAAAGGCCTGTAACTCCTGTCGACAATTGATTAAACAATAAAATGCTTTCTTTGTTGTTTTTAATATCAGATGATGAAGGTAACAAGCAATGCAGAAAAAAAATTCATAACCCACATTAGTGGATTGTACAGAGTCTGATACTTCACATGTAACCTCCAACACACAACAGGTGCCCTACTACTACATATAACATTCTATGTAAACCTTTACCCAACTCCCTGCATGTTGGACACACATTAACAGTTCAACATAGAATATTGCATATAGGGGCTGAGGGTGTTTGCATGGATGTCTAGCTGCACAGATTTACACCTAACACATCACAGGTATATCCTAAGACGGTAAATGTATGAACAACCCATTAAGTACAACTATCGCTTAATCTTTATGAATAGTGTATTACTTCAGCCATATCTATGGTATGCTAAGTACATGCATGTATATCTTTTTGTTTTATCATAAGTAAACTAGTTATGTGTGTTTACCCAGGTTTATCTGCAATAAATGCATGAAATATGTCAAACTGAACAGCTTCTTATCAACCTGTTGATTAATACAAAAGTCAAATATTTTGTGTAGTACTTTATAAACCTATCAGAGTGCACTATTAATACTTTGATGAATCTTGAAGAAAATATCTCAAGGTTTTATTTGTTCAATATTAGATATGACTTTATCTGTATATATGTTTACATTTCTATCTGTTTTCTCTGTGATAACCCATTGCAGTTTCAATGTTTAATTTCCCCACAACTTAACAACTGGATGTAAATTTTTTCAGTGCCGGTCAGTGGGCAGGAATTATGGAAATTAACATGGAATGCCATGTGTATTTCAATTTCTAAAATAAGATATTTTCACTAATTTTTTTTTTTATTTCATGTTCACTTTATTCCATATGACTGAATTACTGTATAGTGTGAAATAAAATGAGATGTGATACAGGAAAGCGAAGATGGAGGCAAGGAAGATGGGGGGGGGGGGGGTGGGGGGGGAGGGGGGGGGGGAGGGGGGGGGGGAGGGGGGGGGGGGGTGAAAGGGATATGTTAACTGTGTGTAAAGGTTGAAATACTACCCCCATGTTGTGCAAGTGAGGAAGATAGGGACATATGTGTAAAGGTTGAACTGAAACACTGCCCCATGTGAAGACATATCCATCTCCATTTAACTTGTTCAAGAAATTAATCAAGTGTCAATCCAAGAAAAGATTACAGAGGGTAATGATGTACAGCTGAACAGGATATCATTAGTTTGAAACATTTCAGTACATATGATAATGCCAGAATTGTACCTGGCCATACCCACTGAGAAAGACGACCTTACAATATAGGATTCTGCATTGATCCCATTAACAGCAAAGAACAAGAATTGCTACGTGAACCCAAAAAATTGTCCTGAAATACAAAACGATCAGCTTCTCTCAAATGACAATTTGCTTTAATGACAGGTTTTTAATTTTTCACTTTTAATCTGAAGGACCTTTGAAATTCCTGATTCTCATGGACAAGAAAGCACTCTATCAGAGTGACTCATTAAATACACTTTATCACAGACCCTCACACAAATGGCACCTGAAGAGACTATACTTAATCCACTGATCTTCACAAAAGTCACTCATTGCACTCCAAAACAGCTAAAGGGCTACAAAGATCTCAAAGAGCATATCCCTACAAATATTTTGTTATATTTGATTAGAAATATACCTAGTTACCTTAATATGATACACAAATTACAACAAGGATGTGTCATGTCTCAGGCTGCTAGAAGTTAAAAACCACATACAATGAAACTTTTCCTTTTCAAGGTGTCTGTGAGATCATCAGATCCCCCTGGAATCAATGTAAAATTCCTGTCATCAGCCATTTAATAAATTGGTGTTTACCTTTTTTACATGAGTATATTCAGAGAACGATGAAGTCAGGAACCCACAAAAATGTCTGTCATGTCATAGTTTCACTTTACTTTTGAACTTAAAATGTGTCCAATGAGAGGTATAAAATTCCTTTTAAACACCAATCTCTGCCAAAGGACATACACTTTTTGAACATTTACTGTTTAAATAGCGACATTGCACTTGGTCTGCCCTGGTTGGTTACTAATTTAATGGGAGTGGGATCTCTTTGTATTCTTTATGTAATTTGTTCAGTCAACAGTACCAAATAAATAAGCACAGATTTAATAACATTCCTTCTAACAGCTCCGCATTTTTTGGTCTACGACTACAGTTGAATGCCTCATGCTTAGGTACCTAAGAGGTACATGTACTAACAAGCACTCGTCTGATGAATGTTTATGATAACATTAACCCAGCTCTTCATCCTCAATGTATCAACAAAATATAAATATACATGAAATAAGACTGAAAATTAAGATATAAAGACTTGTTTAAATTTTTGAAACCGTCATTTATGAATAAGTATACTAGCATATAAAATGTATGTGTCTGGACATTGCTATCTTCCACACAATAGTAAAAGGACATTAAGAAAACCATATATATATATAAATGAGACTCGTAAACACAGAGTATTTTTATTTGCCCACTGAACTGTAACTTCTCACCTTTGTCAGGTGTGCATACCCAGTCAGGCCTTACAAATCTGCCCAGTGGGCAGTAGTAACCCACTGAGAAGTCGGGACAAAATGACACTTAATTCCTGACCTCAACATAAGAAGGCCCATCATCAACTCCGACACTGGAGAGTCAAGTCCACGTTTATAAATGAAATGCACTTGACCAATGTAGGTAAAGACCCTGTACCAAGTGAATAGGTCCAAGTGAATGAAAATGGGTTAAACGTCCAACCACAGATTCTGCCATGAGAAGTGAATATGAAGCTGTACCCAGGAGTTCCAACGAAGGGTCAACCAGTGACCCCTTCCCCCTTACCACACTGATCCCTCATTATACGATGACTACTTCTCATTACACATAGACAAATATATACATTTAAAAAAAACAAATAGTGTACAATAACCATAATAAGGGGATTGACATTTTTGTCTAGTTGATAATTTTCTTTCCTCAATCTTTACAATTTAAGGATTCTCTTAAGCTGAATTTAATGCTATGTTTTTAAAACTGTCTAGAAGTACAAACAGAATTTGTTAAAATGTAGATTAAAAATAAATACTCTTTAGACAGGATATCCATATTCAATACA
This sequence comes from Ostrea denselamellosa, assembly GCA_024699665.1. NCBI lineage: Eukaryota > Metazoa > Mollusca > Bivalvia > Ostreida > Ostreidae > Ostrea > Ostrea denselamellosa. The sequence continues at coordinate 973,178 of JAMZEH010000077.1, forward strand.
TGACCAAAAATGAAAAATAACAATGCAACACACATGTTCAAACAGAGAATACTTCATTTTTTTCTATCAAACAATTTCAAAATCTTTCAACTTGTACTTGAATAGTTAATGTCTGGTACTAATCCACAACACAGTTTAACCAAAAAAACTAAAAAAAAAAAAATTAAAAATCACTTCAAGCTGTATATTTCGTACAAAGAAATTTTTATAGTATATTCATATTGTGAAAAGGAGTAATTGAAAATTGTCATGTAAATTTCATTTACGTACAATGCTTACTGAATTATTAAATTCCCTTGTACGATGTTCTGAGAATGATTACCAAGAACAAGGTTTGTTTTAGGGGTCGTAGGGGCATATAATCTACCCCTTTCCAACAGTGTTGTTTTTTCAAGATCCATCAAAGAAAATTCCCAAAAGATAATAAATAAACATTTATAGCATTACTTCAGCAAACAGAAAAATTAAAATTAGCTGAATGTATAATAAGGTATTAAATACCTTGCATATGAAGAATAGCTTTTATTTGAGTTTATTTAGAAAAATGTTAAGTATTCAGTACTGTGTATGTGTACAGCACCCTGGACAAAACCACGTGGCAGAGTGTTTAACAGACACCTTTCACACGGCATGGAGCTCACACTACTAGATGCTTTAATCCTTTGTGCCGAGAGCCTCAGCTGCTCTCTATAAATAAAGTGCTTATTGATGCCTGGCAAATTAACATCAAACATAGGATTAAAAAGCTGCATTCCTAGAATAACTGACAATTAATATGCCAGGTCAAAGAATCAATAAAATTTAGGACTGCTGTAGAAAATCTATCAATGGCTTGCTGCACATGGAGAGCATTATCTCTATTATCTATCATTCACTAAGCATCAATATGTGTACAGGTGATAGCTAATCCATATTACGTGTTTGTGAAGTTTTACAAAAAAAGAACCTCCCAATGACTCCTCAACAAGCCCTTCATTTTAAATTAAATTGTGTGAAATTCCATCACTAAAGTACATGTCAAATGGGGTAATTTCAAAACAAAGCTTCTTTCATGTAAATACCAGGGAGTGAAACTAAAGATAATACTGACACTAGGCCAAGATAAAAACTGTGTTTCTTGTTCCCTGTCAATTTTAGTCCAGACAGATAGGAAAATCATGTTATGAAATCATTTTATTTAATTATTACATAAAATACAAGTAGGTGTATCCAATAAAACTCAAGATTATCTTCCTGACTTTTATCGGAGATATCATACAGGGCTACATATAATAAATGAAAATGCTAAAACGAAGCTGAAAATTCTGGACAAATTGAACCATTGTTGATAAAATGTTCAAGATTGGGGAACCAGACCCACATATATATAATTTTACTGAGCTCTACAACTTAAAACTCCAAATAATGAAGCAATTTCCAACCTTACCAAAATACTCTCCATGTGGGGACTTCTCCATGTCATCTTCTAACTGCTGAGTGAGGGCTGCCACTTTCTGTTCTATGCTTTCTGTGACAGACTTTCCAGGATGTGTTGTGATATGGAATGGCATCTGGGCTTGGGGCCTCACTGCCACGGAGGGAGGGTTTTTCCCGTGGGCAGGGACAGTTGATGTGACAAATCCAGTAGCAGTTGATGTCAAAGGTTGGTAGTGGTGCTGTGAGGTTTGGATAAAGTTTGGACTGGCAGTTGTGTATCGTGGATTTCGCGGTGGTAGACTAGGGACAGGCTCTGTTTTATGGGGACCATGATACGGGGGAGGGGGTAGTTTATGGACCGTCTGGTCCACAGAAAAGTTTTGAGATCCAGTCATTTTCATACTGTCCTCCAGTTGTTGGGTTAACACCGCTAGTTCCATTTCAAAGTTTTTATTGTTGGAAGTCTGATTAAGAGGAATTCTAGCTGGAATAGCAGGAGGTGTTCCTTGTGATCCAGGTAAATTGTTCAAGCTTCCAGACATTGAATAGTTCAATTTACCATTCATCTGCTTGTGAAATTGAGATCCCTGGAGATTGTGATTATTCATTTGGGACACACTTATTGGATTTGCATGCATTCTCAGCCTTGGATCTGAATATACAGGTGGTGCATGAGGAGCTGGTTCATTGAAACGACTGTCATTGAGAAGATACAGATTCTTAGTGGGCCCCAGACTGACATTAGAATGATATTGTCCATAATTATCCAGAACCAAACTATTTCTGGGACTGGGTGGAAATTTGTCAAGCATCACACCTGACATTCCAGCTAAGCTTGTCCTTGGACTGGACAGTTTGGATTCGTAAGATGTACCAGATATACTTGACCTAGGGCTTGCTAAGCTTGACCTCGGACTTCCAAACCTCTGGTCATATGGCGGGGGAGGGGGTGGATTTGTGAGACTTGTCCGGGGGCTTGAACCTTTGGAATCCCCTCCACTTCCTACACTAGAACGCGGACTAGAGTAATTTGAACCAGGCTTCACAATCATGCCAGAATACATGGAATGGGTCCCTCCCATTATCATTTGGGTGTTGCCGATTTGTTGAGCCATTTGGACGTGTGATATTGACTGGTTCAGCATTGAACCTCCAGGGACAGGATAAGGGGTCCCACCTACCACTATATTACGATTTTCACTCATGTTTTGTCCCAAGTTTGATCCGACCCCTGTTGGCCAACTATTTTCAGCTTTTCCTGGAGACATACAACTCAAACTTGATCATTCGTGGGTTCTCCGTTCAAGCTGCTTCCCGTCAGCGTGTTAGGATCCTATGATAGGTTAATTTTATGACTGTTGTTTGGTTTTTCTATAAACATCACCAAGTAACGGTAAAATTATTTTCACTGATTTATCCAGGTAAACACAATTTTGGCTGTGAAAAACATATTTAGATAAATCCATATAATTTAGAATTATAAAAATTCTCGCCCCTTTTCAAACGACATCTTAAGGAATCACAAGAAATCCGAAAAAAAATACAACGCACCGATTCCCTCAGCCTTCTCATCTCCGTTGTGTTTTCAGTTGTGTTTGCAATGGCGCTTTAAGCGTATGAATATTATCGCGCACACAGAGAAAAATAAAAGATAATACCTTCTAAACGCAAAACAATTTTACTGTTCCTTTATTAAACCTAAACTGATTTTTTGACAAAGGCAAATGATTCTAAAAATAGACTTTAAAGATGCAATGATATAAAGGAACTACATCGCTTAAACAACAGGTATGTACGTAATTCGCCGGATGACTCAAGTCATTTGTCAGAATTTAAATGGATGAGCGGATCCAGCGATGACTGGTGTCTACAGAGTTCGTTGATTGATTGATTTCAATTGTTTTATCAATTTAAGAGTTGTATTGGATGTTTTATTTATTTATATATATATATATATATATATATATATATATATATATATATATATACACGAATATAGATTTGTTTCTTTTAATTTATGTTATGGGAAAGTGTAACGTATATATAAAAAAAAATTCCCCTGTGAAAGGCACAATGTACGGCATAATTTTTGCGATAAGGTTCTGTCCTCATTACTTTGCGCACAAATTTATCTATAAATCTTGATGGTATTTCCAGTGCGTTCAATCAAGAGGGAGGGTGCACGGTGTCCTGTAACCCGCTCTTAAGCTTTCCACCCCAGTCCCTTCCACTAAATCCGCCCATGAGAGGAACGGCCACCACCTGAACTATAACTTGAATGCGTACGATTGGGAAATTTAAATTAGAAGTAAAAAGGTGCCATCCTAGTGTATTTTTTTTAAAATGAACAAAATGTTGGTGAAAGGGAAGTAACTCACAAAAAAATATTAAATACTTTCTGTGTTAATGTTTTCATACTCTGTGTAGAATAGATTTATTTCTAACTGGGAGCCCAAACAGGACATAAGGAGAATTACATGCGTGAGGAAAGAAAGCCAAAAGACAGAGTTAACATGAATTGAAAAACAGTGATACACATGTATGAGTCTGAGACAGAATTACATTGGACAAGGGGAGGGGTCACTGCACGTCATATGGCTATAATTTAAGTACACTAATGGAGCTGATCGTTAAATTGAATAACTTGTTTCATATATATAGATAGAGAGAGAGATTTAAAAGCAAACAAGTTAATGCAAATTATCATGAAGGAATTTTCTATGGAGTTCATAATTTCAATATCTTTGCAATTTAAATCCAAACAAAACTACTTTATCAGACAAATCTGTAAATTTATTCACTTTCGAATGTATTTATTTAAATAATTTCTCTCCATAAAATCCCTTCTGACTGCCCTGGCTTGTAATTTTGATGATAAAATTCATTGCAATATATTGTCCATTCTTCAAAATAATTCTTGTTCTTAGAGTATCTTAAGAGAGACACAGTATTGTAAAGTTGAATAATCACACAGACTGTAGATAGTTATATTCTCACAGACTAGATAATTATATAACCACACAGACTGTAGATAGTTATATAATCACACAGACTGTAGATAGTTATATTCTCACAGACTAGATAGTTATATAACCACACAGACTGTAGATAGTTATATCATCACACAGACTGTAGATAGTTATATAATCACACAGACTGTAGATAGTTATATAATCACACAGACTGTAGATAGTTATATAACCACACAGACTGTAGATAGTTATATCATCACACAGACTGTAGATAGTTATATAATCACACAGACTGTAGATAGTTATATAATCACACAGACTGTAGATAGTTATATAATCACGCAGACTGTAGATAGTTATATCATCACACAGACTATAGATAGTTATCATCACACAGACTGTAGATAGTTATATCATCACACAGACTATAGATAGTTATGATCACACAGACTGTAGATAGTTATATAATCACACAGACTGTAGATAGTTATATCATCACACAGACTATAGATAGTTATATCATCATGCAGACTGTAGATAGTTATATAATCACACAGACTGTAGATAGTTATATAATCACGCAGACTGTAGATAGTTATATGATCACACAGACTGTAGATAGTTATATAATCACGCAGACTGTAGATAGTTATATAATCACACAGACTGTAGATAGTTATATCACCACACAGACTGTAGATAGTTATATCATCACACAGACTGTAGATAGTTATATCATCATGCAGACTGTAGATAGTTATATAATCATGCAGACTGTAGATAGTTATATCATCACACAGACTGTAGATAGTTATATCATCACACAGACTGTAGATAGTTATATGATCACACAGACTGTAGATAGTTATGATCACACAGACTGTAGATAGTTATATAATCACACAGACTGTAGATAGTTATATCATCACGCAGACTGTAGATAGTTATATAATCACGCAGACTGTAGATAGTTATGATCACACAGACTGTTGATAGTTATATGATCACACAGACTGTAGATAGTTATAGGATCACACAGACTGTAGATAGTTATATCATCACGCAGACTGTAGATAGTTATATCATCATGCAGACTGTAGATAGTTATATAATCATGCAGACTGTAGATAGTTATATCATCACGCAGACTGTAGATAGTTATAGGATCACACAGACTGTAGATAGTTATATCATCACGCAGACTGTAGATAGTTATATAATCGCGCAGACTGTAGATAGTTATATCATCACGCAGACTGTAGATAGTTATATCATCACACAGACTGTAGATAGTTATATAATCACACAGACTGTAGATAGTTATAGTTATATAATCGCACAGACTGTAGATAGTTATAGTTATATAATCACACAGACTGTAGATAGTTATATAATCACACAGACTGTAGATAGTTATATAATCACACAGACTGTAGATAGTTATAGGATCACACAGACTGTAGATAGTTATATGATCACACAGACTGTAGATAGTTATGATCACACAGACTGTAGATAGTTATATAATCACGCAGTCTGTAGATAGTTATATAATCACACAGACTGTTGATAGTTATATGATCACACACACTATAAGATTGCATGTTGAAAGGCATTTATACAATTATGCAACCTTTGAAGATGACTATTTTTTAAATTTTTATTATTTTCTTTTTCTGCAGATTTGTAATCCCGAAGACGGAAATAAATAATTATCCCAAAGTCTAACACGATATAGGGCAAGATTGGATCCCTAAAATGAAACCCGTTTTACATGTTTAACATTTTAAATATATTTGAAGTAAAAATCATCATCATCATCATATCCGTTTTATAGTCCGTTGTCCTCATCTGAGGGTTGGACTTGTTTGACAAGTCTCCTTCTTAGACGACCTCTCCACTCTGAGCGATTCTGTGGATCAGCAGTTTCCATTCCAAGCCTCTTTTTGTCATCCAACAAGACTTCATCCCATGATTTCCTTGCCTTCCCAGATCTTTTCTGTGCATCTATGTCTATGTTTAGCTTGCGTACTTGAGAAATCCAGCCTTTGCTGCGCTCTACATGTCCATACCATCTCATCCTGCTAGAACGAAGCACCTCATCTATATCCTGGAGTCCAAGCTTTGAGAGAAGGGAGTCTGAGCTTACTTCATCAGTCGCCTTGATATTACAGATCCAACGGATCATTGCACGGTCATTGCGCCGTAGGCGATTAAGTGTAGCCACAGTCATTGCCCATGTTTCTGCTGCATGTAGCATTACTCTTCTCACGCAAGTTGAATACACTCGGCCTCTAGTCAAAAATGGCAGATTGCGGTTTGTGAGCAGGGGGAGTAGTTGGCGGAACTTGCCCCAAGCCGATTTGCAACGCGTGATTGCAGCCAGTTCACAACCCCCACCAGCAGAAAGCATGTCTCCGAGATAACAGAACTCTGGAACAGCCTCAACTTTTTCATCATCAACCTGAACCACCTTCACTAGTCTACCATCTATAGGACGTGTCTTTCCCAGGCAGCGAGCACATCTGAAATCAGGATCAGGGCACAAGGGGCCTTTGATTCCACTGCATTTCTTGTGGATCCAGGACAAGCAACCACCACAGAAGATGGCATTTCTTCCTACTCCTGTCTGACAGACACCAGAAGGATCCTTTCCAGATTTTTTCAGAAGGTCCAGATTGTGGCTAGAAACCATGATCTTTGTCTGTGAAAATTCTGTGGGTACGAATTCATCAAATTTTGAGCTAAATTTCTGAAAGTCTAAAATAGTTTCATATTTTAAGCCTTTGACGCTTAGAAGACAAAATAGCAGACAGTACATATGGACCTTCTACTGTCTCGCTGTGACCTAGCGATGTGGTTGATCACGCAAGTTAAGCAACGGTGAACGTGGCCAGTACTGGGTGGATGACCCCTACACGTTACAGGTGACTGACTCTGGTGGTTGATGGACTAACTCCCAGGTAGAATCTCTTCGGAGCTCGAGGACTTGGTGTTTATAAACGGAAGTGGTTTCGTCCGAGGACGACGGTGGTTACCGTGAAGAGGTACCAAACACACAGAGATAGAACCCATGGTAACCTTTGGGACGAAGCTTCCATGAAGGGAGGGGGGCGGTAGCGGACAGTAGATAGGAAACTTCTACTGCCTCCCCAATGAGGTAGCTTTTCTAGTGATGTAATAGAGTCTCTCTTGATCACGCGCAAATTAAACAACTTCGGTGTGATGATGGGTGACCGTTGCTGGTTACACTATGGCGGTATAGTGGAAACATGAAACAATTTGTAAACTTTGCGAAGCCTGATGTATAGATAACTCATACAATATCGAGAGCTATTTACATGACTCTTTACTGTCCTTACATTCATAGGTCATAATACACGAGCATATAGTGGGGGTTTTCCTGAAAATTCGGTGAATACAAACCTTGTTTATTGCCAGTCTTTTGTAGAAAAATGATAAAACAAAAGGAATCATTTTTGATTCAGTACATAATATCGACCTCCGAGAATAACAAAACGAATTGTTCTCGGTCGATATGCTTTATTCTGAGGTCAATATATTTTTGGATTGACTTCATCAAAAGGCCATATGATTGATTGGAATTTTGACACTTTTCAAGGAAACGCAAATTCTAAGTTTCTGACCACTTCAACACAAGAATTACATATTTTATGAGAAATCAAAGAATATTTAAATTTTAGGGCCAGAAATGGCTATCATCGAAACAAAGTCAAACTTGATCTTTATATAGTTAGATTTACTAAACGTGGATGGAAAGTTAATGATTTGGATTTTGGAATCAAAATGTCAAATTTCTAATTCCTTTTGAAAATTTAAATGTTTCAATTAAAATTTAAAATCTTCAAATTATTATAGAAATATGAAATTACTTCTGTCAAAATGTATTAAACAGTTTTGGAAAGTTAGGTTTGGATAGGGAATTTTTTATGAGCACGAATTTGGATTTCGATGGATTAAAATCTAAAAACTTTTTTTTCCTAAAGGGGGGGGGGATGTGGAGATCTGGATTAGATTCACTTTCAACACAATGAGGATTTTATCAAGAATCGTCATCTGTATATACTGCAATCTACAGGAAGTTGCTTTGTAACAACATCTTCTCAGCAACGAGATCAACATAGATCAGAAACAACAGAGGTCTTAAGACTGAGCCCTGTGGAACTCCAACGTTAGCTGGCCTGTCCCAATATTGTCGAAGAGAGCTACAGATCTGCAGCTACTCAAACGAGACGATATTGGATTTCTATGTAAATTCACGTGCCTCCTACTTTCTAAATAACAAATAAACCACTTAATTTGTAAGTTTCAATTTGAAAATCATATCCTTTATTATGCAACATGTCACACTTGATGAAAAACTTTGGAAAGATAACGGAATGCCACGCAGCAAGATTTACGTTGTCTGGTGGTTAAAGTGGGGGGTTGGGGTTGAAAGTCTTTTCTAAAACAGTCTTCAATTCTCAATTCCAGCGCTGCATCAAACTTACATACAAAACCTTTAACATATTCACAGGTCCTTTGCTTAGCGCCCGACATTGTTAAAGTCACGAGTCTGTTGGACATGATCTTAAAAACGGATGTCCCGTGCCACTGCAAGCGTTAGCGCGATAAAAAGCTCTGACCACTACAGTCTGGAGCGTCATCCATCGGTCAAAATTTGTGGCGCTTCACCAACAGCTGGCGACGTCCCTTTGAATTTTTGATCGAAAAATTCTTTGTATGGTAGTAGGTCTACGTTACCAAACATCGACACGGTGCTGGACTAGAAACGATCATCAGTGTACATTTATTACTAAGTATTACCCTAAGGTGATTAAATTCAACGATTAATTAAATGAAGTATCAATATTTTAAACGGAGATAATCACAAAATCATCGGATATCTCTACTAAAATATAAAGATTATCAAATTTTAACAAAATGTAGAGTCGGTGCATTGACTGGTACTATAAATGTAATACTCAAAGAAAAAACTCAACATGCCCCGCCTTAAAACTCCCCCCCCCCCCTCTCTCTCTCTCTCTATATATATATATAAAATAGTGAGGTCAAATTGAAGAGGTTAATATATATATATATATATATATATATATATAGAGTCGTTATTGCGAGATAGAAATTTGTAACAAATACGATATATAATATATATAATTTAAAAAAATCCGTCCATTTCACAAGCATTTCCCTTTCATGACACGACAGTTTTCCTTGAACTTTTGAAAAATGTATTTAAATGTATACCTGCATAAAGTTGGGCGAGAGTTTATGTAGACAAATCACTCTCCTTTTAAAATTTGAACAGCGTGAATTGATATATGTTGATCCCTCTCTCTCTCTCTCTCTCTCTGACCAAGCCTGTCAAGTGAGGGTGACCTCACAGTGTCTAGACGAGAATACACACATACGTTATTTTAAAGGCAAAAAAGTACTATGTTAGGTGTAGTTATAGGGACACCAATAAAAGGTTATCTAATAATTCACTATAGTCCTTTCTTCTTAACTTTAAGCTTTGAAGGATACACTTTAACGTTGAATTGCTAATCACAGCCTAATGGGCTACAGCAAGAATTTCCGAAATAGATAGTTTCACTAGTTCTTCCGTTCCCATTCTGACACATTTGTCGGCCATTTTACCTCAATATATATCGCAGAATCTCGTAATTACGACTTGACTTTTTATCTCGTAATAACGACTTTGTAATAACCATTTTTTATCTCGCAACACCCCGTGGGGATCCGGGCTGATAGAATAGATCCTCAGTACCCCTTGATTGTCGTAAGACGCGACTAAATGGGGCGGTCCTTCGAATGAGACCGCAAAAACCGAGGTCCCGTGTCACAGCATGTGTGGCACGATAAAGATCCCTCCCTGCTCAAAGACCATAAGCGCCGAGCATAGGCCTAAATTTTGCAGCCCTTCACCGGCAATGGTGACGTCTCCATATGAGTGAAAAATTCTCGAGCGGGACGTTAAACAAAACATAATCAATCAATCCAGCAACATACACACAGATATATATATATATATATATTTATATAATCCAGCAACACACACACACAGATATATATATACTTTGCAGGGTAACTTCTTAGATCTAGTTTATAATAACTAGGTCTCCAAGCATATCTGTTGACAGACAGACAGATTAACAGCTGCACGTTGTTGCTGCTCATGGTATATACTATCCCAGCATTTCACTGTGTTTACTGAGAACATCTTGCACCTAACATCATGTCAAGAATTTGAATATGAAGCAAATGAACACGAGTAAATTACAGTCCTCAATTATGATACAGATTTCATGAAAAAAAAAAAATTAAAAATACAAATCAAAAGTGTTTCTACTCTTTATTAAAGATTTTACCCTAAAAGTTTTACAATTTTGCCTGAATTACACACATTACCTTGGTTACCAATCACAGTAAATTCCATATTTGGCATGTGTGTGTCATATAACCTATACATGTGTCGTCTAATTTGACTGTCTTATAACTGGATTCTGTGTCGTCTAATTTGACTGTCTTATAACTGGATTCTGTGTCGTCTAATTTGACTGTCTTATAACTGGATTCTGTATCGTCTAATTTGACTGTCTTATAACTGGATTCTATTTGGTTCTGTTAAAATGGGAGTCAAGATATTCAATTCCAACCCTAGTGAAAAATCTATGGCTTATGATTGCATCTTTTGTCAAATGAAAGTACAATCTGTAACAAAAATTGTATTTCATTGTCAAATTCTAATGCAATAAAATATTTCACAGACTAATGGGTTAGTTCCTGGTAATAAATAACTAATGGCAACTGCTTTATTTAGTAGATACATGAACTTTCAAATGCCATTACCTATATTTATAGATGTCCTACACTGACCACTGTCTTGAAGGACAACTATCATATTGCACATGAATTGTGAAAATCATTTCTCAGTACAGGTAAATCAAAAAATGATTCTTCTAACACAAAGTTACACAAGCAATGATAACAATACCACATAGCAAATTTTTTCATGATCTAAAAATGTCATTCTATTTGCATTTGAAATCAGAGAACCGTTGTGTCTTATTTCACTGTCTTATCATCACTGTCTTGAATATTTTCTGTCACTTCAAAACTTCTGTCTGAAATAGCCCCAGCCCCTACCTCCCCTCTGTACTGGTCCCCAGTAATAGATTTCATGCTTGTAGCTTCCAGATAGCCTTTTCCTGACAACATGGCCTGTATCCGCCGGGTGTGCAATGTAGAGACTTCTTCTTTGTGAACGCCTCGGATATGCTTGACTAAATTTCCATGACTGGTACACTTATAAGGGCAAGCGTGACAACCAAACTTCTTTTCTCTCTGAAAAGGTATGTTTATATATGTTCTTGACACATTTTTTATAGGTACACTGTACGGATTGATCACACTTTTATATACATACATGTTATAATGATTATACACAACCAAATGGAAGCAGGTGTGAAAATATGCAAATTTTGAAGAGATAGGACAAAATAATGTGATTTAGTTAAATAGTCTCATTATTATAGCCATTAAAATAATAATTGTACTTAACTCCCAAGGAAGAACTGACACTTACTGCAAAGTGATATTTATTCTTCTATGACGGTTAAATAATAAATATTTTATTGGATATAATAAAGTTTGGTTATAATAAACTGTTTTTCACTGTCCCTGGATGTTCAATATAACTGTGTTTTACTGTATAATGAAGTTTGGTTATAACGAACTGTTTTTTTTTACTGGCCCTTGTAGTTCACTATAACCATGTTTTACTGTATAGTGAAGTTTGGTTATAATGAACTGTTTCATTTGCCCCAGAGGTTCAATATAACTGTGTTTTACTGTATAATGAAGTTTAGCTATAACGAACTGTTTTTTACTGGCCCTTGTAGTTCACTATAACCATGTTTTACTGTAGACTGACTGACAAAACAGCTTATTTATTCACAAATACACAGAAACAGTCTTTAAATATGCAGTAAAGCAAGTCAAAGTTCCTCAAGCAAAACTGTATATAACTCATCAATCAAAAGCTATTACATTTAGACCTTGATACAGAATTATTTCACTTACGTCTCTCCTTACAAAACAGAGCGCAAGGATTCAGAATCTTACCTCATGGAAGCAGGATATATGGGCTTTTAGGTTAGTATTTCCAGGAAAGACTTTGTTACAACCTTCATACGGACAATGTATCTTTGTGGCTGCAATGAAATTGTGAATAAATAGCCCATCCACTTTTTGTGAATATGAACATTAAATGTATGTACTGTGGAAACAGAAAATTTTGTTGGGGATTGAATTTTGTAGAAAAGACTCTACAACTAAATTAAAACCCCAACGAAAATTTCTGCTTCTATGGTATATATACATACATGAAAGCACATCAACATGAAATCCACAAAATTAAATTCCCACAAAAAAAATGTGAAAAAAAAAAACTGGTGAAAATTTCTGCTTTCTTTGTAAAATCAATAACATATTCCAGTGAGCTGTATTTCGCTTCTTAAACTGGTACCCTATTCACCTTGCTTCTCTCAAGTTTGTGTGTAGCACCAATCAACAGGGAACCAGCTTATTCTTTTCTTAGTCTATCTTTACAAGGTAATATCACTGAGGAGGAATAACACACCAGAGAAACCTGATGTGGATGAAAAGTGGAGGATTTATACATTCATATTTTGAAACTGAAAACTTTCAAATTTATCTTCTTTAGTTTTAAAAAAACCCAAAAAATACAGTTTTTGTATAAATTAATCTGAAAAAATTAAAACCCCTGCTGGAATTGAACCCACAATCTACAGGTCAGCAGTGCTAACCTACTGACCTACTTAGCTAGGTAACTAAATCTAAATAGAATATACAAATATATCTGATGTTTATACTTACATTCGAGTTTCAAAAAGAAAATCAACCATTATGATGATGTAGTATTTTTATTTCAAAAAAAAAAAAAAAACCAGAAAAAGATATATGGGAGGGGGATCATTATATTATGCAGTGGTACTGTGGAACTATCACGTTCATGGTTTCACTGTTTACATCCCCACAAATATTGATGCACAATTTTAAGATTCTTTATTAAAGATGGAAGAGGGCTCTCCTGATCGCATTAGGTATTTATAAAGATTGATTTTATAACTGAGTTTACTTCAGAAAAAACAAATTCATTTAATTACTATAATGTATTTACATTGTAACAGAGATGAAAGTGCATATTGTTCAAAAAGGCAGAAAATTTAGCAGGGGTGGGTGGGTGATAATTCAGTGAAACGAAGGTCAAGCATAACAAAACTCAAACTTGATCTGTAACTATCCAAGACAAAACCACATATTAAATTTCATTTGAATATATTTATCTAATGTGCAGAAAAGTCCAGAAAACCAATTCTAGCAATTCATCAAGGGGCATAACTCAGTCAAAAGTAGGTCAAGTGTAATGAACCTCGAGCCTGATCTGTAACTACCCAAGACAAAGTCATATCTACAATTTTAGTTGAATATCTTTATTTGATGTGGAGAAAAGTCCAGAAAACTGATTTGGAATGACAGACAGACAGACCTAGTAGGGGACTAAAAATGCCCCCAACCAAAATTCTCTTGATAAAGAGATTCTCCCACAAATACTTCCTTAATACCATATTTCAACCGCATGGACATTTAGTTGAAATTCCATTAAATTTTTACCACAACACCCCCTCCCATTTCATTTTTTTAATCAAATTATACCGATCTCAAGAATAACTGTTTTGAAGGATAAAAGCAGAAATCTGCCAATTTGCGGAACACTTTCATCAGTGTTGTGAATACCAGCATTGTCCCTTGCAACTGCACAGTCACCATTATAGTTGAATTCCAGTCTAACACTATGCCTTCAATTATGTCAGTTTTCTAAATTGTAATTTAATTAACCAATTAACATGGATTGGTTTCAGTTACCCACCAAATTATGTCCCCATGAACCAGTAAATGTTTGATTACCCTCAAAATATTGACCCCAGGAACAAAGCTGGTTCCACAGTATAGGTACGTCACATTTAAGGGTGAAACTATTACCATGGGTACGCCTCACATGGTCGGTGAGATGTCGTCTTGTGGCAAATCTTTTCTCACAGATATCACACTGTTTGTTTTTCTCAATTACATGCCCTGAAAAAACATCAAGTAAACTAATACTTCGAATGCCATATTGACTCTGATACACTAATAAGATGAGGTGGAGACGGCAGTATATGAATGTAGGCTGGTCTGATGTCTGTTCAATTTTGTGTGTGAGTTGGAAAAACCAGCAGGCCTTCTTCTGATTATTCATTTCACAAAATAGAATTTGATTGATTGTTTATTGTTTTCTGCCACACTCAACAATTTTTCAGTTATCTGTGGCATCCAGTTTTTATTGGTGGAGGAGAGAACCCAGATACAATGTACCCAGGAAGAGACCACCGACCTTCCGAAAGTAAACTGGCAAACTTTCTCACATATACTGGCGCGAGTGAGAATTGACCCCGCACCAACTAGAGGTGAGAGCCTTGTGATTTTGAGCACGATGCTCTAACCATTCAGCCACAGAGGCCCTCAAAATAGAATATGACCTTCATTAACCATAATGTACATATTCTGTTTGTTTGATGAATAAAATCTAGTCTTACGATTTTTAAAAGAGACACAGTCAGAAAAACAAAATGAAATGAAAGTCATATTTGAGATCCATTAAAGAATTATTGACATGAATTTTTTCACTTGTAATATATGATTTGATTGGTTTATTTGACTTTATTATTTTCTGTTTTGTATAAACTGAGCTGAATTTTAAGGCCTTCCCATTTGACGTCCTTGGAATGACGTCACCACACACACCCAACTCCTCTGTTTACAATTTGTTGCTACAGCAATATTTTTTGCATCACATAAAATTTTATAAATTCCATTTTTTATATATATTTATCAAATTACACTGAATGTGTTAAATTAAAGTATTAAGTTCTACTCATTTTGTACAACATAAAGAAATTCGGGACTATTTACAATTTTTTATTATCCACTTCACAGTTTACTTTCATTCCTTGAATAATGCAAAATGGAAATGGTGTTCTCCAAAATACCCCTGGCTTATTGTAAGAGGCAACTAAATGGGGTGGTCCTTCGGATGAGACCGCAAAAACCAAGGTCCCGTGTCACAGCAGGTGTGGCACATAAAAGATCCCTCCCTGCTCAAAGGCCATAAGTGCCGAGCATGGGTCTAAATTTGCAGCCCTTCACCGGCAATGGTGACGTCTCCATATAAGTGAAAGATTCTCCAGCGGGACGTTAAACAACATTTAATCAATCAACAATCAAAATATCTACCACACATGTAAACTTTTGTGCAACTGTATCAATATAACTTACTTTGGAATTTTAAAAACTGCATATCAGATTGATGCTCAAGCATTTTGTTAATTTTCATAATTTATTTTCTTGGCTTTTGACAATCAGAGATTGTTTCATGACCTTGAAACAAGGTCATTTAAATAATGTCTTGTTCACAAGGGTATGATTCACAAAATTCTCATCAAGCTTCAAAAGGATTGTATTGAATATCTCAAAGAAAGATTACTAATAACTAGAAGTCATTAACCTGATCTAGGGTTATTTGAATAAGGTCAAGGTCGCTTTAAAAATAAAGTTTTGTTAGCACACTATATAAACAAATTGTCAATATTTTAATAATTACCACAGAACTTGTGGATATAGTTGTTTTAAAGGAATAGCTAATCTGTAGAATTACATGAGTATTACTTGTATGAGATATCTCAGTTACTTGCACTTCTACTCTGTATGAGTATTACTTGTATCAGATGTCTCAGTTACTCACATTTCTACTCTGTATGTGTATTACTTGTATGAGATATCTCAGTTACTTACACTTCTACTCTGTATGAGTATTACTTGTATGAGATATCTGTTACTTACACTTCTACTCTGTATGTGTATTACTTGTATGAGATATCTCAGTTACTCACATTTCTAATCCTTATGTGTATTACTTGTATGAGATATCTCAGTTACTTACCTTTTAATGCCTTATGTCTCAGCTCATGCCCTCTCAATAACTTCTTATCAAATGCCAAATAATCGCATTCATGACAGCGATGTCTAGAAGAGAACAGAAATACAAGGATGATACTGCTTTCATAATTGCACATATATTTTTCCCTAACGTGTGTTACACCTGGTGAAAATAAATATATTAGTATCCTTTGGGTTGATTCAGCACAACTCTCAACTCTGTGCAGTACTAAAGCAAGAACCAGCCAAAATATGCTGTTTTATATTGAGTAAACTATTCTACAGCTACTAGCTACAGAACTATAGCTTATAGTTTATTGGGTAAACTATTCTACAGCTACTAGCTACAGAACTATAGCTTATAGTTTATTGGGTAAACTATTCTACAGCTACTAGCTACAGAACTATAGCTTATAGTTTATTGGGTAAACTATTCTACAGCTACTAGCTACAGAACCATAGCTTATAGTTTATTGAGTAAACTATTCTACAGCTACTAGCTACAGAACCATAGCTTATAGTTTATTGAGTAAACTATTCTACAGCTACTAGCTACAGAACCATAGCTTATAGTTTATTGAGTAAACTATTCTACAGCTACTAGCTACAGAACCATAGCTTATAGTTTATTGGGTAAACTATTCTACAGCTACTAGCTACAGAACTATAGCTTATAGTTTATTGAGTAAACTATTCTACAGCTACTAGCTACAGAACTATAGCTTATAGTTTATTGGGTAAACTATTCTACAGCTACTAGCTACAGAACCATAGCTTATTGTTTATTGGGTAAACTATTCTACAGCTACTAGCTACAGAACCATAGCTTATAGTTTATTGGGTAAACTATTCTACAGCTACTAGCTACAGAACCATAGCTTATAGTTTATTGAGTAAACTATTCTACAGCTACTAGCTACAGAACCATAGCTTATAGTTTATTGAGTAAACTATTCTACAGCTACTAGCTACAGAACCATAGCTTATAGTTTATTGGGTAAACTATTCTACAGCTACTAGCTACAGAACCATAGCTTATAGTTTATTGGGTAAACTATTCTACAGCTACTAGCTACAGAACTATAGCTGCAATAATGCAACCCTCTCCTATTATTTTTTATTCTGGCATTTTCTCTCTCCTACCCTAAAAAAAATTTTGTTCTGACATTTTCTCTCCCCCCCCCCCCCCATTAAAAAAATTTTAGTCTGACATTTTCTCCCTCTCCCCCTAAACAAAATTGGAGAGGGCTACATTATTGCAGCTATATGGATTCTGGTCTTTCCAATTTTACCTCAGAAAGCTACAGTTCTGCAGATGTCAAACTACATGAAAGTGGGTGAAAACGTTACCAAATGAAGATCACTAAATACAACCAATGAAATTACAGTGGGTTATCCAGAAAAATACAGCCAATGAAATTACAGTGGATTATCCAGGAAAAAATGATAAATACATATCCATTAACAAGGTTTTCCTGACTCTCTGACTTATATACATCCTTTATCTTCAAAACAAGGGTTCATTAATTCACATTCAGACTCGATGTACTCTCCTACTGACCTGACTAGGCAAGTTTTGGGTGCATACTAAATGAATTTCTACCAATAATTTTTTTTTAAAATGAATTCTTAGAAAATACTTATCGTGTCTTTCAGCAACCATATATGAATTAAAAAGAATTTTTACCCACTTTTGCAAAAGTAAATATATGTAAAATTTTCCAGATTTACAGTATTTTATTAATAATATAAAAATATTTTATATACATGTATAATCTTTGCAATATTAGTGCATCATCAAAAATTAAATTGCCATGGATTAAGAGTGACTTACACTTTGGTGCCAGGAGGAATTTCTTTGTGTTCTCGGTGCATGTGAACAAGGTACATGTAGCGGGTTTTGAAGCTCTGACTGCAGTAACTGCAGAAGCCCCCTGGCTTCCGTTCCTTTTTCTCGTGCTGTAATTCAATATGGTTCTGAAAGAAGAAACAAAAACTTTAATAAAACAAGGAAGAAAAGGTAGCTCTAATTACATTGTACATTAACACAATGGAAAAATTAGAAATAATTTAATCGTATCATCACACAATAGAAAATTAGAAATAATTACATTGTATCATGACACAATCAAAAATTAGATATAATTACATTGTATCAAGACACAATACGAAAAATTAGAAATACTTACATTATATCATGACACAATACGAAAAATTAGAAATACTTACATGACACAATAGGAAAATTTGTACATTTGTCATGTAGCTGGAAAATTGTAATAGAATACAGCCCTTGGGTCACTGACTGACTTCCAATGGCCAAAAAGGAATGTCTTATACTTAGAATTTCTCTTCTAGTGAGTACTATTAAATCATACATTTTTGTAGGGATTAAATTTTCATTGTTTTTAACCACTGACACATGACCTCAACAACTGACAAACGTCCTCTACTACCAAGTCACGTCAACCTTACCTTCAGAGATGTCGCAGTAGAGAGGATCTTCCCACAGATTTCACACTGATGTATGTGCTTGGAGTGATGCTTCATTTGTAAGTGAGACCTGAGTGTGCCGACATGTTTCATTACTGCTCCACAAATATTACAAACAACTGACTCAGTGGCATGGACTTTCCCTTTATGCACTTTCAGTTTAATCCTACAGAGTGCCCAAAATTGGCAATTCTACAAAATAATACCTACAAATGTAACTGAACAGTTCAATTTGGATTTACTGGTATATGTATAGCTTAAAATTGATTAATAAAATAATTATAAACCAAATGAATATATGTTTATTTCATTTTAAATCTAAATATGCTACATAAATCAAAATTTTGTACATGTATAATGCATTAAGCACATTAAACATGATCAAATTTGCTCATGATTAAGTGTTTATCTCAAAGCAAGATCTAAGTTAACTGAATACATATAGATTGGATAGTGTGTGTTTAACTCATCACACATAAACAGGATAGTGTGTTTAACTCATCACATGTAGATAGGATAGTGTGTGTTTAACTCATCACATGTAGATAGGATAGTGTGTGTTGAACTCATCACATGTAGATAGGATAGTGTGTGTTTAACTCATCACATGTAGATAGCATAGTGTGCTTAACTCATCACATGTAGATAGGATAGTGTGTGTTTAACTCATCACATGTAGATAGCATAGTGTGCTTAACTCATCACATGTAGATAAGATAGTGTGTGTTTAACTCATCACGTATAGATAGGATAGTGTGTTTAACTCATCACATGTAGATAAGATAGTGTGTGTTTAACTCATCACGTGTAGATAGGATAGTGTGTTTAACTCATCACATGTAGATAGGATAGTGTGTGTTTAACTCATCACATGTAGATAGCATAGTGTGCTTTACTCATCACATGTAGATAGGATAGTGTGTTTAACTCATCACATGTAGATAGGATAGTGTGTGTTTAACTCATCACGTGTAGATAGGATAGTGTGTGTTTAACTCATCACATGGGTAGATAGGATAGTGTGTGTTTCACTCATCACATGTGTAGATAGCATAGTGTGCTTTACTCATCACATGTAGATAGGATAGTGTTTTTAACTGACCATACGTAAACAGGATAGTGTGTGTTTAACTCATCACATGTAGATAGGATAGTGTGTGTTTAACTCATCACGTGTAGATAGGATAGTGTGTGTTTAACTCATCACATGTAGATAGGATAGTGTGTGTTTAACTCATCACATGTAGATAGGATAGTGTGTGTTTAACTCATCACATGTAGATAGCATAGTGTGCTTAACTCATCACATGTAGATAGCATAGTGTGCTTAACTCATCACATGTAGATAGGATAGTGTGTGTTTAACTCATCACATGTAGATAGCATAGTGTGTGTTTAACTCATCACATGTAGATAGCATAGTGTGCTTAACTCATCACATGTAGATAGCATAGTGTGCTTTACTCATCACATGTAGATAGGATAGTGTGTTTAACTCATCACATGTAGATAGGATAGTGTGTGTTTAACTCATCACGTGTAGATAGGATAGTGTGTGTTTAACTCATCACATGTGTAGATAGGATAGTGTGTGTTTCACTCATCACATGTGTAGATAGGATAGTGTGTGTTTAACTCATCACATGGGTAGATAGGATAGTGTGTGTTTCACTCATCACATGTGTAGATAGCATAGTGTGCTTTACTCATCACATGTAGATAGGACAGTGTTTTTAACTGACCATACGTAAACAGGATAGTGTGTGTTTAACTCATCACATGTAGATAGGATAGTGTGTGTTTAACTCATCACGTGTAGATAGGATAGTGTGTGTTTAACTCATCACGTGTAGATAGGATAGTGTGTGTTTAACTCATCACATGTAGATAGGATAGTGTGTGTTTAACTCATCACATGTAGATAGGATAGTGTGTGTTTAACTCATCACGTGTAGATAGGATAGTGTGTGTTTAACTCATCACATGTAGATAAGATAGTGTGTTTAACTCATCACATGTGTAGATAGGATAGTGTGTGTTTAACTCACCACACTTAAACAGGATAGTGTGTGTTTAACTCATCACATGTAGACAGGATAGTGTATTTTAAATGTGTTTGCATTACCTCAGAATCACACACTTTCTTTGTGAAGACAGCAGGATCGTACTCAGTACATCCATGTTTACGTACTTTGTGATCCACGTAAGTCTCCGAGTAACACCGTTTGTAAACAATCCCACAGATGTCACATGAGACATTTTTCACTATGGCCAGGTCATGTGACTGCAGACTGTGCTGTTTGATCTGGTCTATTCCCTCCGTTGTATCATATCGATACACAAAAGGATTTTCTACTCTCATTTTTAGGCAATGTTTACATTTCCTGAAATTACTCCGAGATTCCTTAGTTTTGCCTTTTCCAAAAAATGTTTTGCTGGGATCACTGTGATGTTTACTTCTGGAAAGTGTTTCCACTTCATCTACACTATACGTATTTTCTGTGCAATCAAAACTTGAATTTACATTTTCCTCATTACAGTTCACTGCTTTCACACTCTCAAGCATTTCTGCATTAAAATCTGATGATGTTTGATCTCTTTCATGTTTTATATCATTTACTTCTTGTTGTGTGTCATCGTTGTTAGTAGCAATAGGGCTTTCACCTGGAAAGCCTTCATTTTGCTGCACAGAGTAATGTACCTCAAATGAGGACACATCAAGATCCTCCTCTTGGTTTTCCACTTTGACATCAGTAACCATGGTAGCAGGACTACTAGAAAGGTTCTGTGCCCCTGCTATTGAAACAGCTGACTCTACACATGGTTCCTCACACCTGCCATCTGCCAAGGTTAAAATATTCCAATTATAGCTAGGCTCAAATCTGATATGCACACTGTTACATTTCCCAACAGGATTTTTAGGTGACATAAAATCTGCAACAACTGATTCTAATGAATCTTCTATGGACATTTCTGTTGTAGTGTGACTGTCATTTATAACACAAACTTTAAGTTTTATTCCAATATGATTTCCAAATCTGGACAAGCTTAAGGCCTCTTCCATTGTCACTAAAATTTTTCCACAATAAATTAATTTGATAAATTTGTCGACATGCACAGAAGAAAATTCCAAAGCCTGAATTGCATGGATGGAATCAATGTAGAAACCGTACAGACCCCACATGGCCAGGACGATTTTATGGGCATATACCTCACCATCACAGCACTGTATACAACAGTCACACAAAATCTGGTTTTGTTGGTAATAGAATAGGACATTCGTCAGTTTGGTTGCCATATCTGGCACAGATACACTGATTTCTGTTCTCATTATGACTCTGTAATGGGAATATGCATAGTAAGACTAAATAATGAAAAAAGTGTGCTTATTTTCATATAGAATGAATGTTCATTTTATTCAAACCAGAAAAAAAATCATTTAAGTTGCATCACTAGATTATTGCCCATCACTACAATACACAACTCCTACAAAGAACTTTGTAAAGTGTTTTTCCTTTTAAAGAGCAGTCATAGTTAATATTTTTTATGTTTCCAGACCATATCAACTGTTACTTCTCAAATGAGTTACAATGGAGGCAAATTATTGTGGTAGTGTTAGATACATGGCCTTCCTACTAGATTGGGCTAGTGGGTTAACCCTTTAGCTCGATCAGTAGAGCACTGGACTGTCGTGCCAGAGGTCCCAGGTTCCATTCTCATCAGAGACACAAACCAGTCTCTATTACATTTGACCCCCACGTTGGGACCCGAGTAATCTCTGGTGGGTGAAAGTGATTGCCCCCAGAACTTTGCCCCACAGGTGCTGGCACTCTGGGAGAGTCAGGACACCTCTCTCTCTCTCTGGAGGGGGACAATGTGGTGGTGTTAGATACATGACCTTCCTCCTAGCTCAGGCTAGTGGGTTAACCCTTTAGCTCGATCGGTAGAGCACTGGACTGTCGTGCCAGAGGTCCTGGGTTTGATTCTCATCAGAGGCACAAACAAGTCTCTATTACATGATGACCAACAAAATAATTACATTTCTATCAAAATCCTCCCAATATTGAAGAGAAAACCAAACTTTTGTATGTCTAATACATATAGATTATTGAATTGTTCCTAAAACCTAATAATGTTCAGATACATGGAGTTTGATTTTCTTCAACTTGGAATGTCTTAAAATGAATGGAGTAGGCCTACCTTTCACTTTTCTTTGTTTGTTGGCTTTCTTTGTTTAGCATAAGACACTGATGTCATGCCTTACCATAAAAACAAGGTCAAACGCATATAATTTTAAGTTACTGTAAATGATTTTTATATATATCAATAGGTAAGCAACGTCCTGCATTTGAAGGGAAATGCACTAGGCCTATAGAAAACTAGCGCATGCATACTTTATTTACAAAGCCCGACGGTCATAACAGTGACGTTACATTTTAAAATCAACACGGGAATGAATCAAAATATTTTTAAAAAGACAATAAGTATATGCACGAATTTTGAAATGCAACATCTACATACTTTTAAGTCTTACGAACTATAGTTCACTGTTCATTCTGCAGTTTGTGAAATACAACTGCTCGATCAGGAAACAAGCTGATATGTACTAAAATTAGAATGTATCTGAGTAGAAACAAAATATCCGCTTTTGAAAGTTAACTTGGACTGTTATACCAATGGTTGATATTTACACGATAGGCAAGTTTATATTATCGGGAAACTTTAGTTAGGTAATTCAATCTTACAATAATAAACCTAGACCCCCCCCCCCCCGTAATTTACAAATAATCATCTCGTAATTACGATATGTTTTCTCGTCTGTTATGTTAGTAATTTTGATCTTAAAATCGTAATTTCGATCCCCCCCCCCCCCCCCTCATAATGTTGAGATAATTAAGGAAAATATTTTTCAGTAAATTTGAGGCAGTTAGAGATCCAGGCTCCTGATATAGTTCAGTATATACAGTACTGTGGATTGAGGGCCGGGTACCAGTCAGGAAGGTTCAGTATATTCAGTACTGTGGATTGACGACACCGAGTGCTGCTGAGGCCAGGATGGCATTTCTCATCACATAAAATATTTCCCCGTCAATTCACAATACAATTGAAGTTTAGACCAATTATCTCTCGCTGAAGCAAGTCCACATGCAGACAATCCATCAGCGCGATCCTTCTCATAAGTGTCTCTCAGTCCCATCTCTCAATCGTTCGTCTGTCCAGCTCTATGGAATTTTTACACATTGTTTTTTATTTCTTCTCCAGAAGCATTGCAAATCACAACTTACAATGTGCCAGAGAGCATCTTTGCGTAAAGGAGATTCAAAATTGTTTCAATGCTGGTGAGGCGATGGTGGTGGGAGTCATGCCCTTTTCAAAGGGAAGATAATTAAGGAACAGAGAAAATATAGTGGCATCTTTTAAAAATATTCTTTTCAAGAATCACTGGACCAGAAATGATAGAGATTTTGTAAAAAATTTCTTCATGAATGTAGATTGAAAATTTGTTCAAATCAGCCCCCGGGGTTAGGGTACGGCCACAATAGGGGATAAAAGTTTTATATGAGGGTATAAAGGAAAAAAATATTTTGAAATTTTTTCAAGAACAGCAGGACCTTAGTTATTGATATTCAGTGTAGCTTTGTTCGTTCAAATCATGACTACTGGTGGAATTGAGGGGTGAGGGTGGGGTATGGAAGGGCTACAAAAGGGACACAAATATTCTATATGGGAATATATATTGTTTGTTTGTTTGTTTTATGTCCAGTCGAGAATTTTTCACTCATAATGAGACGTCACCAGCTGTAGGGAATATGTAAGGAGACAAAAAGGGTTACAAATCCTTTTCTCAATAGCAACAGGACCATGCTCCAGTGTTATTGTCTGATCACCTGATGTACGACTTCTGTTTGTCCACCTGACAACTTCAGAGATTTTGACTTCTCTATAATTCAACAAAACTTACCATGAAGCATGTATATCACTGGGTAAAGAGGATTCTTTAGTTTTTAATGAAGATTCACATCCTTTTCAAAGGGGAGATATTTGAGAGTGGTTAGAACATGGTGGCATCTTTTAAAATATTTATCTCAAAAATTAGTCTTATACCAATATGCAAACAATTCAATGTAGCAGTAGCTCAGTGGTAGAGCGTTTGCTTCATAACTGAGAGGTCGTGAGTTCAAGCCCCGCCGCAAATCACGGGTCTTTCGTACATGACATTAAAAATGGAGGTCCCATGTCACAGCAGGCGTTGGCACATTAAAGAACCCCCGTTGCTACAGCCCTTAGAGCTAAGCTTAGGTCGAAATTTTTGGCACGTCACCTAAAATTGGTGATCTCTTAGTATGAGTGAAAAATTCTTGATGGGTAATAAAACAACATATCAACCAATGTAGAGCATATTCATATTTGATCAATCATCGGCCTGGGGCTAGGGTGGAGCTAAAAGATCGATTCAGAGTTTCACATGAGAATAAAAAGTAGCAAGGCCCAAGTGAAACATATCAATATGCAAAAATTTACAAGTTGTGTGGATTAAAGTGTTCTTTTTTTTTTCTGTTTGTTTTGTTGTTTTATTGTTGTTGTTTTTCAAATAAGGATCCTAGATGTTGTTTATTGACACATGTGACATAGGTCTAAGCCTCTGCAAGTTTCAGGACCTTCCATTTTTAGGTGTTTGGAAAAGTAACCTGTTTATAGTTCATTGAATGGAATTCTCTAAAAGATGGAAAAAAATTTTTTGGTAAGTAACTCTTTGTAGAATTACACTGGATATTACATTACTGGGGACTGGACTTAACAGCTGATTTTAATAGTGCTATAAACAGGCATACCCTTGCATGTGAATTCAGCTGAGGCCAATAAAAATTAATTGTTGGTTCCTATTAGTACATGTTTTCCAGAAATTGGGTCTGTAGGTTGGGGTTTTTTTTTTGTTGGTTGTGTGGACAAAATATTAAAAAGATCTGCTGTAACTTCAGTTGATATTTGGTGATAAATTAAAAACATGTGCCATACTAAAATATTGTGAAAATGTCAATCAAAACTATGATATCATCCATACTTCTTAATGTCTTAAAAATTTTCTACATCATCAACATTTTGGGGTAACCAAGGCCAGCTAATTTAATTATGATAACTGGATCCCAATCTCATCTTTAAAAAAAAGGGTCGTGAACCAAATATAGGGTAGGCTGGGAAACCAGAACCATACAATTTTTCTATGTCTGAGTGAACAAACAATGGACTTTGCTTTATGAACTTTGATTAATGTGAGTTAGTATTTTTTCATCGACATATTTTACTGTAAAATAATCGTTAAAGCTTTGAGTTGGCATTTTGGGGGTATTTTTACCCATAACAATTGCAGCTCAACTGAAGTATACAAAAAAAAAATATTTCTGTGTCTAAATCGCCTACTGTAAATGAATTACATTTGGCAGTGTATTCTTTTCCGCGTCTTTGACGGAAAAGACCATCTGCTTAATCAAATACACCATAACATGTTTATTCTTATGGATTGGCTTGTGCATATTTGCAAAAAAATATTAAATCAAACCAAAATTAAACTAACCAAAACTTAATTTCTATTAAATATCACATGTCAAATGTAATACATTTACAGTATTTTCATGTTTGTTTGTTTGTTTGTTTGTTTTACGTCCTGTCGAGAATTTTTCACTCAAATTGAGACGTCACCAGCTGTAGGTGAAGTACCAAGAATTTAGACCTATGCTTAGCGCTCAGGGCCGTAGCAGTGAGGGTTCTTTAACATGCCAACGCCTACCGTGACACGGGACCTCCGTTTTTAAGGTCATATCCGAAAGACCCGTGATTCTCACTTCTAAATGCCGAGCATTTAGCGAAGGAGCAATCACTACCTATTTTTCATCTTAGGTTTGACGTGGCCATGGCACGAGCGGGGCTCAAACTCACGACCTCCCGGTTACGAAGCGAACGCTCTAACCACTGAGCTACCGCGACTGATAAATATTTTAATATCTAAATACTTATGAGATTCATAATATTACATATCTTTTGTTGACAATTGTCAGGTATTTTAACATCACTTTTGTATAATGCAACACAGTAATGATGTATATGCACTACTACAATTCAATTTACAAAAATTTAAAATCTACAAAATTCAGCTTAAATAACTCACTGACCACAAGACATATTTTGGTTGGGTTTTTTTTAAAAACTGCACTTAAACAAATTTTGTTAATTTTCCAAGGTAAATAAAACGCTGCTCTCTACTGAGCCGTCAACAATTTCATGTTTTCCACCATCACAGATTCTCAGTGTTAGAGGAGATTGTAATTTCTTAAATCCTCCTGAGCACCCCCAGGGTTTCTGTGTGTCAGTTCATGGTAGCCTTTCCCTAACAACATGGCCTGGTCTCGTCGAGACTCGAGGGTCGAGACCTCCTCTTTGTGAACGCCTCGTAAATGTTTGAGTAAATTTCCTCTTCGGTTACATCTGTAAGTGCAGATAGGGCAGCAAAACTCCTCCACCCTCTGAAATGTATTTCTGTTGAAATTGTAACAAATGCATTCCTAACAGACTGGAAAATAGCAAAATCAAAACTTTCTCTTTTCTTCTCTCTGATTTATTCACACTTCTTCAAAATACTGTCAATCAATTCCTGGTAATTTTCCATATCCATCTTCCCATCTCTGCACTAAATATTGATAAAAAAAAATCACATTTTGTTGCCTAGTTGATGCAGTTGCACAGTGGAATATGAAGTTTTAAATTTCTAGGATTAATTGATTGATTGTATATTGTTTAACATCTTGCTTGAGAATCTTTCACTCATATGGAGATATCACAATTGCCAGTGAAGGGCTGCAAAATTTAGGCTTATGCCCAGTGCTTACGGCTTTTAAGCATGGAGGAATTTTTATTGTGCCACACCTGCTGTGACATGGGGTCTCCTTTTTTTGCGGTCTCATCCGAAGCACCACCCCATTTATATGCCTCTTATGACAAGCAAGGGTACTGAGGATCTATTCTAACCTAAATCCCGATGGAACAGGATAGATTGAACACTTTTGGTTAAATTTGTATGATAAATTGAACACTTTTGGTTAGATCTGTATGATAGATTGAACACTTTTGGTTAGATTTGTATGATAGATTGAACACTTTTGGATAGATCCCCAGGATAGAGTGAACACTTTTAGTTAGATTCCTTGGAAAGAGTGAACACTTTTAGTTAGATTCTTAGGAAAGAGTGAACACTTTTAGTTAGATAGGATAGCATGAACACAATATAACTTTTAGTTATATTGTGTTCAATGTTATGAATATATGAACAATATTATATTGTTATATTGTAACTTTTAGTTAGGATAGAGTGAACACTTTAGTTAGATTCCTAGGACAGAGTGAACACTTTAGTTAGATTCCTAGGATAGAGTGAACACTTTAGTTAGATTCCTAGGACAGAGTGAACACTTTAGTTAGATTCCTAGGACAGAGTGAACACTTTTAGTTAGATTCCTAGGACAGAGTGAACACTTTAGTTAGATTCCTAGGACAGAGTGAACACTTTTAGTTAGATTCCTAGGACAGAGTGAACACTTTAGTTAGATTCCTAGGACAGAGTGAACACTTTTAGTTAGATTCCTAGGACAGAGTGAACACTTTTAGTTAGATTCCTAAGACAGAGTGAACACTTTAGTTAGATTCCTAGGATAGAGTGAACACTTTAGTTAGATTCCTAGGACAGAGTGAACACTTTAGTTAGATTCCTAGGACAGAGTGAACACTTTTGGTTAAATTTGTAAGATATAGTGAACACTTTTTGGAAAAATTCTCAGGGTTGGATTCATGAGGAAAATTTCTGGATCTGCATGTAAATGATGAACTATAGATTTTCACAACCACTGCAATGGACACCATACCTTGTGAAAAATCACTTTTACGATACCTAGTCAATACAACTGCCTACAAACGTTTACGATACCCAGTCAATACAACTGCCTACAAACGTTTACGATACCCAGTCAATGCAACTGCCTACAAACGTTTACGATACCCAGTCAATGCAACTGCCTACAAACGTTTAAGATACCCAGTCAATGCAACTGCCTACAAACGTTTACGATACCCAGTCAATACAACTGCCTACAAACGTTTACGATACCCAGTCAATACAACTGCCTACAAACGTTTAAGATACCCAGTCAATACAACTGCCTACAAACGTTTATGATACCCAGTCAATGCAACTGCCTACAAACGTTTAAGATACCCGGTCAATACAACTGCCTACAAACGTTTATGATACCCAGTCAATACAACTGCCTACAACGTTTAAGATACCCAGTCAATACAACTGCCTACAAACGTCTAAGATACCCTGTCAATACAACTGCCTACAAACGTTTACAATACCCAGTCAATACAACTGCCTACAAACGTTTAAGATACCCAGTCAATACAACTGCCTACAAACGTTTAAGATAATTAGTCAATACAACTGCCTGCAAACTTTACCTCGTGAAGTGTTCTCACGTGGATAAGCAAATGCCGCTTTTTTCCGAAAACTTTGTTGCAGCCATCATAAGGGCACCTTTCATGTACTTTATTGACTGAAATGCCAAAAACAAACACTCTGAATTTCTTAATGAATGAATCACATGACAGCACACTAACTCACTGATTCCAAATCAATAAAATTATCATAGAGTGTGCATTCATTATTACCGTGACTCTGACGAATATGGTAATTAAGTCTCATTTTGGTGGAAAAGGTTTTCTGACAGATTCCACATTTTTCATTCTTTTCAACTTTCAAACCTGAAAATAAATTTTGAAGTCAATTAATTTGTACTTTAAAAGGATACTCCCAAAATGTTATGTCCATATTTTACAATTTTTTCTAATCTATTCCTCTGTGTAAAGTTTTGAAGTTATGCCGGGGGCTCCCTGACATGAGGACCATGGATTGAACAGACTGAGGAGTGTGCAGGGGGGTGGGGTTGTATTATGAACTTGACAAATTAGTTGATCTTGAGAATTCTCTAACTCTAACTGACTATATAGTAGGTCTATTTTAACAGTTGGGAATTCCAACAGCAGTGAAAGTAGAATGTAAATATAAGAAATTAAATTCATTTTTGAAAATACATGAGGGTATGACCAGCAATGTTCCACTCCAGCATACTTGAAGTGCTAATATGCTTCATGAAATATGCCTGCATGAATCATTCCAGTTCATGCCCTCATGTATTTTTAAATATGAAATTCATTTCTTAAGAAACAAAAACAATGACAGACAATCCTGTATACTTGTATAGGGAAATGTTTACCATAGTTTTTGCCCAGACTTGTTGAAAAAGCTGTTTATCCTGTTTCTAATACACTCAAACCTGTTTTTTTTTTAACTTTTCTTTTCTTTTTTTTTTTTTTGCTAATACAGAGTAACACATAGAATTGAACTCACCCAGTCTTAAATGCTTTATGATGTAGACCAAATAAATAAATGTTTATTTAGTATATACATACAAATATACGTACATACCCAGGATAACCAAAGAAAACTTGAAAGTTTATTTTCAATTGAGTCCTTTAATGTGTGGATGTTGGTGCTAGGGGTCATTATGTGGGAGTACCCATAGGAAACTTGTGTGTCCGAGTGGGTGACCACCATACCCTCTCACTTACAACCACTGCCAATCACGGGGATCAAACTCGGGTTGCAGCGGTGAGAAGTGAGAGCCCTAGCCGAAAATAAAATGGTCCCAAAAGTTGTTCAGTTGTGCACAAAAATACAATGTGCTAATATTTTCCTGCATGCAGTAATGCATAAAATTTATTTATTATAATAGGAATTTTGATGTATAAAATCTCCGGATTTATGATGTTGTACAGTGTATAATTACCCTTGAGTTGTTTGTGTCTTAATTCATGTTGTTTCATCATGAGGTTTAAACTGGTCACATAATCACATTCTGCACACTGAAACCTGTAATAGAACGTAATCGATTTTACTATTATTGTTTGCATTCCCATATCCCTGAGTTCTATTGAATAAACTTAATAGCCCCCTTCCACAAAGTCAGTAGGGGACAAACAAGCATCCGCTACAGGTAGAATAACTTGGTACAAAGTAGGTCAAGCATAACGAAACTCAAATTTAATCTGTAATTATCCAAGACAAAGCCATGTAAAAGTCCAGAAAACCTAAGCAATATGACAGACAGACAAACACACCAAAGGTAAGCTAATAGTCCCCTTTGGCAAAGCTGGTAGGGGACTAAAAATTAAAGGTATTTGTGTGTTTAAGGAAGAGAAATATACCAGAGAAATTTGATACAGGTCAAAAGTAGTCATGAGAGGATATGTACAATACTATTTTGAAATTGAAAACTTTTAAATTTACCTCATTTAATAAAAAAAATTGCAGTTTTAGTAGAAAGTAATCTGAAAAAAAATTAAAAATCCCAACTAGACTCAAACATGTTATCTAAAAATCAGCAATCAACAACATGACTGACTGAGACAGGTGATTAGATTTAAAAGGAATTTTCAAGTATAGATGGTATTTATATTTTTATTTATGTTTCAAAAGGAAGTCGGCCACTGTGACGCTGTGTTATTCCTCCTTGAAGTAACTTTTCTGTTAGAAATATATGTTAATATAAATCATATTTCATACAACTCTATTTTTGTGCAAATTCCAAAGCTTATGTCAATGCAAAAATGAGCTTTATGTGAATATTTTGTATACAATGTATATATGTAGTGTTTAACAAATTGTATGTTCATGAAAATTATAATTAAACAAGACTACACTGCAGAAATAAAATTACACAAAATATATTCAGTGATTTACAGTAGTAAGTTGAGATTTATACACCTAAAATTAGGAAAATTAGAGATCCACATCTAAAAATGGGAAAATCAGAGATCCACATCTAAAAATAGGAAAATCAGAGATCCTCATCTAAAACTAAGAAAATCAGAGATCCACATCTAAAACTAAGAAAATCAGAGATCCACATCTAAAACTAGGAAAATCAGAGATCCTCCCTTTAAACTACAAAAATCAGAGATTTCCATAATAGATAATATAATTTAACCAACAATTCTATGAACGACCAATATCATACAACACTCTGACATTTTAACCAGGGGAAATTTTCATTTGTCATGTATTACTATTTCACAGGAGATTGCATTCCTATTTACACTGCAACAATTTATTTCCAAATAAATATGTCATACCTAATTTCCTATTTGCAATGAATAAATACTTCAGTAAATGATCTCATGAGACTTGTGACATTGAGCCATGAACAGTCCAGTGAGATTACTGACTTACACTTTAACACCAATAAAACCCAGCAACTTACACCAACACAAAGCAACACCAGCAACTTACACCAACACAATGCAACACCAGCAACTTACACCAACACAATGCAACACCAGCAACTTACACCAACACAAAGCAACACCAGCAACTTACACCAACACAATGCAACACCAGCAACTTACACCAACACAATGCAACACCAGCAACTTACACCAACACAATGCAACACCAGCAACTTACACCAACACAGATCAACACCAGCAACTTACACCAACACAATGCAACACCAGCAACTTACACTTCAACACAAAGAAAAACCCTAACTTTAATGCCAAACCAAATCACTACTTACACTTTTACACCAGATGGGATTTCCTTGTGTTGTCTGTGCATATGATTGACATATGTATATTTTGACTTGAAGCCTCTGCTGCAATAGTCGCAGAAACCTTCTGATTTATATTTCTTTTCATGCACTTTTTCAATATGTGTCTGTAAAGAGATGAAACAAAAAAGTTAGTTTAATAAACATACATTAAAAATACAAGAGGCCTATGAGCCACATTACTTGCCTGAGCAGTCGGATTTTCCTATGTAACACTTTAAACCTAGAAGGTCTAGACCTCACGTGGACCGTAGCCCTGAAGGTCATGGTGCAATTCTGTATGAGGATGATTGCATATTAATTTGATAAATTGTACAGATGTGATTCTTACGAAAGATTCCAAAAAATTGAAACTTTGGATGAAATTGGTCTTACAGTTCTAAAGATAACTGCAGAAAACCTCACTTGGGTCTATGACTTGAGATAGCTAGTAGTACTAGACCTCACTTGGGTTATGACTCGAGATAGTTAGTAGTTCTAGACCTCACTTAGGTCTATGACTCAGGATAGCTAGTAGTTCTAGACCTCACTTGGGCCTATGACTCAGGATAGCTAGTAGTTCTAGACCTCACTTGGGTCTATGACTCAGGATAGCTAGTAGTTCTAGACCTCACTTGGGTCTATGACTCAAGATAGCTAGTAGTTCTAGACCTCAATTGGGTCTATGACTCGAGATAGCTAGTAGTTCTAGACCTCACTTGAGCCTATGACTCAGGATAGCTAGTAGTTCTAGACCTTACTTGGGCCTATGACTCAAGATAGCTAGTAGTTCTAGACCTCCATAGAGTTAGTTACCAATTTTATCTCAACTTAAATTTGTTATTTTTCAAATTTACAAAAGACTCTAGAAACACATTGTATCTTCCCTAAATTAACATATTATAAACAAAACTTTTGATCTCATGAAAACAAAGAAGATACATAAAACATGATAAGCAATTCTTGTCTTACTTTTGTACAGTTTATTACGACCACATTTTGCAGTTCAAATGTTTAATGAAAATCTTATTCATATTTTTCATAATATGAAATTCTTATCATGTACCAGTATATTCTTAAAACTATCTACTGTTATATATTCACCTTAACACCGGCAACACTGGCAAAAGTGTTGCCACATATTTCACATGGGATCTTTGTCCTGGACTGGTGAGTAGTTAAATGCAGTTTGAGAAGTTTCGAGGTTTTTGGAGTGGCACCGCAGATTTCACACATTTCAGGTTTTTCTGGGTGGACTTCTTTCTGGTGAGCTCTGAACTTGGTTACACACAATGTCCAATATCTACAATTCTACATTATAGTCTCTGTTACAAGCAGTTTTACATCAAAATGTCTATTAGGGTCAATTTTACATTACCAGTCGCGGTAGCTCAGTGGTTAGAGCGTTCGCTTCGTAACCGGGAGGTCGAGCTCCGTTCGTGTCATGGCCGCGTCAAACCTAAGACAAAAAATAGGTAGTGATTGCTCCTTTGCCAAACGCTCGACATTCAGAAGTGAGAATCACGGGTCTTTCGGATATGACCTTAAAAACGGAGGTCCCGTGTCATGGTAGGCGTTGGCACATTAAAGAACCCTCACTGTTACGGCCCTGAGCGCTAAGCATAGGTCTAAATTTGTGGTACTTCACCTACAGCTGGTGACGTCTCAATATGCGTGAAAAATTCTCGACAGGACGTAAAACAAACAAACAAACAGTGTCTGTGTTGGTAAAATATTTGGATCCTCCTGTGCTGAAAATATGCACATCTACAAATGGCAATGAAGCATTGCACAAATCTACCCAATATTCCATACAGAAGAAGTGCTATTTTTACACTCTCTTTAATCCACTCTAACTTTTAGAAAATCAATTGGATTCTCTCGTCCTGACAATATGCACATCTACAAATGGCAATGAAGCATTGTACAAAGTTTCAAATCTATTCAATAAGCTATACAAGAGGAAACACTTTCACAAGATTTTATGACTGACAGACTAACAGACAGTTCAATAACAATACGTCTCCCCCTGGAAGAAGGGAGACATAATTAACATGGTCAGCTTTGAGTAGGAAATCATGTACATTTACTGGTCTGTTTGTGTGCACTTGTCTTCTTCAAGTACTGGTAAACAAAAATAACTATGGAAACAACAAAAATTCTGTGGAGTGGCTGAAGAGCATTCACATTGATAATGATGATACAGCGATTGTGATTGACTGAAATACTTAAAAAAATTTATGATACCTCCACGAACTAAAATATGACAATGAAGCATTGCACAAAGTTTCAAATCTATCCAATAAGCTATGCAGTCATACAGTTGTTTAAAATACTGCTTCAAATTTTGTAATGCCATACCAAAGGATATAGTTTGGAATGTTTTCACCTTAGTAAAGTGTCATCCATGGTTTTCAAGATCAATTAAATGATATGAAATGACTCTCACATTCTAGATTTTCTTTTGGAAACATCAACCAAACTATGTACACTGATGCAGTTCAAGTCATTTCTTAAATGATTCTAAAACAGTCCTACACTAACAGCTGAACTTTATGATTTTGTTATACGTGTAAAATTTACAGGTATTTACAATGAGTTAAATTCTGAATCCTCTAAAATAGTTTTATAGGCGTCATGTCATTATAAATTTTATACACAATGAAAATTCAATGAATTCTAGAACTTGGTACATATTTACATATATTAGATTTATACCTAAAAATCACTTGGTGAAGATTTATACAGCTCTCAAAATTACTTCTCTCGGTGAAGATACATACCTCAAAATCACAAATTCTTTTGGTGAAGATGCTGGAGTCGTACTCCATGCCGTGTTTCCTAGCTCTGTGGTCCATGTACATGTCAGATTGACACTTTTTATAAGTCAGTCCACATAGGTCACATGACAGATTCTTCACGTAAACAGAAGCATGTGACTGCACGGTATGTCGTTTGTATAGCTCTATACCTTCTTCTGAATTAGGATAAGTAAAGACATTTTCTGACCTCTTTTTCAGGCAATGTTTACATTTAATTAAACCATCCTCCTTATGATCTTCTTGTACCTTAGATTTCTTTTTATTTGATCCCTTTGAATCTAACTTGTTTTCATTCCTACTTAAAGACTCGTTTCCTTGGTTACTGATAAACACTCCCTGCTCATCAAGAACCTGACTGGATCCTATACTTTGTTTTCTCACTGCAATAATTTCATTAATTTCATCAGTTTTCACATCTTCGCTATAAATTGTGTTGTAGATTTCCTTTCCATCATTCTGTATTTCACTTGGTCCAGAACCTTGTCTATTAACATGAGTATTTTTACATGTTTGTAATTCTGCTATATTCTTGCTCATGGTTTCAGAAATGGGCATCCTGTTACAAACATTTTCTTCTTCAGCAGTATCACTTTCATCATCTTCAATGCTTTCAAGTGGGTTATTATAGTCCTTTCTGTCAACCATTAGAAATGAGGTAGAGACAGCAGATTTGTAACAACTTTCCTCAGTTCTTTCCTGTTCATCTGTATCAGGTTCTGATTTTATTGTCACAAATGACTCATTACAGCGTACATTCGTTGTGGTGGAAAAATTAGTTTGGAAGCCTGACAGTGGCCTTATAGGGATATCTTTATAATCATCATATAGTGTAGTATCTGGGTAGAAGTTGAAATGAGACAAAGTTGATTCCAAAGGCTCTTGGAGAGTAGAATTTATGATTGCCCCTAACTTAACACCGATTTGATTACCAAGTTTCGCTAGTTTCATTGCTTCATCTAATGTTACCGAAATATTTCCTGAATAAATCAACCTCACTAAGTTATTTACATCCATAGTTGTAAATTCCAAAGCCTGAATTGTGTTGATGGTGTCAATGTAGAAACCGTACAGACCCCACATGGCTAGGATGATTTTATGGGCAAATACCACACCATCACAACACTGTATACAACAGTCACATAAAATCCGGTTTTGTTGGTAATAGAATAGGACATCGGTCAGTTCAGTTGCCAAATCTCGTGCTTGTAAATGAATCTTTTCACCCATAATTCTGCAAATCAAATAAGAGTTTTATTTATAGAACGGACACAAGGAAACACAGAACTGACAGTTTACACTGATGGAGAACGTTTTCATTGTGCAGGCTCCCAGGTTTAGCAAATGAATAACTTAAAAATATTGATTTAATCTAAACAGATATAAACTAACAGCCAAAAAAATTATTAAGATGATCACAACTGGACAAATAATGCTCTCAGGTTTAGCAAATGAATAACTCAAAAATATTGATTTAATCTAAACAGATATAAACTAACAGCCAAAAAAATTATTAAGATGATCACAACTGGACAAATAATGTATAGACATGTAGCATTTTTTGAGAAATACTGTCCAGCTTATATTACTTTCTGTTATTGGTTTGTATGTTGGCATTAAAGAAATCAATGAGTGACCACCATGTTCTATAAGATACAACACTAACTCTCAATCCAAAGATCTATCCTGGTTGCATCAGTAAACCCAGTGTGGTAACCATTCTGCTACCCAGATACACAGCTCCTGACTATGGCTGAAAACTGGACAAGAGTATTTGGCAAAAATGCTACTCAGGACCACCACTTTCACTGGGTGAGAAAAAGATACAAAAATCCATGAACAATTAATTTTTCAAGAAAAAAAATCTTTGCTATGCATTGACCATATGATGTGAGTATACTTGTATCTGACCAATATGTTTTATGGTGTGACTGTTGAGATGAGCAAAGATTCATAATATTTTGCAACACAACTTCAGGCATTTAATCCACCTATTCATTTAATACGGGAAATATAACTGTTGATATATACAGTGCATTGTGACATCATATTAGTTGTGATTTCTTCTCTTTTCTTTCAAACCTAGCAATTATCAACAACAAATGTATAAGAAAGCTTGTCTGGAATTTAAAAATGTTTGTGGTACTTTCCAACCAATTTATTTATTTTATCTAAAGGGTTGTCCATAAAGTATACCTCAGTGAAAGCTACATTTTTCCAAAAGCACTACGGGTAATACTCATCACTTTTCAGCTGATAAAGTGCAAATCATGTGACTCAAATGTGTAATAATTGGAGCAAGCCTGTCATATCGCTTTGTGATACTTGCTATTATATCTATCAAAATAAAGGTTTTTAAAAGACAGCTTGACTATGGACGTATATTGGATAATACGAGTTCGATTGGCTAGAATTCAATCGTTATGGATTTGTGGTAAGGCTAGTAAATTTGCTGTGCCAACATGTTAGACAAGCACTTGAATAAAAATTCGAAAAACAACTGTAATGACTACATGCACACTGCAACCCTCGCCCTAATTTCAGTGCGATTCTACTAGGCATCAGTCAAAATATCGCCACCAAGCCAAATCCTGCCGAGATTATCCTTGCCCAAACGCGTATAACGGTTAAGGCCACCTTAAATTCTATTAGCATCAACTGTCATACTTTAGAAAAAGAAAAATTCCCTTACTGTCATACTTAACCATTACTTACCTTAGTACCCGCCGAACGTTAAATTTAAAATTCTCAAGAATGGAAGGTATTTTTCCGGTTTGATGAGAAATGACAACGCCAGCTTGTTTTTATTTACAACAATCAGTTATTTTATAAATGTCTTTTTATTACAACAATTAAAACCTCTTTTGAACTGAAAAATCACATTTTTGGGCAATGAAGCAATTAGAATTTTTCATTACTTCTCATCAAAGTTGCTGCAGAATTGTACCGGGGGGGGGGGGGGGGGGGGGGGGGTGACAGGTATCTTGGAGCCAGTATTATGTAAACAGACAACCTTTATTGAAACTGATATGTTTCTGTCTGTGTGTGTGTGTGTGTGTGTGTGTGTGTGTGTGTGTGTGAGAGAGAGAGAGAGAGAGAGAGAGAGAGAGAGAGAGAGAGAGAGAGAGAGAGAGAGAGAGCTGCAACTATAATCCCAGGAATTTGCCCCCGCAGTGTAATACAATAATGTTAAAATATAATGTGTCACAATCTATTCGAAATAGATATGATGTTGTATTTTGACAGCAATGTATGCAAGCTGCGAGCATATGCCACCTAAAATGTAAAAATGATGTGTATTTCCCAAAACTAAAGGCTCATAGGTCAAATCGTCAAGCTGAACAGTTCCACCCCTCCCTAACAGTGGCCCAACTACGACCACAAGAATTGCAGTTGTCGTGACAAGTGTGAATCACTACGATAATATGCAGGGTTACATGGCGCTGTTTGTATCTTATTTTCCGACCCATTTTAAAGGTTATATGCGAAAAACCTGTAATTAATTCACCTCCAAAGTCGGGCACTTAGTGATGGAACCGTCGCTACCTATATAAAACGTCTATAGGACTGACGCGGTGCCGGGATAGGGGATCGAAGTGAGTTCCCTAACCACTAAACTAGGCCCAGTCACCGAGTTCTCTAACCACTAAACTAGGCCCAGTCACCGAGTTCCCTAACCACTAAACTAGGCCCAGTCACCGAGTTCCCTAACCACTAGACTAGGCCCAGTCACTGAGTTCTCTAACCACTAAACTAGGCCCAGTCACCGAGTTCTCTAACCACTAGACTAGGTCCAGTCACCGAGTTCTCTAACCACTAGACTAGGTCCAGTCACCGAGTTCTCTAACCACTAGACTAGGCCCAGTCACCGAGTTCCCTAACCACTAGACTCGGCCCAGTCACTGAGTTCCCTAACCACTAAACTAGGCCCAGTCACCGAGTTCCCTAACCACTAGACTAGGCCCAGTCACCGAGTTCCCTAACCACTAGACTAGGCCCAGTCACCGAGTTCCCTAACCACTAGACTAGGCCCAGTCACTGAGTTCCCTAACCACTAGACTAGGCCCAGTCACCGAGTTCTCTAACCACTAGACTAGGCCCAGTCACCGAGTTCCCTAACCACTAGACTAGGCCCAGTCACCGAGTTCCCTAACCACTAGACTAGGCCCAGTCACTGAGTTCCCTAACCACTAGACTAGGCCCAGTCACCGAGTTCTCTAACCACTAGACTAGGCCCAGTCACTGAGTTCTCTAACCACTAGACTAGGTCTAGCTATCGAACTCCCTAATCAATAGACAAGGTACATTCACTGAGCTCTTTAATCACTCGACTAGGTCCAGCCACCGACCTCTCTAACCACTAGACTAGGTCCAGCCACCGACCTCTCTAACCACTAGACTAGGTCCAGTAACCGACCTCTCTAACCACTAGACTAGTTCCAGCCACCGACCTCTCTAACCACTAGACTAGGTCCGGTCACCGAGTCTGGACTATACTAAAGGATTATGGAAGGGTTCATGGTTGTAATGTAAAGAAATAATAATTTAAAAGAAAAATATGTAAAATGTAGAGTGACTATTTAGACATTTGTTTAATATATTCCATAGCAATGGGGCGGAGCTGTAGATTTAAAAAAATAAATAAATAAATAATTCATTTCTATTTTTGAAAATAAATGAATGTGTGGATTACGACGCTTTGCGCCGGCACTGAGGATTCGTGAAAAGCGTATAGTTATGAGGAGTTGCAGTTCATACCTTTATGCACTTTCCAAAATAAAATTTATTTTTTATAATTTTTCCCGTTAAAACAGAAGTACCATATTTATCAAGATCCATGGGCACATTGTTTAAAACTGAAACGTGTTCATGAGAAAATGGCTGTTATTTTAATTTGTAAATTTATCAAACGCACCAACGTTGGAAATGTAAAAAAATAAATAGATAGATAAATGAATAAATAAATAAATAAATAAACAAGGTATGAATTGCTAAACGTTGAATGCATAAATTTAATTGAAATACATAGATTTAGATATCATTTCTCAATTTCTAGGGGCTAAGGAAGTTTTCGAGTGGTCTGAAATCTAAATCACACATCACAAGCTAATGGGTTCTGCACAATTTAACCTTTTGTTTTACTTAATAAAAAACTCCACAGATTTAATCAACGAATTTTTCACAGAAACATAGTGTAGCTGAATAAAACTGATAGTTGGAGTATTACAAGCACTTCAATCTGTCACAAATCGAGCTTGTAGAAGCATCAGTACTGTACAAAAACATTGATGTTCCCATCAATTGTCGCCCGGAGACATTAAGTGTCAACGTTCTGTTAACAGTAATATTCATTGAAATAACAAGAGACCCATCGCCCACATCGCTAACCTGACCACCTTCTTCTTGGTCTTGTTCAGTGTTTCTTTCGAGATCTTTTTTTTTTCAATGTTTATTTCCATAACGACAGGGGTTAATAACGAATAATAAAACAATACAAATCCATACAACGTTTGCATTTTGACATGATATGTAGAGTATTCTACAAAATGGTTTGCTTCAACTGATTCCCATCATCTCATGCTGTGGCCACATACTACACCTGAGGTCTGAATTGAACAAAATTGAATTTGTATCCCCATTTAAAACTTTGATCCCCTACTGTAGTTACCACCCTATTTCCAGGGATATTTCCCTTTGAAGGGGATATAACTCTATATTTGAACAAGCCTGAAGCCTCTTTACCCGTGGATAATTTGTGCCAAATGTGCTTGTAATTGTCCCAGTTGTTCTGCACAAAGAAGATGAAATGTTAAAAGTTTACGGACAGAAGAACGGTGAAAATGTGATCAGAAAATCTCTCCTGAGCCGAAAGTTCTTTCAGCTCAAGTAAGCTAAAACATATCTATTAAATAGAATATTTTATGAAAAATATTTGCTAAATACCCAGACATTGAACATTGAAAAACTACAAAGAATAGGGAGTGTTGGCTGGTTGTTTTACGTCCCGTCGAGAT
Source organism: Ostrea denselamellosa (assembly GCA_024699665.1). NCBI lineage: Eukaryota > Metazoa > Mollusca > Bivalvia > Ostreida > Ostreidae > Ostrea > Ostrea denselamellosa. The sequence goes on from JAMZEH010000077.1 coordinate 1,014,664, forward strand.
CTTTTAACTCATATTGAGACATCACCAGTTGTAGGTGAAGTACCACAAATTTAGACCAATGCTTAGCACTGACGGCTTTAGCAGTGGGGGATGTTTAACGTGCCAACGCCTGCCTCGACGTGGGACCTTTTAAGGTCATATCCGAAAGACCCGTGATTCTCGCTTCTAAATTCCGGGCGTTTGGCGAAGGAGCAATCACTACCTATGTTTACGTCTTAGGTTTGGTACGAGTAGAGCTTTAACTCACGAAGCGAACGCTCTAACCACTGAGCTACTGCGGCCATTAAAGGGGTTGGGTTGGGGCGGGGGGGTGTTGAAGTTCTACATCCACGAGCATTCAGTATTCTGTAACTAAAATCACGTCTGATACGAGCATTTCTTTAAGGCAGAACAAAATATTCAATTCTGTCTACTATTTTCTTTGCTTTTAATTCTTTCAATCGTACGAGTTTTAAGACATACTTAATATCTTCAACTTTTGGAAATTCCTTTCAGTTCTGTGTGATGTTTTGCGAATGTCTTAAAAGTTAACCTTGCAAGCATGTCATGTACATATGAAGAGTTCGTGTTCAGCATTACACATGTGTAGCTTCTGTATAGACGTTTTATATTCATCCAAATTCATACGCACATTGTTTGCAACTGTAAAGTATTCATGAGAAAATGACTAAGATTACAATTTGTAAAGGTATTAAAGACAAAAACACTGGAAATATAAATATATCAATATTCATATTATTTTGTCTTTGAAATTAATGCAAAGCAAAATTTAAATTAGAAGGAAATTTAATATGGTTTATCAAAACTGCAAATAGCAAAAATGTTAGATACATATGTATATTTTGCGGAAGAGCTTTCCATTTTGCTATGGCGATGAAAGCTACTGTATGGTTGTGGGATGTTATTTTGAACATAATTATCAAAAATAACTTTAATCTATCACAATGAACTACCGTGAAGGATAACATCAACTTCGAAATAAAAAAGTGAAGGTTTTTAAATGGTTTTCTTTATATAGTACTTATTACATTTAATTCATGGAATCCTCTTATGCTTGCAAAATAACCTTAATGGTATCGAGAAGTGGTCGAATTTAATGCTGGCGTCAATGAGTTGTCTTTGTGTTTGCCGCCAAATGCCTTCGGCAATTCCACGTGCAAAGAGATTCCGAGTAAAAATATTTAGATGGTGTTTTTAACAAAAAGAAATAAAAAAAAGAAAAAAGAAAAGCAAATAACTACAATAACTACAATACTTCGAATCGAAAGTGTGATAATAAATGGACCGACACTTTAAGAAAAACCTCAACTTATTGAATCAATAGCAAGATATAAAGCGTTTCCACCATGTATACTCGATCTTTCGTATTTCGTGAAAAAATATCTTAAAGACAGGGACCTGTCATGGTACGGAGATACATATCTCCTTATGAGTTCATTAAATACCTTTTATTATTACCTCTGACTCAAGATAGTATAAATATATTCATACATTCACTTTCTGATCATGAAGCACTGATTTTACATTTCTAGAAATGAATACTCAATTACTACTTTGCACACTCATAAGATCCCATCTCAAATTTCTAGAGCAGCCAGGTTCGCCACGCGTCATCCACAGCCACCTGATGTTAGGACCCACGCTTCCTTTGACTCCCCCCCCCCCCCCCCCCTTACTGACGTGCACTACAGAAATACGAGGAAATACTCCCCCAGCAACTCCTGGATTCTACGTCTTTTTTTGTATCTATTTTTAATTCCCATTTTGCACGTTTATCAAACTCTTTTGAATTACACAGATCATTTTAGTATTACTGGATTAAATATAAAAACGATGATACTTTTTCCCCTAGCGAAGTACAGTTCTCTGTTCTTAGTAATCAATGTTCAAGAATATTAAATATTGTTACTTAAATGAAAAGAAAGAAACCATCCCATACTGACGCATATTTATTACTCGAATATCAGACATGAGAACAGTCGGGAGAGCAGGTGCCCGCTGCATTTCAGCTACAGTCACTTATACTGTTGGTTATAGCCCACTCGATCTTCCACACATTCCAGGTAACAGCGCTCGTTTCTCCGTTCACAAGCGTCTGCGCAGGAAAAATTATCACTGTAGCTCGGCTGATGACGACAGCGGAAAACGCAGAAATTCATCATGGAGTCACACTTGTAACAGGCCAGGCCCTCAAATCCAGCCTCGTTTTCGCCCACTGCTGTCAACAGAACCAAAATCAAAAGTGCAAAGGGCCTCTGAAAACAACAAACTACAATGTGAATGAGAAGGAATTTTTCAATTATTGACATTGGACCGGTAATTGGCAAATATTTCAATGTTAGAATGAAAAAGCGAAGGTAATGGGCAGTGATCAATTTCATAAATCCTATAAAACGGAAAGTAGGACAAACACAGACCCCTGGGCACACCAGAGGTGGGATCGGGTACCTAGGAGAAGCACCCCCTGTTGAACGGTCACATCCGTTCCGAGCCCTCTATTTTGATAAGGTAAACGGAGTAATCCGTTGTAAATAATTGTATGTAAAGATCGGCCTAATAATTAGTATGAAACACATCAGACAGCATTCGACCTCATGACAGGTTGTATTTGTAAACGTAGATCGTTATAACGACCATAGAATTTGGTGACTTTCAATGATACTGTTGAAACACCTATAACATTAGCTTATTTTTCAGAACACTGTACTGCCTCGATTTGGAATTGAGCATACGGCAGTCATGTTCTAGTGTATCAAACCAGTTGACAAATATTTATAAACACATTATGCAGGTATATAATGAAATATTGCGAAATAATATGGGAAGCTGAAGCCATCCCTTTTGTCATGAAGTTGAGTCATTATTTTTCCGTTAACATCTAATCTTCGCAAGCCAAGGGTTTTCGGTTGGAGGGAGTGGACCGAAAACCCTTGGCTTACGAAAGTGTTAACATCTATGATCAATGAAATATCCAAATATAGAACAGATATGGAAGACTTTTTAAAAATGTAACCGTAATCCTTTTACATGCAGAAATATAGAGACTTTGATCTCTCTTCGGACTTTTTCTAAAAAGCATAATTAAAATAATTATGCCCCCCCCCCTTTCACCTGATCCAATCTCTGGTGTGTCCGGGAGTCCATATTTGCCATACTATTAATTAAATTTGTGTTCATCATGGGTTTTGTGAGGTTAATCACTGTTCGTTATTGGTTTTTTTTTTTTGGTTTTTGTTGTTGTTGTTGTTGTTGTTTTAATTTTTTTTTTTTTACCTCAAGTGGCATTACATGACTTACTGATACACTTTTCATGAATTCATGGAGTAACTTAACGTCTATTATGGGTAAGGAACTAAAACTAATTTTATATAACAACTTCACAAATGCTTGAATACAATGCAAAAACGTGATACATTGTAACATAATGTTTGAATTATTTACAGAAAAAGTTATTTTTTAAAAAGTTATTTTTAACAGAAGCAAAGAGATCTTACCATGCTGACTAAAAGTAAATCCCAGGATTAATCTATCTGTGTACGAAGACAGTGTTATCAAAGCAGATGATGCGGTCAATTTAAAGCGTCTCTATTCCACCGAATTCCTGTTCTAGAATTTCATGTCTGCTGAGGAGGCAGATAAAAGTGTGTGCTTGTGTGTGTGTGTGTGTGGGGGGGGGGTGAACTCTTTTTTCGCATTTTTGTTATACCTTTTTTAAGCACAACTGACATTAAAAGATCTAGTCTCCGCCTGAAGCAGCTTTTAATTCCTGCGTTAAATCTCAACTCCCTTTCCCGTTATTGATAAAGTCAAAACGTAAAACTTCCAAACATTACCTACAGGATCTGTATCCAAGTTTACTGAACTCTTCTGGGGAACATTAAAACTCCAAGCCCCGCCCTCTCTGTTGTGTTTATTGAAGTCTTCTGGGGAACATTAAAACTCGAAGCCCCGCCCTCTCTGTTGTGTTTATTGAACTCTTCTGGGGAACATTAAAACTCCAAGCCCCGCCCTCTTTGTTGTGTTTATTGAAGTCTTCTGGGGAACATTAAAACTCCAAGCCCCGCTCTCTTTGTTGTGTTTATTGAACTCTAAGCCGCGCCCTCTCTATTGTGTTTATTTGGTACCGGATTATTGAACTATTCCAGCAGGAGGTGTTTTTGATGATTGGTCTGATATTCACAGCCATGATAATGGATTAATTGAAACTCCATCATCAACCATGGACTTGCAAACTAAATGCTGTAGTGCGGTACCTATAATCAGAAAACATCGATTGTTGACGAAAATAAGCTACCGATTTTGATGATCACTTATTTTTTTCCATAATTGATAATCGGATATATATACACTTCTTATAGAATGCATTCAGGAATTAGCCCGTTTCCATTTCTACAAAGCTCAAAGATTGCATTATGAACTCCTAAACATGCATAACTGACCTAAGTGAAGAAATATTTGATATAAAGCACAGAAAAATTCACTATATTTTGGATACCCACTTGTACCCTTGCTCGGGGTTGAACTCACAATCTGCAGAACCAAATCTATTAGGAGCGACCCCGTGAGGATCCGGGTTGCTAGAATAGATCCTCAGCACCCCTAACTTGTCGTAAAAGGCGAGTAAATGGGGCGGTCCTTCGGATGAGACCGCAAAAACCGAGGCCCCGTGTCACAGCAGGTGTGGCACGTTAAAGACCCCTCCCGGCTCAAAGGCCATAAGCGCCGAGCATAGGCCTAAATTTTACAGCCCTTCACCGGCAATGGTGACGTCTCCATATGAGTGAAAGATTCTCGAGCGGGACGTAAAACAATATATAATCAATCAATCAATATTACAAAACGTGTGGTCAGCGTGCTAGACCATCTCCAGAGGCAAGTCATTAAAGCTTGCTTTTAATGATGATGGAATTCTTGCCATGTTGTCACTCACTATATGGTTATTGAGAATGAATATTTGACGTAAATTTAGATGCATGCTGCATTTGCAATATTTTGTATAAAATAAAAGATTGCAATGAACTTTTGAACAAAAACATCTTTATATATAGTTATAAATGTGTGTAAATATACATATGTAAAAAAAATCATGAAATACTTTTTAAGATAAACATATGTCTTCCGATTATAATCGGTAAAATCGCATCGGATGCAGCAACCGATTCCAACTGTTGACTACTAACCCGCAAATCCCGAGTTCCGTCAGTCCTTTGTTCATTTTTTATTAAAAAAAAATTTGAAAATCATTTTTTAAAATCCAAAATTGCATATTTGCTGCCTTTTAGACATATGTACAATGTTATATCTAATTCGTGCTAATTTGATCAGAAACTTTCAAGGTGTGAAGCCAATTTAAACTGTCGTTACTCTATTAGTCATTAGATATGGACGGAAAAAGAACATAAAATTATTATTTAAATCGAGTCTCTTTGGCTAAATAATACCTCGTACCAAAAACATATTTAAGCACATGACAAAAAGTTAGAAATTCTGTTTTGTTTTTTTTTTTTGGTTTATTTTTGTTTTGTTTTGTGTTTTGTTTGTTTGGGGTTTTTTTTGGTTTTGTTTTGTTTTTTATTTTTGTTTTGTTTGTTTTTTTAATTTTTTTTATTTTTGGTCTCCTGGACACAGTTCAATAATCACATTAAACTGCTGCAGTGCGTGTCATTCAGGATTTCAAACCGTGTCCTTTTGTATTGTTTTAATGATCCATAATGCCCTGATGCTCATTTTATGAGGGTTTTTTTTCCCTTCCAAAAAGTTCAACACCCTCCCCCAAGGAAAAAATCCTGGATCCACACGTGAATGGCATATATAACTTCTACATGATAGATACAATAAAAGCATATTTAATATATACATACATACACAAATACCAACATACATCAATACACAAAACCGACATGTTAGACAGCACAAAACAAGACTTAAAACAATACATATATTGACGGCTTAGTACTCTGTAGAAAACTCTATATATCGCGGTAATTTGGGAAGGGGTATACAAACTCACAGAATTCGTTACAGAACGCCATTACATTCCTCCCCGTTATAAATTTTGCAACCACAATTACAGCATTTCCTATACATAGTACATGTAATATTGTCATATTTAATTTATGAAATTGATATGTTCAAAATAAAGATTAACATTAAACAAAAGGCCCATGGACCACATCACTCACCTTGCCCATATAAAGATTTTCCCTATATATTCGCAATATATATGATCCCCTATTGTGGTCCCACCCTATCCCTGGGGGCCACGATTTTAACAAATTTGAATCTGCACTATGTCAGAAAGCTTCCATGTAAATTTGAACTTTACTGGTCCAGGAGTTCTTGAGATGAAATTTTTAAATGACCTCACCCTATTTTTGTATGTTGTGATTATCTCCCCCATTGAAGGGGGCATGACCCTTCATTTGACCAAACTTGAATCCCCTTCACCAAAGGATGATTTGTACTAAATTTGATTGAAATTGGCCCAGTGGTTCTGGAGACGAAGGAAAGAAATTGCTGGCAGAAATAAGATATAAATTACAGAATGGAAGCAAGGCCTCCACAGCTGAGACAGATCCAGAGAATTTTCAAGGAGGAGGAGGGGGGGGGGGGTGTCTGATTATGACCCAAGTTTTACATTTACCACCCCAAAAAGGAGGGGGAATTGAAGGCTCAAGATGGCCAAAAATGAATTTTTTGCTACAATTTTCAGCCATAGGCGAGAGGTTTGCAACCCTCATACCACCACCCCTCTCCACTATAGTTCTGGAGCTGAACAGTTCTCATTTCTACTCAACAAATATATACACCAAACAGATGTTGATGGGTAGGAGACATTTCAACAAAATGTAAATTGGAATGTTTAACCTATGCTTTTGACCAAAAAAAAATCTGTTGCAATGTACAGTTGTGTACTAATAGTTATGATTATATGAGTTCACTAGCTGTTGGGGGAGATATTAAACTTTTGAATAGTCAGTAAATATGTATTTTATTGTAGTATACTTATTATAAAATAAATTAAAAAGGTAGAAACACTCGCTTTCACTATTATTGAGAGGCACAGGAAGATGAGAGGCTTGAATCAAATGACTTGTAAATAATTTTACCCTAGGGCAATAGTAAATTTATTGCATAAGCAGTTATATCATATAGAAAATATCTCTTGGGGGTACATGTATGAGAAATAATTCACTTCAGCCTGGCTACAGGTAAATACAATAAAACATTCTTGAAGACAAAGAAATATATTCAAATATTAATTATTTATTTTGAAGAATTTTCTTTAAAAAAGATAAAAATGAAGTAAATCAACAATGCTCATAATGTGCAACATGGTATAAATAAAGAGCCCCCGGTCCACAGGGCTCACCTTGGCCCCACACAAAACCAAATAACATAACTAGGGCAAACAGTGGTTGAGATCTTCTCTAGGCTAAACACCTCGTAAGAGTCTACATCACATAAAAATGCTTGAAAATGGATAACATTTCTGTGTAAAATATTCAACCAGGAAAGTGCAGCTTTAAGAATCTTTGACTTCGGTAAGCTACAAATTAAAATTCAGTTTTTTAAAATAAAATACACTGAAAATCATCAATGAATCAGCATATAATCCACTCAGTATTGCAATTATACATGTACAAACAAATCTGAAAAATAACTGCTTTTAATTATATATATATTATTTGTGAAATGGAGCATTTGAAAAAATAATAGAATGGGTTACAGTAAAACAAGATTATAACGAACCTTTAGGGCCAGCGAAAAATAGTTCATTATAACCAAACTTCATTATACAGTAAAACACAGTACAGTGAACCTCCAGGGCCAGCAAAAACAGTTCGTTATAACTAAACTTCATTATATCCAATGCAATTTTTCTTATTTTCTCTCATAGGGAAATAAATAACATTTCACAATTTGCATGAATTTGTTATAAACGTGTTTTACTGAATATTGGTAATTTTACTGGTCACTGTTTCCACATCATAACATTGAAGACACACTGTACAACCTTCTTCACTAGATGTGCTAGTGTAATCTCGGAAATGAAAGACATTCATATTAAAAATGTAGAATATTCAAAAACAAAAATTATTCATAAATATATGCATCTCAAATTAACAAGACAGGTCCTGTTGAGTGCATGAATTATGCAACCAATTGTAAAAACTTTCATCTGAAATGTCACATGTACAGTGCACAATATAGTAAATCTAGAAAAATTAAGATTTGTTTCATGAGACAATGCTTAAGATGGCAAGGCAGTAATCACAAGCCACAGGGGAGGTGTCATTAAGGCAGTAATCACAGGTCTCTAGGGAGGTGTCATTAAGGCAGTAGTGACAGGTCCCTGGGGAGGTGTCATTATGGCAGATGATGTCTACTGGAGAGGCCTTGTTAAACTTGGAAGTGTTTCCTGGCCAGCATTTCATCCTCCTTCACCCTCATGGAAGCCTTGATATGTGATGATGTATCCCACCTGAAACACCAGTTATACAGTCAGTTCAAATCATTCTAACAAGACACTTTGTACATTTATAGGTCAGTAATGAGCAATCATGATCACAAAATGTAAGTAGTTTCACAAAATTTATCTTTCACAAGACTAGAAAATTTGATTTTATTAAGTTCCTAATGTGTTTAAACATATGTTAGTGAAAATTTCCTCTAAACTGATATGGTTGACCTTGAAAATATAATGCCTTGTGATAAAATTTGCTGGTGTTAAAATAGTTGTACTATATTTATCAAGATTTATACATGCATTGTAACATCTGCAATCCATTCATGAGGATATAGCTATCATTATAATTTATAAAGATATCAAAGGCAAAACAAGAGGTCCATGGGCCACATTGCTCACCTGAGTTACCTCAACCCTACTGTTATTGGACTGTTGTGAGATTTTTTATCGATCTTTATTCTCATGAAACATTTTGACCCCATATTGTTGCCCTAACCTAGCCCCAAAGGATTGCAACCTAAATGAAATTGAATTCACATAACACAGATTTCACAACACCAAATAACATGATTTTTCTGTTCTGGATAATTCCAAGGTCACAAGGTCATTGTATGATATGAAATACCTTGCCATAATAAATCTATCTACAAAAACTCTAACTTAAATAGTTCAAGAGATATTAAATAGGTCAGATTTTTATTAAAAGTAGGTCAAACTTCCAGGTCAAGGTCACAAAACCAAACAACAAAGTATAAAAAAGGTCTTGCCATAAAGAATATGCATGTATATACAAAATATGGATGCTTTACCTTAAATAGTTCAGGAGATATTGATTAGGTCAAGGTTATTTAAAAAGTAGGTGAAGGTCATAGATCAATCACAATTGTATCACAAGGTCTATATAAAAATATGAAAGCTGTACCTTGCATACTTTTAAAGATATTTAACAGGATACATTTTCTTAAAAGTAAGAAAAATTCCAAGGTCATAGTATGAAATGAACGGTCTTGCCATAAGAAATAAGAGATATGAAAGATCTGAATTAAATGGTCCAGGAGATATTGGATAAGTCAGAGTTTGAAAAAGTAGATCCAGCACCAAAGTCAAGGTCACATGGTCAAACTTCACCAAATAATGAGGTCTTATAATAAAGAATTTATATACAAAATATGAAAGTCATACCTCAAATAGTTCCAGATAGATCTAATAAGTCATGTTTTCATAAAAGTAGGTCAAACTCCAAGTTGAAGGTCACAAGGTCAAAGGCCATGATATGAAATGACTGATCTGGCCATAAGAAATCTACATACAAGATATAAAAGATCTACCTTAAATAATTCAGGATATATTGAATAGATCCCATTTTCATTAAAAGTAGGTCATGATTTTAATAAACTTGAGTCTGCACTATGTCAGGAAGCTTTCATGTAAATTTGAATTTTTCTGGCACAGTGGCTCTTGAGAAGATTTTTTAAGGTATTCCCTATATATCCACATATAAAATTTGATCCTTTATTGTGGCCCCACCTTACCCCAAGGGCCAGGATTTTAGAAAGCCTAAATCTGCACTATGTGAATTTCAACTTTTTTGGCCCAGTGGTTCTTGAGATTTTTAAATGACCCCACCCTATTTTTGCATTTTTGTGATTATCTCCCCTTGGAAGAGGGCATAGCCCTTCATTTAAGCGAACTTGAATCCCCTTCACCCAAGGGTGATTTGTATCAAATTTGATTGAAACTGACCCAGTGGTTCTGTAGAAGAAGATGAAAATGAAAAGTTTACAAAGACAACGATAACTCCCATGACAGACAATGGAAAGTTTTGATCAGAAAATCTCACGTGAGTCTTTGGCTCGGGTGAGCTAAAAATCATTGGAAATGTAAATATTATCAAATGACATTCACCATCATATTCTAAGTAAATATGAAAAAAGAATAAATGACATATAATATCAATATTAATATTGCTCTTTGTACAAAAGATACAGTGATGTGTAGTATAACTGGCTACTAGAGGTAAACTGAGGCCAGTAAGCTAAAACAAACGTTGATACTGTCTTCATGTTATGTACAGACTACTAGAGGTAAACTGAGGCCAGTAAGCTAAAACAAGCGTTGATACTGTCTTCATGTTATGTACAGACTACTAGAGGTAAACTGAGGCCAGTAAGCTAAAACAAGCGTTGATACTGTCTTCATGTTATGTACAGACTACTGTACAAAGCTAAAACAAATATCTATACTGTATATGTGTAGGTATGATGTGTACAGACTGTACTGTACAGAGCTAAAACAAATATCTATACTGTAAATGTGTATGTATGATGTGTACAGACTGTACTATACAAAGCTAAAACAAATGTCTATACTGTAAATGTGTAGGTATGATGTGTACAGACTACTGTACAGAGCTAAAACAAATATATATACTGTAAATGTGTAGGTATGATGTGTACAGACTACTGTACAGAGCTAAAACAAATATCTATAATGTAAATGTGTAGGTATGATGTGTACAGACTGTACTGTACAGAGCTAAAACAAATATCTATACTGTAAATGTGTAGGTATGATGTGTACAAACTACTGTACAGAGCTAAAACAAATATCTATAATGTAAATGTGTAGGTATGATGTGTACAGACTGTACTGTACAGAGCTAAAACAAATGTCTATACTGTAAATGTGTAGGTATGATGTGTACAGACTGTACTGTACAGAGCTAAAACAAATATCTATACTGTATATGTGTAGGTATGATGTGTACAAACTACTGTACAGAGCTAAAACAAATATCTATACTGTAAATGTGTAGGTATGATGTGTACAGACTACTGTACAGAGCTAAAACAAATATCTATACTGTAAATGTGTAGGTATGATATGTACAGACTACTGTACAGAGCTAAAACAAATATCTATAATGTAAATGTGTAGGTATGATGTGTACAGACTGTACTGTACAAAGCTAAAACAAATATCTATACTGTAAATGTGTAGGTATGATATGTACAGACTGTACTGTACAAAGCTAAAACAAATATCTATACTGTAAATGTGTATGTATGATGTGTACAGACTGTACTGTACAGAGCTAAAACAAATATCTATACTGTAAATGTGTAGGTATGATATGTACAGACTACTGTACAGAGCTAAAACAAATATCTATACTGTAAATGTGTAGGTATGATGTGTACAGACTGTACTGTACAGAGCTAAAACAAATATCTATACTGTAAATGTGTAGGTATGATGTGTACAGACTGTACTGTACAAAGCTAAAACAAATATCTATACTGTAAATGTGTATGTATGATGTGTACAGACTGTACTGTACAGAGCTAAAACAAATATCTATACTGTAAATGTGTAGGTATGATATGTACAGACTACTGTACAGAGCTAAAACAAATATCTATACTGTAAATGTGTAGGTATGATGTGTACAGACTGTACTGTACAGAGCTAAAACAAATATCTATACTGTAAATGTGTAGGTATGATGTGTACAGACTGTACTGTACAAAGCTAAAACAAATATCTATACTGTAAATGTGTAGGTATGATATGTACAGACTGTACTGTACAGAGCTAAAACAAATATCTATACTGTAAATGTGTAGGTATGATATGTACAGACTGTACTGTACAGAGCTAAAACAAATATCTATACTGTAAATGTGTAGGTATGATGTGTACAGACTGTACTGTACAAAGCTAAAACAAATATCTATACTGTAAATGTGTAGGTATGATATGTACAGACTGTACTGTACAGAGCTAAAACAAATATCTATACTGTAAATGTGTAGGTATGATGTGTACAGACTACTGTACAAAGCTAAAACAAATATCTATAATGTAAATGTGTAGGTATGATGTGTACAGACTACTGTACAGAGCTAAAACAAATATCTATACTGTAAATGTGTAGGTATGATGTGTACAGACTACTGTACAGAGCTAAAACAAATATATATACTGTAAATGTGTAGGTATGATGTGTACAGACTACTGTACAAAGCTAAAACAAATATCTATACTGTAAATGTGTAGGTATGATATGTACAGACTGTACTGTACAGAGCTAAAACAAATATCTATACTGTAAATGTGTAGGTATGATGTGTACAGACTACTGTACAGAGCTAAAACAAATATCTATACTGTAAATGTGTATGTATGTATATGTACAGACTACTGTACAGAGCTAAAACAAATATCTATACTGTAAATGTGTAGGTATGATATGTACAGACTACTGTACAGAGCTAAAACAAATATCTATACTGTAAATGTGTATGTATGTATATGTACAGACTACTGTACAGAGCTAAAACAAATATCTATACTGTAAATGTGTAGGTATGATGTGTACAGACTACTGTACAGAGCTAAAACAAATATCTATACTGTAAATGTGTATGTATGTATATGTACAGACTACTGTACAGAGCTAAAACAAATATCTATACTGTAAATGTGTAGGTATGATATGTACAGACTACTGTACAGAGCTAAAACAAATATCTATACTGTAAATGTGTATGTATGTATATGTACAGACTACTGTACAGAGCTAAAACAAATGTCTATACTGTATATGTGTAGGTATGATGTGTACAGACTACTGTACAGAGCTAAAACAAATATCTATACTGTAAATGTGTATGTATGTATATGTACAGACTACTGTACAGAGCTAAAACAAATATCTATACTGTAAATGTGTAGGTATGATGTGTACAGACTACTGTACAGAGCTAAAACAAATATCTATACTGTAAATGTGTAGGTATGATATGTACAGATTGTACTGTACGAAGCTAAAACAAATATCTATACTGTAAATGTGTAGGTATGATATGTACAGACTGTACTGTACAGAGCTAAAACAAATATCTATACTGTAAATGTGTAGGTATGATGTGTACAGACTACTGTACAAAGATAAAACAAATATCTATACTGTAAATGTGTAGGTATGATGTGTACAGACTACTGTACAGAGCTAAAACAAATATCTATACTGTATATGTGTAGGTATGATGTGTACAGACTACTGTACAGAGCTAAAACAAATATCTATACTGTAAATGTGTAGGTATGATGTGTACAGACTACTGTACAGAGCTAAAACAAATATCTATACTGTATATGTGTAGGTATGATGTGTACAGACTACTGTACAGAGCTAAAACAAATATATATACTGTAAATGTGTAGGTATGATGTGTACAGACTACTGTACAGAGCTAAAACAAATATCTATACTGTATATGTGTAGGTATGATGTGTACAGACTACTGTACAGAGCTAAAACAAATATATATACTGTAAATGTGTAGGTATGATGTGTACAGACTACTGTACAGAGCTAAAACAAATATCTATACTGTAAATGTGTAGGTATGATGTGTACAGACTACTGTACAGAGCTAAAACAAATATCTATACTGTAAATGTGTAGGTATGATGTGTACAGACTACTGTACAGAGCTAAAACAAATATCTATACTGTAAATGTGTAGGTATGATGTGTACAGACTACTGTACAGAGCTAAAACAAATATCTATACTGTAAATGTGTATGTATGATGTGTACAGACTACTGTACAAAGCTAAAACAGATATCTATACTGTAAATGTGTATGTATGATGTGTACAGACTGTATCATCAATGAGGTAAATTTTCAGACTGTACTATATATTACGCTAAATTCTAAGCTATGTCAGCTTGCACTATGCTTTCTTTAATAGCTTGCTGAATTTTGCTGAATGCAAATACAAGGCTTTGTGACAAATTTTAAACAATACATATTTTGTAACAGGATTGAAAATTGTATTCATAAATAAAATGTGATTAAAATAAAAAATATCAAATTATGATACTGTGTTCCATATCTTTCTCTTTTATTATTGAAAAGGAAAAATTTAAATAAAAAAAAAAAACTTTTAAAAAATTTAGGTTGAAATTTAGATGTAATTTTATTTGAAGGAATAAATTTCATAAAATATCTAGAAGCATTTTGCTGTGTATGCTGTTACTGTCATCTATCATTGTATTACCCAATCTATTTTCTGGACCTGTGAGAATGGAAAGCGCTACATTATCAAAAACATGGATACAATACTAGCATTCTATTTTACTGCATCAGGTCTTCTAACATCTTTGCACAATTGTGAAAATTTTTTACAGAGACTCCAAGTTGTAGACCAGAGCCTTGTAAAGTTGAAGATTACTAGTATATATGTAGCTGGAGGACTTTTGGATTTTTTTCCCCAGAGAGCTACAGTTTTGCGGTTATTGTAGTATATTTTAATCCTTGTATAATGTATGTATCTCCAACAGATAACAGATCTATGATTCTCTGAAGTACAGTTAATAATAATTTTATGAATTTAAGAGAGATAAGGTCAGGTGCATTTTTATTACTGCCTTTTTACTTTCTAAAGTTTTCCTACACCAATACAAACATGTGTTCAGTCACTGCATTACCATTCAGCACATTAAATAAAAGTTGTATTGTGTGTCTATAAACATAAGCACAGTGAACAACACTAACACAAAAGCTTACACCACTTTTTAAAATATAATTTTTATATTCATATACAGTAAAACTCAGTTATAGCCAAGTCCTGGGGACCTTCTGATTTAATTCACTACATCCAAAATTCATTGTGTCTATATAACAAATTAATAAAAAAAAATAAAAATATAGCGAATTGCAGTAAACCTTCTTTTTCCTTCATGTTGGGACTATCAGATATGCTCACTGAAGTGGTAAATACAGAATTTATGTCAGATACCTTAAATATCCAGACTGTGCAAAGAAATTTTTTTGCTGAACATAATATCATTAGCGACATCAATTTCTATGAACTTGGTCCATTAAAATATTGCTATAATAGTAGGAAACAAAAAATTCAATTCACTATATCCATAAATTCGTTATATCCAAATTTGTTATAACCTTAAAATTTTACAAAGAAAACTGCTGGGGACTCAAAAAAAAAACAAAAACAAGAAAACCCCCCCCCACAAACTGCACTATCTCTGTGTTCATATAAACGAGCTTTACTGTATTATTTATCTAACTAGCCATATGTTTTGGATGATACAAGAAAGCAGGGATAAATATGGATGATAGTTACCCTGGATGAAGCCTTTAGAAGAAAAATGACACAATGTAAAATCTTGCAAAGTAAAACACATTGTGATGTTTACTGCGTTGTATGTTTCTGAGATGAATTTCTGAGTTCGCATTGACCTCCTCTTACAAACTCATTAAGTATCAAATCTTCACTATATAACAATGAATAAATATGACAGATTAGAACTTTTGAACTGCACAATTAATTGTGTATATACCAATAAATTTACAATTACATTCTTTCAAAACTGACGCTCGGTGGAAACCTTCCTACACTCTGAACAAGAACTGTATGATTTATGTCGGGATTAAGTTGGATATTAGCAAAAGCAAGTGTACTTTGCATTATAAGATTATCATACATTTCAAATACAAAACCTATGAGGTTATATGTTATATTTAATAAAAGATTTAAAATAACAGGAAAAACCAAACATGGTTTGCTTTAGAACACAATGAAAAGAAACGTCACATGAAATCTATTCATGAAAACCAAAGTTAGTAAGGAAGTACTAAAGTCGATTTGAACATACTTTTTGTTTTCTCTCTTGAATTCTTTAGGAGGCTGTTTCAGTTTCATTAGTAGAAAATCTGGCTCTAACCGTTGACCCATAAATGGAGGATTAGTGACGTCCTCAACTATTAATACGTATTCACCTGAAATAATTCAAGCATTTCTTCACTGATGTTTTTATCAAATTAATATATACTACATCTTGATATTAGGATTATTTTCATCATGTGCTGTTTTTGCCTTTCTACACTTGCAGATTTTGTTTCATAAGAGACAAATAGTTTCACCCAGTCGTAAATTTGCCCACTGACGAGGGCAAAAAGAGGAATTTAAGACTGGGGCGAATATTTCCTTGTGTCCTCTAGTCAGTGCGGGTTCGAATCTCGATCACACCGATATATGTGAGAAAGTTTGCCAGTTTACTTTCGAAAGGTCGATGGTCTCTTCCCAGGTACATTGTATCTGGGTTCTCTCCTCCAACAATAAAAACTGGACGCCACCAGATAACTGAAAAATTGTTGAGTGTGGTGGAAAAAACTATCACTCAATCAATCAATCAATCAATATAACTAGTACTACATAACTAGTACTATTGCTGGTCATTAGTTTTAGAGAACATCTCCATTATTGTTACTCCATTGTATTATGAAACTGATGGAAAATTCATTTAGAAAAACAACAGTATAATTTCCAGACTAATTTCCAGAATTTACACTACAACAAGTACAAGAAAAACGTACCAAGTTTGGCAAACTTCTCCTCCAATGCTTTCTGTTTTTTTGCACGGAATTTATCGACTGAAAAATACCAGGTTAATTTTACAAAAATAAAAACAATATCATTTGCATAGGATGTATTCTACAATCTGAATGAATGATGATCCTCTTAAGACGGTTCAATTAAACTCTAGCAAACAGTACAATATGTTGAGGCATTGCTGTCCACTGCAATCTTAGTCTGTGCAAGCCTTGTGTGTTAGACAACAAATACGGATAAAGAGGGACATTAGAGATATTTATTAGTTTTAGAAAATCCATCCATGTAAAATTTATTATATTTCTTCAGTTAAGGTCAAAATGTAAGCTTCCAAAATGAAAACAATGGGAAAATTATGTTTAATTCGGAGGAAATGCAAGATCAATATAGGTAGATGGTTTGGTTAAGATGTCTGTGATTAAAATGTGACCAGATTGTAGGTGTGTCGAGTAGTCGTACACGCCTTACATATTGTCGTGTTGCTGGGGGTATCCTTGATCGAAGGCCGTCTCCTGGGAGGTTCAGCTAGAAGGTCAACAACAAGCTTTGTCATTTCAAGTCCCAGTTGTCAACATGTTATTGAAATATATAATTGGGTTTATATCATAATTTGATCTATATCATAATTTGTTTCATTTGATCTATAGCATGATTTGGTCTACAGTAAATCATACCTATAGCGAAATGCTAGGTATGAATAATTTTGATTCTTTATAAACGTAATTCATTATTTCCAGTTAGTTCATAATATGTTTAAAAACTATAAGGAATGGCAATCACTTCATCATTTAAGCATGTTCGCTGTAACCATATTTTACTGTATATCAATTATAGATAGGTAATTATCTTTAATGATACTATTAAACATATTACACTATAGCAAGTGCAAAATGATGTGCTGATTGGTACATTAAACATATAAAGTTATGTGTGCCTTTATAAAACCAGACATGCAGTATAACCAAAGGTGCTTCATGCACACTGTCCGTCAAAACAATTAATCAACCACAAAAAATACAAGTCTCAAGCCAGAACATAATTCCTGTAATTATAAGGACATGTAAAACTGGGTCATGTTAGTTAAGTAGGTTATATGCAAGGACAATCATTTAATCTAAATATAGATATAGAGTAAGTCTCAGGTTAAGCTGATTTATTTTAAATCTTGTGACAATCAAGGTAAAACCCAAGGTAATCCAGTAATATCACTAATCCCTTTAAGGAGGAATAACACACCAGAGAAACCTGATGTGGAGGAAGAGTTGAGGATTCGTACGATATTTTGAAATTGGAAACTTTCAAATTTACTTTATTTAGTCAAAAATTTTGTTTCAGTAGAAAGTAATCCGTAAAAAATTTAAAACCCCTGCTGGAATCGAACCTGCAATCTACAGATCTCAGCGGTCGACACATTAACCTACTGAGCTACTTAGCTAAGCGAGAAAAGGAATATACAAATATTACTGTTAGTTATATCTTCATTCATAATTTTAAAAGGAAGTCAGCCATTATGATGATGTAGAGTAACTCCTTTAGCCATCACATGATAAAGATTCAGGCTGCATACATGCACCAAAGCCATCAAAAATTAATGTAGATTATCAACACACACTCAATCCTTGATTGTGACAAACACGTTCCATTTATAAGGTAACAAACCAATCTAAAATGTGTTCAGATGATATTACAATAGGGCAGGTAAGGTGAGACACACGATCAAAGTAAACCTACAGATGCTGGGTTGCCTAGAGATTGATGGTGTAAAAAGCTCTGAAAAAAAATCAAATAAATCTTCACGCTATAGCAACAGTCTAATTACTAGGCAACAGTCTAATTACTAAGCAACAGTCTAATTACTACAATGTATGCAATAACTGTTGTCTTACAAACATTTGTATGACTAGAATCATTCATTACTGTGTACATTACCAGAGACCTGGCTCCATCAAACATGCAGTGCATTAATTAGCTAAGTAATATATACTTACAGCAAATTAATAATTAAGCTACATAAACACCATTAACACATGAATTTTTAATCTCACAGCCGCAAACAGTTTAGTATTACACAAAATATATATGAATTGTATTATTTTGTTTTAATTTTTCAAAATATCCATTATTTACCTACATGCTGGAATTATTAAAATATATATTAAATAAAATTTTTTAATGAGATCATTGAATTAAATTTTACCATCTACAGAAAAAAACTTCCATTCAATATCATTAAAACACCACTAGATAAAGTAACTTTCCTTTATTTTAAATCTTATCATACTATATTATAGATTGTTCTTGTATCCAGTTGTGTTTAAAATTCCAGACCACCACTCCTCTCAAAGTTAGACCAAATATCAGACGCATTCCCAATGATAAAAAAATCACCCATTTCCCCAATTTTATGAATAAAATTTTTCAAATACATTTCTAAATTGAAAATATATTGTACAATGTAAACCGGCAGGGAAAATATTGATAAAAAGAGCCAAGCACTGAATAAATGTAAACGAAAATATGGTTGTTTAGTTATTCTTTATTGCCCAGTAGATAGATTTTTCCCAATTTATCAACAACAAAAAAACAACAACAATTTTCCAATTAAAGAGGACGCGGCTCTTGTACCAAAAAGTGTCGTGATGAACTTGAATTCAGCACAATGGATATACTTTTAATAGCTTTCAAAGAAATTCATTTTAGAACTATACACAAGAATCTATATCTATTTTGAAACCTAGACTAAATTAGAGACTTCATTTTTTCTATGTTGTGTACCTTTTGATCTTGATCTACCCTTGGATTGTAATTTGGATCGCTCCTCTGCTTCCATTCGTTCAAAAGGTCTATATTTGGGAGGGGCCGGGGTCAAATGGAGGTCATCCCATTGACACATGCCATCCTTTGTTCTTAAAGTTGTTAGAGGAGGGAACTGGGGAACTGTGCTCTCTATATCAGGAGTCTCATCTGAGGAGAAAAATGCGAGCATATTAAAATTATTTAGAAGAGTTATGTCCCTTATATTGCACAGACAAAGTAGTCATCAGTGAAAATTTGACACAAACAATATCTAGATCTTCATGAAAGAAAATTAATTCTTTTTTCTTTTTGCTTAATATGTACTTGATTTGCTCACTGGAATATGAATTTAGTTGGGTTTTTTTTGGTGTTTTTTTAGTAGTAACAAAAGGGAATGTTGTACTTACTGTAAAACCCTTAAAGCAAATCATACAGGAGTGAGATAACTCACCATTATCACATAAATCATACAGGAGTGAGATAACTCACCATTATCACATAAATCATACAGGAGTGAGATAACTCACCATTATCACATAAATCATACAGGAGTGAGATAATTCACCATTATCACATAAATCATACAGGAGTGAGATAACTCACCATTATCACATAAATCATACAGGAGTGAGATAACTCACCATTATCACATAAATCATACAGGAGTGAGATAACTCACCATTATCACATAAATCATACAGGAGTAAGATAACTCACCATTATCACATAAATCATTCAGGAGTGAGATAACTCAACATTATCACAAATCATTCAGGAGTGAGATAATTCACCATTATCAGATAAATCATACAGGAGTGAGATAATTCACCATTATCACATAAATCATACAGGAGTGAGATAATTCACCATTATCACATAAATCATACAGGAGTGAGATAACTCACCATTATCACATAAATCATACAGGAGTGAGATAATTCACCATTATCACAAATCATTCAGGAGTGAGATAATTCACCATTATCACATAAATCATACAGGAGTGAGATAATTTACCATTATCACATAAATCATACAGGAGTGGAATAATTCACCATTATCACATAAATCATACAGGAGTGAGATAACTCACCATTACCACAAATCATTCAGGAGCAAGATAACTCACCATTATCAGATAAATCATACAGGAGTGAGATAATTCACCATTATCACAAATCATTCAGGAGCAAGATAACTCACCATTATCACATAAATCATACAGAAGTGAGATAATTCACCATTATCACATAAATCATACAGGAGTGAGATAATTCACCATTATCACATAAATCATACAGGAGTGAGATAACTCACCATTATCACATAAATCATACAGGAGTGAGATAATTCACCATTATCACAAATCATTCAGGAGTGAGATAATTCACCATTATCACATAAATCATACAGGAGTGAGATAATTTACCATTATCACATAAATCATACAGGAGTGGAATAATTCACCATTATCACATAAATCATACAGGAGTGAGATAACTCACCATTATCACAAATCATTCAGGAGCAAGATAACTCACCATTATCAGATAAATCATACAGGAGTGAGATAATTCACCATTATCACAAATCATTCAGGAGCAAGATAACTCACCATTATCACATAAATCATACAGGAGTGAGATAATTCACCATTATCACAAATCATTCAGGAGTGAGATAATTCACCATTATCACAAATCATACAGGAGTGAGATGATTCACCATTATCACATAAATCATACATGAGTGAGATAACTCACCATTATCACAAATCATTCAGGAGCAAGATAACTCACCATTATCACATAAATCATACAGGAGTGAGATAATTCACCATTATCACATAAATCATACAGGAGTAGGATAACTCACCATTATCACATATATCATACAGGAGTGAGATAACTCACCATTATCACATAAATCATACAGGAGTAAGATAACTCACCATTATCACATAAATCATTCAGGAGTGAGATAACTCACCATTATCACATAAATCATACAGGAGTGAGATAATTCACCATTATCACAAATCATTCAGGAGTGAGATAATTCACCATTATCACATAAATCATACAGGAGTGAGATAATTTACCATTATCACATAAATCATACAGGAGTGGAATAATTCACCATTATCACATAAATCATACAGGAGTGAGATAACTCACCATTATCACAAATCATTCAGGAGCAAGATAACTCACCATTATCAGATAAATCATACAGGAGTGAGATAATTCACCATTATCACAAATCATTCAGGAGCAAGATAACTCACCATTATCACATAAATCATACAGGAGTGAGATAATTCACCATTATCACAAATCATTCAGGAGTGAGATAATTCACCATTATCACAAATCATACAGGAGTGAGATGATTCACCATTATCACATAAATCATACATGAGTGAGATAACTCACCATTATCACAAATCATTCAGGAGCAAGATAACTCACCATTATCACATAAATCATACAGGAGTGAGATAATTCACCATTATCACATAAATCATACAGGAGTAGGATAACTCACCATTATCACATATATCATACAGGAGTGAGATAACTCACCATTATCACATAAATCATACAGGAGTAAGATAACTCACCATTATCACATAAATCATTCAGGAGTGAGATAACTCACCATTATCACAAATCATTCAGGAGTGAGATAATTCACCATTATCAGATAAATCATACAGGAGTGAGATAATTCACCATTATCACATAAATCATACATGAGTGAGATAATTCACCATTATCACAAATCATTCAGGAGCAAGATAACTCACCATTATCACATAAATCATACAGGAGTGAGATAATTTACCATTATCACATAAATCATACAGGAGTGGGATAATTCACCATTATCACATAAATCATACAGGAGTAGGATAATTCACCATTATCACATAAATCATACAGGAGTGAGATAATTCACCATTATCACATAAATCATACAGGAGTGAGATAATTCACCATTATCACATAAATCATACAGGAGTGAGATAACTCACCATTATCACATAAATCATACAGGAGTGAGATAATTCATCATTATCACATAAATCATACAGGAGTGAGATAACTCACCATTATCACATAAATCATACAGGAGTGAGATAATTCACCATTATCACATAAATCATACAGGAGTGAGATAATTCACCATTATCACATAAATCATACAGGAGTGAGATAACTCACTATTATCACATAAATCATACAGGAGTGAGATAATTCATCATTATCACATAAATCATACAGGAGTGAGATAATTCACCATTATCACACAAATCATACAAGAGCGAGAGAACTCACCATTGTCACTCTCATTGCCCTTGTCCTCCTCATCTTTCTCCTCAGGATTTTCCTCTTTGGTCTCCTCCTTTTCATTTTCCTTGTTTTCATTTTCCTGCTTCTCCTCATCATCGTCTCCTGGATCTGCTCCTGAAGCTGCATACACACACACACATCTCACAATTACAACTACACAGCTAAAAGCTTGAACTTCAGAACATTGATAGACTGTGCAATAATAGTTTTCATATTGTAAAATTATCTATTCCTTTTTAAACTTTCACAGACTGATGAACTTCAGAACAATGATAGACTATGCAATAATAGTTCTCATGTTGTAAAATTATCTATTCCTTTTTAAACTTTCACAGACTGATGGTAATGTAGTGGAAACAAACTCTACACAATGTGCTGAGAATTGTTTTTTCATAAAACAGCTCTTTGTTACATAACATTTCATTTGTCATGGCTTCACGAAGACCTCCACCTCTTGTGTGTACTTTCATGTATAACGGTTTGCAAACTTGTCGTAATAAGAATCTATTTTGCAAAATCTAGGACTCAAAATATACCTTCTACTAAGACAATGTTAATTAGCTCTATGAAGTCTGATCTAATGAGGATATAAGGAATACTCTAAAATGTTTTGATACTGCAAAATCATTAATTTTCACGGGGACTAATTTTCATAGTTTTCATGGTGTGGACAACATAGAATTTAATCCATCATGAACAGAAATCAATAAAATTTTTCATCCCAAGAATCAAGTTCCCACAAATACAGTTACTTCTCTAAAACATTGAAAATGTGACTTAGTGAAAATAAATCATTCGACAGCGACAGATCACAGTTATCTCCCTTCCACAGCCAAGAGATAGCACTGTTTCAGGTGATTTTACCTTGGTTGGTTTCAGCAGGTGATTTGTCTGGATCATCCTGATCGTCGTCATCGGGAATGTCTTCAATGTTAAAGTTAATCTGGTCTGTGATTGGGTATGGAACAACAGAGTATCCGCTGTAGAAGGAGATAGAACTGCATTACAATTGAAAATAAAACCTCTCCATTGCAGACTTTTCAGATACAGGAAATCTTTGTGAGAAACCAGTGTTTTAAAGTATTGAAAGAAAACCCTAAGGATCTGTTTTGCAAGCAATGTAACTTTTCATTTTACTGAACACATACTGCTCTGAGAGAATAAATGTTAACCTGATTTTTATTAAGATAATATATATGCTGCAGTAACTGCCGTAAGATTTTTCTGGCTATTTTTCAAATGGCATTGTGGGGAAAATGAGCATATTTCTTGTAGTTCAGTATTTCTTATTTGCGGAGAATTTAAATTACTGGCTATGTACAGACCACAAAAATCAACAAAAATTAATCAAAATATTAAGCTTTACAGCATTTTTAATATAAGCAAAATATTCATCGTCTCCTCTGGAGAATCAAGATTACTTCAATTCTATATTCATTTTAATAAAACACATCTACATGATATTGCAGTAACTATGTTAGGTGTCCAGTGGGATTTTTTATATAACTACATTAGATGTCTAGCAGGATTGTTTTTAAATAACTATATTAGGTGTTTATCAGGATTTTCAATATAACTATATTAGATGTCTAGCAGGGTTTTTTTATATAACTATATTAGGTGTCTAGTGGGATTTTTTATATAACTATATTAGGTGTCTAGTGGGATTTTTTTATATAACTATATTAGGTGTCTAGTGGGATTTTTTATATAACTATATTAGGTGTCTAGTGGGATTTTTTAAATATAACTATATTAGGTGTCTAGCAGGATTTTTTTTAATATAACTATATCAGGTGTCTAGTGGGATTTTTTATATAACTATATTAGGTGTCTAGTGGGATTTTTTTAATATAACTACATTAGGTGTCTTGCGGGATTTTTTTATATAACTATATTAGGTGTATAGTGGGATTTTTTATATAACTATATTAGGTGTCTAATGGGATTTTTTATATAACTATATTAGGTGTCTAGTGGGATTTTTTAAAATATAACTACATTAGGTGTCTTGCGGGATTTTTTTATATAACTATATTAGGTGTATAGTGGGATTTTTTATATAACTATATTAGGTGTCTAGCAGGATTTTTTAAATATAACTATATTAGGTGTATAGTGGGATTTTTTTATGCATACATCTCTATCTACTTAAGATTTTAAAACCCTTTTTTGCATGACATACACATATTTTCAAAAATACCCCAAAATTGTCATCCTTTTGAAATGCTGGAAATGTTTTGTGACAGCTTTTAATAAAACAACACTGCTCAGTGATTATCTCAGTGATTATCTCAGTGATTATCTCAGTGATTATCTCAGTGATTATCTCAGTGATTATCTCAGTGATTATATGTTACTAAATGATGCAAACAGAGGAGTAATGAGATAGATTATAGCATTAACATTTCACTGTTAGTGATATTACAGTAAAACACACTTGTAGTGAAGTGCTGGGGATGAACAGAGGATTAATGAGATAGATTATAGCATTAACATTTCACTGTTAGTGATATTACAGTAAAACACACTTGTAGTGAAGTGCTGGGGATGAACAGAGGATTAATGAGATAGATTATAGCATTAACATTTTACAAATTCACTGTTACTGATATTACAGTAAAACACACTTATAGTGAAGTACTGGGGATGAACAATTTGGATTCATTATAAATGTAATTTGTTATATCTAGTAAGTTCATAATATGATTTAAAACTACAGGGAATGAAAATCATTTTGCTGTAACCATCAATTCATTATAAACAAATTTGCTGTAATCTTCTCTGACTGTACTTCAAGTAACACATTGTATGATACATAGCATTACAGGAAAAATTTCTATCAATAAACATGATGACTGCACTGCTTCAGGACATTTCTATCAGTATTTCAGTATTGTATCAGTCATAGTTGGTACAACGATGCTCTCCTGAGGGATAAGAAATTTACATACTTTCTCTATCCCTATCATCAGACTTTTCACATACAAGTCTTGGTTATATCGCTTCAGAAAATCAATGACACATTTATCAATAATGTAGCCGTACCAAAAGATTTCAAATAATGTGCAGATGAAAGCTCACAAGCATGTGATATTCAAGGTTTTACCATTGCCATAAATGACTTCACGAAGATTATCAATAAGCTACTTTTTTTTTAAAAAATGAAAAGCTTCTTCTAAAACCTGTCCCTATCTTTGTATGGCATGCTGTCATACACGAGATGCAGACACACTTCAATAAACACAATGTTTGCATGCTATTCATTGCTCATGCTATCAATATCTAGTAAAACGGGATTAACATTTTAACAAAGATTGTATGTGATTGAATTCCATAGACCATGAGACTTATTAGTGAAATCTATACACTTACAATGGAGTTTCTATAGGTTTTTCTTCCGCATCATCTTCAATCATATCGAACAAGGCATCTTCCTTGTCACCATTGGATACCGGAGGATAGTACTTAAATCCTGCCAGCAATCGAACTTCTCGACCTTGGTCTAAAATTGGATATCATAATCTATGTATCAAACCAGACATACACAAATATCCCAGGGAGCACCAATCACTGCAGTGCTACTGATTATGCAGTTAGGATTACAAACATCGCACTTCAGTCATTGATGATTGATTGACTCGTCCTGTTCTGTTTACAAACTTGAGCTCCCCCAATGGCCATTACATGTTTGGTTGCTTTTAAAATATCTTTCCAAACAAAAACCTGACATTGCAAGAATTTTTCCCACAATAGTATCAACGATAATCAAGTTCATATATATTCTGTAAATACAACTCAATGAGTATGTTGTATAAGTCTGTCACTCAATACAACTCAATGAGTATGTTGTATAAGTCTGTCACTCAATACAACTCAATGAGTATGTTGTATAAGTCTGTCACTCAATACAACTCAATGAGTATGTTGTATAAGTCTGTCACTCAATACAACTCAATGAGTATCTTGTATAATTCTGTCACTCAATACAACTCAATGAGTATGTTGTATAAGACTGTTACTCAATACAACTCAATGAGTATCTTGTATAATTCTGTCACTCAATACAACTCAGTGAGTATCTTGTATAAGACTGTCACTCAATACAACTCAATGAGTATCTTGTATAAGACTGTCACTCAATACAACTCAATGAATACCCTGTATAAGTCTGTCACTCAATACAACTCAATGAGTATCTTGTATAAGTCTGTCACTCAATACAACTCAGTGAGTATCTTGTATAATTCTGTCACTCAATACAACTCAGTGAGTATCTTGTATAAGTCTGTCACTCAATACAACTCAGTGAGTATGTTGTATAAGTCTGTCACTCAATACAACTCAATGAGTATCTTGTATAATTCTGTCACTCAATACAACTCAATGAGTACCCTGTATAAGTCTGTCACTCAATACAACTCAATGAGTATCTTGTATAATTCTGTCACTCAATACAACTCAATGAGTACCTTGTATAAGTCTGTCTCTCAATACAACTCAATGAGTACCTTGTATAAGTCTGTCTCTCAATACAACTCAATGAGTACCTTGTATAAGTCTGTCACTCAATACAACTCAATGAGTACCTTGTATAAGTCTGTCACTCAATACAACTCAATGAGTACCTTGTATAAGTCTGTCTCTCAATACAACTCAATGAGTATCTTGTATAATTCTGTCACTCAATACAACTCAATGAGTATCTTGTATAATTCTGTCACTCAATACAACTCAATGAGTACCCTGTATAAGTCTGTCACTCAATACAACTCAATGAGTACCCTGTATAATTCTGTCACTCAATACAACTCAATGAGTATGTTGTATAATTCTGTCACTCAATACAACTCAATGAGTATCTTGTATAATTCTGTCACTCAATACAACTCAATGAGTACCCTGTATAAGTCTGTCACTCAATACAACTCAATGAGTATCTTGTATAATTCTGTCACTCAATACAACTCAATGAGTACCCTGTATAAGTCTGTCACTCAATACAACTCAATGAGTATCTTGTATAATTCTGTCACTCAATACAACTCAATGAGTACCTTGTATAAGTCTGTCTCTCAATACAACTCAATGAGTACCCTGTATAAGTCTGTCACTCAATACAACTCAATGAGTACCTTGTATAAGTCTGTCTCTCAATACAACTCAATGAGTACCTTGTATAAGTCTGTCACTCAATACAACTCAATGAGTATGTTGTATAATTCTGTCACTCAATACAACTCAATGAGTACCCTGTATAAGTCTGTCACTCAATACAACTCAATGAGTATGTTGTATAATTCTGTCACTCAATACAACTCAATGAGTATCTTGTATAATTCTGTCACTCAATACAACTCAATGAGTACCTTGTATAAGTCTGTCTCTCAATACAACTCAATGAGTATCTTGTATAATTCTGTCACTCAATACAACTCAATGAGTATCTTGTATAATTCTGTCACTCAATACAACTCAATGAGTACCCTGTATAAGTCTGTCACTCAATACAACTCAATGAGTACCCTGTATAATTCTGTCACTCAATACAACTCAATGAGTATGTTGTATAATTCTGTCACTCAATACAACTCAATGAGTATCTTGTATAATTCTGTCACTCAATACAACTCAATGAGTACCCTGTATAAGTCTGTCACTCAATACAACTCAATGAGTATCTTGTATAATTCTGTCACTCAATACAACTCAATGAGTACCTTGTATAAGTCTGTCTCTCAATACAACTCAATGAGTACCCTGTATAAGTCTGTCACTCAATACAACTCAATGAGTATCTTGTATAAGTCTGTCACTCAATACAACTCAATGAGTATCTTGTATAATTCTGTCACTCAATACAACTCAATGAGTATCTTGTATAAGTCTGTCACTCAATACAACTCAATGAGTATCTTGTATAAGTCTGTCACTCAATACAACTCAGTGAGTATCTTGTATAAGTCTGTCACTCAATACAACTCAATGAGTACCCTGTACATGTCTCTCACTCAGTACAACTCAATGAGTACCTTGCATAAGTCTTGCAACTCACTGAGATGAGTACCCTATATAAGTTTGACACTCAATACAACTCACAGAGTTGAGTACCTTGTATATGAGTTTGTTACTCAATATAATTCACAGAGTTGAGTACTTTGTATATGAATTTGTTACTCAATACAACTCACAGAGTTGAGTACCTTGTACATAAGTTTGTTACTCAATGTAACTCACAGAATTGAGTACCTTGTATAAGTTTGCTGCTCTCGTTGTGACATTCCACACTCACATTGAATCCTATACTCTGATATATTGTCACCTTGGAATCGTCTTTCGTTGGTTTCTTCTTTTTGTCCTTTTCATAATTATTGTCGAATGTGATTTTTAATTTAGTTGCTATCACTTCTGGGTAGCCATTAATCCACAGACCATCATATATAAGGCCTGAGCTGTGATGCATTCTGCCTCTTCCATTGAAATGGTCTGTTTTAAATTCACCCTAAAAAATTTACAAAACATGAAATTGAAATAAAGGATTAGATAACAATGCTAAATACTACATAAAATGGGATATTGGAAGAGATTGAACAAAAATATTTATTGAACAGACTATTGTTCTCTAAGCTTGGACATTTAAAAGTTGTGTGCCACAGAATGTACTTGGCAAGATCAACTAGTCATTTTATTGCTCAAGTCAATTCCTAACTCTATCATTCAGTCTCATATCACATTGACTTAACAACCCATCTGAGCAATATCCTGGGTCATATTTACCTCATACACTCATATTTACCTCAAACACTCACCCACACTCATATTTACCTCAAACACTGATCCACAGTCATATTTACCTCAAACACTGACCCACACTCATATTTACCTCAATCACTGATTCACACTCATATTTACCCCAAACACTGATCCACACCCATATTTACCTCAAATACTGATCAACACTCATATTTACCTCAAACACTGATCCACACCCATATTTACCTCAAATACTGATCAACACTCATATTTACCTCAAACACTGATCCATACCCATATTTACCTCAAATACTGACCCATATCCTGTTATATATTTACCTCATACACTGACCTATATCCTGTTATATATTTACCTCATACACTGACCCATCATTACAGTACAGTATCCCCCGACCATCTCGGACATCATTGACCCACATTCCTTCATAACGGTCACCATTTCTTAAAACAGAAAATGTTTATTATGCATGGATTTGTAATGTTACTTATGTAACATACTTATTTTGACTTATGTATACTGATCACCTTTATACATGTATTAAAAACCAAGGAATTTATAAAATGACTTCTTCGCCTCTTACATTGATTGCTTGGTATCTTTGCTATAATTTTCTATCCTCACTTGTGCTTAGTATTTACTTTTGAGCCAGAAAATGCACTCTCATGTAACATACTGTAAACCAACCTTAATTTGCGACAACTTTTATTCACTAATGATTTTCACTGCAAGTAATTTTAGCAAATGTGTCAATATATTCACATTGTGTATAAACAAAATGAAAAGTTTGTGATGGTAAGTATTTATATCAGAAATAAGTGCTTGAGATTCTTACGAATATTTCTTGCACATAAATAAAAGTTGGCTTATAGTATTGCTCTCATGTAATTCAACCACTCTGATCATTGAGTAACTAAACCTGATACTAGCTAAGCAATCTTTTATGCATTCAAAATAAAATATTGATACAACTCATCATATTCAGATGGCAAATCATTTATTATAATGAGCATAAAAGCTTATCTAAACTACCATGTTAGCTTTAAAGATATTCACTCCTGAGATTTGTATAACTACGCCTAGAAATTTTTTACTGTAGGTATTAGTGACTGTGCCTCAGAATTTCTTTTTAATATCACAGATAAATTTGTATATCCCTTACCATGTAATTCCAAATCAAAATATCTAAATGTATTGTGCACTGCATAAATTTTTGGAAGGGACTATTTTTTGGAGTGAAGAATTTCTATGGAAGAAGAGCTGGAAATCAGTACAGCTCTCTTCTCCATAGTGCTTCATTCTGTGGTTTATTTATAAATCAAAACAAAATCTACACTTTTAAAACTAATATCAGACATTCTAGGGAATCAGTATTGTCTGAGAAGTCAAACATGTGCAATACTTCATCTTGGAAGAAAGATTTAGTTAGCATGTATATTTCTTAACGTCAGTACGTGTCAAAAGTCAAGGTATCCTGTATTTTAAATTTTTTAAGTTAACTCTATACATGCATTATTATCTGAGAAAAGTAGAGAAAGCGAATCTATTTTAATTTATTACAGTTAAAACTAATAAATTATCCAATAAAATGTATAAGTCATTTCACTTTTTAAGATGTGAGACATGCATAAAAAGAATTACATTTGAAGTCACAAAATTGCAATTTTCCTTCAAGAGTGAGTTATCAAAATTTCATAAGAACTGGTTATAACAACATAACAGTATTCAGAATAATTTCATGAAACTGTTTCTATACAAAAAAAAAACAACAAAAAAACAAAAATAATACAAAATGTCTGTGAAAAATATAGGAAATCTACTGCATAATGGACTTGATAAAGAATTCAATGAAAACAGAGTTATTGCCCTTGGATTCAATATTTTAATCATTGATTATTCATATATAACTTGCACTTTTGTAATATTTTATGCTTAACAAGATTTTATACAATAGCTAAGACTCCAAAGTATCCATGGTCCTGTCATGCATAAATCTAAATAAATCAATGATTTTATGAAATCATAGGATGTCACACGACTACTATTAAGAGCAAAAAAGTAAAAAATTTTAATGTCACCTGGCTAAAATAAAACACACACAACACCCCATTTTTCTCCTTACTTTTGAAATATATACTTTTGCAAAATTTTTCATGAATTTTAAACTCAGGAGCCAACATCCATAAAGAAGAGTTTTAGGTAAGTATATATAAGTATTATGTACACTGTAGATCAGGACAGGGATCTATAAGCAGTTATGCAGTGTTACAATGTAAGCACATAATCTATAAGATAAACAGTTCAGAATGTTTTTATTCAATCCTTGATATTAGATTAATTAGTAAAAAAAAAAAAGATACATTCAATCATCTTAGCAAATAGTTTTATCACACAACAGTACTGTTTCTGGGTTCATAACGCAGGTTCAGAAAAATGATATGAACTTGTAGCATAGGTTAATAACAATGCAAATTATGTAGGGTCACTTGAGGTCAGCACGTGCTGACATTGATACAGAAATTTTACTACAAATGTTCTTTAACCCTATCATATTTATTCCTGTAAAATTTGTTGTTGTTATATATTGACAAAGATAAAAATTAAAATCTTAAAATTGAAATTTCAATTTAGCTATCACGTTAACATGCTTATCTTAGATCTTATTTCTTCCGCTCAAGGACATTTTCAGATGATGCAAAGAGGCTGAAAATCATTTCCTTACACAGAAGCATGAAATGGAAAGGAACTAAAATATGCATGGATTGATAGTTGTGTGATAAACAGAATCTTACACTCATGCTTATGGCATATGAAATTTATGAAATTCGTTACCAGATTGAAATATTTCCCTTGTCAAGGCTCGGGAAATATCAAATCTGGCAACTCATTTCATAAATTTCATAAGCCATATGCACTCATTTAAGATCCTATATTTATGCATATGTACATAAACAATATATAATAAAATACATAGTACATACATTTCTTCTCAGTTATTGCTAAACTAATTCTTAGATGAATGTGCCTTCTGATACCTTAAATTCTGGATTCAAACTAATAAACTCACTTTCCTTAGATTGATTGGTAAGTCTGCCTAAATAGATTATTAACTCTGTCTAATTAGATTGGTAAGTCTGTTTAATCAGATTGGTAAATCTGTCTTTATAGACTGGTAAGTCTGTCTTTATAGACTGGTAACTCTGTCTTTATAGACTGGTAAGTCTGTCTAATTAGATTGGTAAGTCTGTCTTTATAGACTGGTAAGTCTGTCTTTATAGACAAGTACATTGTAAGTCTTCCAAATCAGACTGGTAAGTCTGTCTTTATAGACTGGTAAATCTGTCTTTATAGACTGGTAAGTCTGTCTAATTAGATTGGTAAGTCTGTCTTTATAGACTGGTAAGTCTGTCTTTATAGACTGGTAAATCTGTCTTTATAGACTGGTAAGTCTGTCTTTATAGACTGGTAAGTCTGTCTTTGTAGACTGGTAAGTCTGTCTTTATAGACTGGTAAGTCTGTCTTTATAGACTGGTAAGTCTGCTTAAATACAGTATCAAGTCTGCCTAATTAGAGAATAACTCTGCCAAAGTAAACTGGGAAGTAGTCTTAAATAAACTGACAGGTCTGCCAGAATAGATTAGTAAGTCTGCCTAAATAGACTGATAAGTTTGCCTAGACAGATAGACTAGCAATTCATCTTGAATAGACTGGAATGTCTTCCTACATTGACGCTAGATGGGTAAGTCTGCACAGGCTGCTTATAATATTAACAACAACACACAGAGAGTTATAATCTAGCAATAAACAAGTCAGCACTGATATCAAAATCTTACAATAGCTGATATTAATAACAAGCATTCTGAGTGTATTACAGACAATACAAAGTTCCCTATGTGTATGATAATTGAGTCAAAAATAAGTCAAGTGTAACGAAACTCAGACTTGATCTGTAACTATGCACGACAAAGCCACAAATCATATTTCATTTGAATATCTTCATCCTCTACACAGAAAAGTCTGGAAAACCTCAAGCGGAATAACAGACAGACAGACAGACCAAGGATAAACTAATAGTCCCCTTCAGCGGTAGGGAACTAATAAACAAAATCAATGACATCTGACGAGATATTTTAAAAGTAGATAGAACTCAAACTTGCATTGTTTTCTTCAATATCACTACCTCCCCCCATCCCAATCTTTATGCGAGTTATTTATGAGTTACATTGCAATTAAATACATGTAGCATGATCTGTTTTAGAAAACACACTTTTAAATTTGCAATGCATGGACGGAATAACAGAATAGATTTATCAATGCACGCTTAAGCTTCTATGTTCAGACAAATCTCAAAAATCAATGAATTGTGTTCATTAAATACTGTGACTGTAGCTTCATTTGTATAATTACTATTATTTTAGATGATTGAATGTTCAGTTGCACAAGAATTGATAAAAGGGATGATTTTGCAATGTCCTGATAAGTAGATGTAAAATATAATAATATATCCATTCAATAGCATGCAGGGAAAAAGCAGAAACAATATGCCAAATCAAATGTTAGAAATATACCTGCACCCATCAGAGCGGTTCTTCCTTCTAAAATATAGTGCCAGGAGGGTTCCAAATCACACCCGGTGAGAAAGAGAAAGGAAGGATGAAACATATTATATACACATCACATTTTATTTTCATGATGCAAGACATATTACAAATAGCAAGTACTGGGAGTATGAAATTCAACCATAAAAAGCAGCCGTTTTACAGGCTTGAAACTCCTCATGATTAAATATCTTTTGAGGACATTCAAACCTGCTGCTGCAGTTAAAGAAGTCAAGGTCAAATCAACGCAAAACTTTATCACAAGGTATTTACTGAGAAGTGTCTGTAGTGACCATTCAGTGATTGCTGCCAAGGAATAAAGGAACCCAATCATGCATACCAAGTGATTCAAAGATTTACCATGCCTGATGTCACCCAAGTCATTCTTTGGCCCTAATCTTCTTGTTTTTTGAAGTTTTGAATTCATCAAAAAGAATTTTGCTACGTTTGTCCTCTAGTTTTCAAAATGTCACCGTTGATAGGATTTGAGCATTGAACACCACAAATTAAAACTTTGTTTACAATTGAACAGATACCATGTACAGTATAACAGAAACATTGAACATGCTTATAATGAATTCACACATACAGTAAAACACAGTTACAGCAAACATGTGTATAATGAATCCACACTTACAGTAAAACACAGTTACAATGAACACACTTATAATGAATTCACACTTACAGTAATACACAGTTACAGCGAACACACTTATAATGAATTCACACTTACAGTAAAACACGGTTACAGTGAACACACTTTTAATGAATTCACACTTACAGTAAAACATGGTTACAGTGAACACACTTATAATGAATTCACACTCAGAGTAAGACACAGTTACAGTGAACACACTTATAATGAATTCACACTTACAGCAAAGAGTGAAGGATTTTTCATTCCTTATAGTTTTAAAACATATCATGAACTTATTGGATTTCATAAATTACATTTATAATGAATCCATATTGCTGGTCCCCAGCACTTCACTATAAGTATTTTTACTGTATAAAATTTTGATATTTATTTCTGTTTAGGAAATGCTGTATATTCCATATTAATGCTACCTGCTGATGAAATCTATATACTCCGTCACCAGACTTACTGACAGTGTGCAGATCCTTATAATGTGTGTCATCTGTGATACTAATTCAATGTTTGGATCTATCCAACTTTCCACTAAAGCATCTGACATTAGCTAATCCAAACTTTGAGCATTAATCAGATTGCTTGTGCTGTCACAATCAAATGTTCACAGACATTTTATCATCTGTCTTATTTTGAAACAGCAGCAAAACCTTGTTTAATGACCCTCTGCACACTATAGACAAATCTTTTTGGAACATTGAGAAAATTACACCTCTCAAATGCTTACATACTGAGTTAAACTTAATATTTTCAGTATGGACTACATATCATTTTGCTCCAGGACTACTATGAAGAACTGATGAGCAGAAATCATTATTGATTTAAAATGGCAAAGATTTTCAAATAAAGCATGCACTCAATAATTTTATCTTGGTCTAATATAATAATTAAACTACTTCAATCGATTACAAAATGTGTAAAACACTGTAAATTTCACATTTATTATATTATACACCAAAGGGCAGATCACTCTAACTGTAAAAATTTAGCACGGAATTTGAACTCTCCAGTGTGCAGTGCATAAAGGACTCTTAAGTGTTTTAATTCTCTTAGAAGGTTAATGCTTGTTCTGTATTTCCTTAGCATGATTGTCAGTTAATTACAATATGATACAGTTACTGACTTTTGATGAGCTCTTCTCATGACAATATAGACTTATGCAGTCAACCAACACCTGCCCAGGTCTATATAGTCACAAGTAGACCTCATCAAAAGTCAATAACTGCTTTATCAAATTTTCAGGAATTTTGCAACAGTTTTCATGATACTCTTCTATTCCTTCAACAAATAAAAGATGTGCATAATAACACATTATAACAATCGTTCAACATTCAAAACTGTAATAGTGATTAAATGTATTCTCAATTTTTTACATTATGGCTGTGAGTGATTTTACCATAATTGATACATGCTTTAAAACCTGCAATTTGATTGGTCAATAAAAATGCCATCAAGGCTATGGTTGGTTAAGAGCAAAATCACAAATAAACCTTCCAAAGTTGAACTCATTGTAAGAAAAACACACCAGAAAAAAAAGACAATCCAGAGAATGTCAAAATTTCTGATCACTGACAAAATTTATAATGCAGGGATATTGTTTTATATATAGTGTATGTGTTCTTTTACAGCACGTAACAGTGCATGGAACTCAGCATAATGGTGATGATGGAAATGGCACACTCATAACAGCCACCAAAGAGTCATTTGTAATCGGGGAATTTGTATAATCATTAATCAAATATTATCAATGTTCCACCATACCAATAACAGGGTATCTATAATTTGGCTTTGATCATAGATAAGTGCACTTACAAAAGTGTGGCACCAAAACTATCCATACAGTGAAACCTGTCTAATCCGACATTCACTGGGAGACAAATTCAGAATACACAGTGTGTCAGAATAAACAGTAAAACACAAGGAAAATATCAATAAGGGTCAGAATGCTCAGTGAAACAGGTTAAACAGATGTCAAATTAGGCAGTTTTCACTGTATATTGAATACTACTGTGCGTATAGGGAGTGGCAGATTTTTG
The DNA here is from genome assembly GCA_024699665.1 of Ostrea denselamellosa. NCBI lineage: Eukaryota > Metazoa > Mollusca > Bivalvia > Ostreida > Ostreidae > Ostrea > Ostrea denselamellosa. Next base: position 1,051,768 of record JAMZEH010000077.1, read on the forward strand.
GTCTGCCTGTGCTGTGACAATTTGTTCCTCTATTGTACATATATAGAGTGGCAACTTTTTGGCCTGCCTGTGCTGTGACAATTTGTTCTCCTATTGTACATATATAGAGTGGCAACTTTTTGGCCTACCTGTGCTGGGATAATTTGTATTCCTACAGCACATATACAGAGTGGCAGCTTTTTTTTTGTATGCTTCATTAATTTGTATTTCTATTGCACATATACGGATTGGCAGCCTTTTTTGTGTGCTGTGATCATTTGTAATACTACTGTATGTACAGGGAGTGGCAACTTTTTGGCCTGCATGTGCTGTGATCATTTGTATTTCTACTGTACATACACCGGTGGCAGCTTTTTGCATGTGCTGTGATAATTTGGTGTTAACTATTCTACATTTATTGTTGTTAAATGATCTACATTTGGGATGATACTTACACATATTTCATGACACCAACACCGTGTTTCATGTTGCCCTCATAACCCCCCTCGTAAATTTCATCAGCCTCTGTTTTGTTCGTCCTCATCACACCATAACCTACACAAAGTTTGAAAGCATTTAAAGGGTCATTACATTTGTGATGTAAAAGGTCTCTCTTGATGAGTCACAGATCTCCTGGCACATGAAATTCATCTTGAAATCATTTTGTGATAAGCATCTATTCATGAACTGTGTTTTCTTTAACTTAATTGCAATTAACTAGAGTAAAATATGGTTACAGCAAATATGCTTGTAATAAATTCATGCTTACAGTGAAATGATTTTTCATTCCCTATTATGTTTGTATAATGAATCCAAAATTTTTGTCCCTAGCACTTCACAATAAGTGTGTTTTACTGTACATTAATTGTGTTGCTATAAACAAAAATCAACATTTCACATTCTTGTCATCACATGGACACCTCAGCACAGTGTAATAGTACAACATCTGGACCCTATACAGAAGCAGAATACAGATATTTCTGTGACAGGTGTGGATGTCAGACTCTTACCGTGCTTCCTGTTCTTGAACCACTCTCCCTCGTACACGGAGCCGTCGGTATATGTCATGATTCCTCGCCCATGAAGCTCCCCCATAGAGAACTGACCCATATATTTATTACCGGTCTGTGAGAAAAACCGCATCCCGCTGCCATTGATTTCCCCGTTAGTAAATGTCCCCTCATAGTAACTCCCATCAGCCATCTGAAGTTTTCCATGACCTACATTGTATTACAGCAATAAAATATATTTATAATTAATTAATTATCTACTTTGAAAACAATCTACTATAATTTGCTCAATATTGTAATTCTTGTATAACAAGTTTTCAGACATTGATCAAGCATTTTCTAATCATTTACAAATAAAATACTAAATTATTAGTTTGGAGAGAGAGAGAGAGAGAGAGAGAGAGAGAGAGAGAGAGAGAGAGAGAGAGAGAGATATTAAAATGGCAAATAGATATGATGCCTGTATAAATATTTTAAGATCTTGCTATTTATGCAGAGTCAGCAAAACTGAATGTTTGATCAGGCAGTACACATAAATCTTGGATAAGAATGATACAAGGGACTTAACGCCTGATAGTACTTGCAGTTCTGCTCGATCAGTTTGTCGCACTCAAAGATAAAAATATCTTAATCCATTAATACACTTCCAGAATGTTCACCTTTAGTTCATTTGTAAGAATTTCTAAGCATGGTTGACAAATAGCCAAAGAATAGTATCCCATCATCTATGAGAAGCAATATACAAATGTGTACTGGGCTATATACTTATATGTACATATATATCCCTTGACTTTGAAGACAATATTTTTGTTTGAGATTATTTTGCTGCTATTTGACATTCTCATGTTTTATGGGTGTACCATACCGAGGTGTATTACATACTTAATGATCATTTTACTTTTGTCAAGGTGTGTAACATCCTTGATGATCATTTTACTTTTGTCAAGGTGTGTAACATCCTTGATGATCATTTTACTTTTGTCAAGGTGTGTAACATCCTTGGTGATCATTTTACTTTTGTCACGGTGTGTAACATCCTTGATGATCATTTTACTTTTGTCAAGGTGTGTAACATCCTTGGTGATCATTTTACTTTTGTCAAGGTGTGTAACATCCTTGGTGATCATTTTACTTTTGTCAAGGTGTGTAACATCCTTGATGATCATTTTACTTTTGTCACGGTGTGTAACATCCTTGATGATCATTTTACTTTTGTCAAGGTGTGTAACATCCTTGATGATCATTTTACTTTTGTCAAGGTGTGTAACATCCTTGATGATCATTTTACTTTTGTCACGGTGTGTAACATCCTTGATGATCATTTTACTTTTGTCACGGTGTGTAACATCCTTGATGATCATTTTACTTTTTGGTCCCATGGGGATCCGGATTTTTAGAATAGATCCTCAGTACCCCTTGCTTGTCGTAAGAGGCACCTAAATGGGGTGGTCCTTTACCAAATCCTGTGCCACAATAAAGATCCCTCCCTGCTCAAAGACCATAAACACCAAGCATAGGCCTAAATTTTGCAGCCCTTCACTGGCAATGGTGATGTCTCCATATGAGTGAAAAATTCTCAAGCTGGACGTTAAACAATATATAATCAATCAATCGTTTTACTTTTGTCAACACGTGTAACTTCTTTAATAAAAATTTTATTTTTGTCAAGGTGTGTAGCTTCCATAATGAAAATTTTACTTTTGTCATGCTTTGTAGCTTTCTGATGGAAAACTACAAAATCAAGTTCAACTTTTGTCCTGTTTGATCAACTTTTAAAAGAGTAATGGCCCTTTGTATAAAATCCCATTTAGTGTTCAACCACTACCTACCATGTTTTACTCCATTTCTCCACTCCCCGTCATAGCGGAAATATCTATTTTCAAACTGGTATATACCATGGCCTACAAAACAAATCAAATCGGCTTTAACAACATTGGTGAATATGTTTACTGTAGTAGCTTCACTCTCATGTGACTCTGCCTTATTATGGGTTCAAACTAGAAAAACTGTATCACTGTTCACAAAATAGTATGATTTAATCAATAACCCCAAAAAATGTGTATGTTGCCACCTTTTTAAAGATGTCAGACACACATACACAGATGTATATATCAACACATCAGATATCACACATTTTCTTTAAACAGCATAATAAAAAGTACATAAAAGTGGTTAAAATGATAAAATTCTCAAAATTTTGCTACTTTATAAATATACATGTAAATTAATTGTGGATATTAGAGAAATCTTTGTATAATGGATCTACAATAAAGAAATTACCAGCACTGGAGTTATAGCCCTTGACAACATTATTCAATATACATAATTGATTATTTATATATATATATATTTATTTATATATATATATATATATATATATATATATATATATATATAAAACAAAGAAAAACAAAAACCCATAAACTTTTTTGATATCAAAAAATTGTACCTATTGAATAAAATTCCTACAAAACATATTTCTATCATGCACTTAATGAATTAAAGATTTTGCAAAAATCCTATGATGTCACATGAGAATAAAGTAACATTAAAGCAGTTTTTAATGTGCTAAAATAAAAATAAAAAATTTGACTGCTTTTAAAAATAAGGAAAGGAATTTAAGAACAGCTATACAGTTCTGCATCTAATTCTAAGAACAGCTAGAAGATTTTGTCCACATAGAGCAATTTATAATTATTACTTATTTTGTTTACAATTAATATAGTGGCAATTAACAGATAATGAAATTATAACACAATAACCTGACTTATGCATGTGAGCAGGTGCTTGTAACAGAATCTATATCATCACGGCACTCCCCTAAGAACTTCCAAGTAATTCTTAGAAAATCCTGGGTTTGTTTTTTTTTCTCAACACAAATTTGATTATATGCACTATAATTCTGTGAATTTGCCAAACAGATCATGAAAGCTAAAAATGTATTAAATTTTGAACATCTTAGAATATGCATTGTCAATGTATGGCATACTAGCTACTCAATAATAGCTCTCTGAGAAACTGTTGGGATTGACCAGAAACATTTCAAGGCGACAATTAATGTAAAAATACAACAATATAAAACCTTAATTGTGTCCAGAAGACGTTGTCAAAGGATAGACAAATCTCTAATTCTCTTATGTATCCAAATTTTCTCTGAGAGCTTCAGCGAATGGCATACTTAATTAAGGTTATAAAACAAACATTGAGTTCCAAGAATTTATCATCAATAACACAGATGTTGTGTGCATCAGTTATAAAATAAACTTCAATGGTAAACTATAGTAACCAGCTTCTATAATTACCAAACAATGGATTCTCCAAACAATAAACCTTTTAAAGCAATTTGATAATAAATACACATGCATACAAGTACACACGTCTTCAAATATTTTCTCACTACGTTTCATTTATTCATCTCCGTAATAAAAAATATTTATACAGTAAACAAAATAACAATAGTTACGAGAAATCTCTTGAAATTATCAATAACAATGACCGATCTGACTTTAATTCTGACAAACTTTAAATACATGTAGGTTCCATTCTTTATCTTAAAAGATAAAATGAGCAATTCATAAAGAACCATTAAAATTTTATGCAAAAGATGAGAGTATATTGTTCACAATATAGACAAATTCTGTTTAAACAGTGTGAACATAGCTAGTCTTTTCAAAAATTCTAAAAATCTGTTTGATAGCAGTGATAGGATTTTTTAAACCTCAGGAATTCTTTTTTATGCAATTTCAATAATTATGTACATTTTTAGCTTAGATTCACAAACATCTGAAGTGTCACTTCTTTCTCAATTTAAAAGACATCTCGACAGACATAGAATGTGATAATGCAGACTTCTGTTAATGGCTTTCAATGTGTACTCATAAAAACATTTTCACTTGCTCTGATATGAATAGCATGAAGAGCCAAGTTTGTAAAATCTCAAGTATCTTGCTTATTCAAATATAAAGCATACTTGAATTTTGCATCAGTTTGTAAAATCTCAAGAATTTCAAACATAAAACATTAGTTAATTCACATCACACTGATCTATTATAATTATATTGTTTAATATCTAACTTTGTATTAAAATTCAAATTGCTTAAAATTATAGGCATGCTTGTACTAGTATGTAATTTTAAATTTCTTCACATTCCAAACTTTTAAAACAAAAAGATATACTTTTCATAAATTAATAACTAGTAATTGTACTAGCAACCATTCAATTATTGATAAAAGTTTACAATACCTTTTCATATCAATAGTTTAGTAGATTGCATTAAAGCACCCATTGAACTCAATTCCCCATATTCCTCACTGTTCAGTTCTATTAATTAATATGTTAAATACACAATGCCTCTACTTACCGGAGCCCCGTTTTGGGAACGGATTCACACAATATTCCTTGCGCTCCGAAATCTGTTGGCGTGGCTTTACTGGAAAAGTGCTAGGAGGTTTAAGATGGGGTAGCTTAAAATTTTCCAAGCTTTCATTTTTATCAAATGCTAAAAGGACCTTTGTATGGTCACTAGAACTGTCTGTTGATGAAGTGGATCCCTTTTGTTTTTGTATTTGACGGCTGAATTTCTTTTTATAATCTGTGTATCTTGTTGCTGTGATTGTTGGCATTGTGAGAGACACTGACGAAATCTCTATAAACCCTGCTACTCTGACATTTAACTACCCAAAAATATTTTTTCTCAGGAGGGAAAAACTCTCTTTTGAAAAAACACAATGTTTTCCAAATGAATTATTAAAACACAATGGTTATATATCCAAAGTGTAATACAGCATAAAATAAAAAAAAATTTAAACTTCACATATCACACATGACTTCCATAATCATTCTCAATGATTTTTCACTCTTCTCTCGATCTTCATTGAACTAAGATAGCATTCAAGCGCACCGATCGACACACGCTTGTTTAAATCGCAGTCTGGAACCTAACAACTACATTAAATACATTGTATTACACTTCAGTTTTCTCCGTGTTTGCAAGGACCTTCTCTTCAACCACTTGCATATTTTAAAGTCATGGAATTAATCTTTTAGAGAAAGTACATATTTATAATCAATCCAGATTATTTTCGACTGCCACAATTAATCTCACATTTGACCTTAGACTCAAAATAGGGTAATCAGTTTTGAAATTCATGCACTTTTCTTAGATCACACAAATTTGAAGAGGAAAAAAAGAGATATTTCAGTGACACATTCTCCATCTAAACACTTGAAAATGTCATTTTAGATTTAAGAAACCAATAAAACAGTCTGATATAAAAGCAAATTTAAAAATCAATAAGTTATATTTAAAGAGATGAAACTTGCTAGCAGTGTTGGATATTCAAACAAAGTACTGTAGATTTATGTCTGCCTGTATATCAAATACATCATAGTGTCTTTGTAATTCACACAACGTACCAATACAGTTCTGATGTTAATAATACCAGCCATAGATCTCTCTATGGATTACCAGGATAAATTTAAAATTTTCATAAATCATATAATACACAGATTATTTTATGAAGACGTAGTTACTGGCATTATGTTGTGTGTATTTTGTATTCGAATATTAAACCTTACCACTGCTAATAAAATATCCATAATCGGTGGATTTACGACTAAATATTTTGTAGACTTTTACTGCCCTTCATGTCCATGAACTGGAAAAGTGATATATACTTGAAATAAATAAATGTGCTGTTCCAATCTGTAAATAATACAAGCTTAATTTATAGCTCAGTTTGACAAGGATTCAAATACGGTAAGAAATGATAAATATCAATTTAATGAAATTTAAAGTTAATTAAAGGAGATTGTAAAATAAATGTTATTTGATAAGTCACAAATTTAAGTTGAATGTTGATTTTTGTGACCTACTTTCAAGATGCATACGTGGCCTTTTTCCTGCTCAAACTCTGGAGATTGTACTTTGAGAAAAGTTCATTGTAATACAAATTAAATTTTTTCTTGCAGAACTGTATTATTAAAATGGTGTTTCGTTTCTTTAGTGTCTGTAAAACACATACAGCGTGTCCGCCCCTCTGGGTTTATATATATATTGTAAATATCAACATTCTTGGGTTGCTCAAACGTGGAACATATCAGAGAATATCACTGTTTTTAAATATTTGACTGCAACGATTATTTTGTCACAGTAAAAAATAAAAATACTAAAAGAACAGGTCAAATGTATTTTAAGCATGTTTACAAGATAATAGAATCAGAACCTTGCACACGCAGAAATTTTAAAGATTTTCTCTTTGACCACATTACACTGTATTTTGTTCAAGCCCATTTTTCCTATAATTTTCCCCGTATTTACGTAATCAGCATATAATTGTAGAGGGAGGGATTGACACAAACCAGGTTAACTGCTGTCGTTGCCAGTCTTATTTATCTACTGAGTTAAAAATATTGTTGTTTAATTGAATTCAGGGGAAAAAAAACAAAACAAGCCCATTTCTATTATGATCCTTTGGACTGCTATCAAAGTAAACAATAGAATACACATCTGTAAATGAAAAGCAATAAGTTTTGTTTATATTGCATATTTATAATGAATATGTATGACAACTCATTTTTATTCATAAAAAAGGTAACATTAAAGATTATAATCAACTAGCAGATTAAAAACAAACATAGCATGGAAACATATGGACATGTTGACTCACATATTGAAAAATTTTGAGCTTATTTTTTATCAATTTTCTTTAATTTCCCAAAATTAAAACTGAATAAACCCAGCAGATGTTGAGTAAGGTTAATGGATCTCACATCTAATTTCAACTTGACTGTAAATCATCAGGTCTGTATCATATATGTGTAATGTCTTTTCCTTCAATGTGTGTGTGATGTTTTTATGATACACTATAATATCTGTGTTAATTATAAATGCTATTTGAAAAAAATGTCTTTAAACCAACTCAAATTTTGAAAGCCATATCTGACTGTCTGGTCCTTAATTGTCTTCAAGTCCATGATATTTACATCTAGGAATAAAATGTTACATATAATTAAATTTGATTTTCCTTGTTTTACATTGTTGTATTTAAACCTAAAACCATTTGATGTACAATTTTATCTGAGTCATTGCGATGATTGACAAAACAATTCATCTGGTATATGGAAATAATGACACAGTTCATCAGCTGCAAATAGGGTTAAAGATAAAACCTTCCATTCATTCAAACCTGCTAGATTGAAATACAGAAACTAAATAGATGGCATTTAAACATTTTACTTTGAAATGTATTAAAGGAACAAAGAAACTTTTTAGTGATGATAAATACAAGCTAAAAGCACACACCTGTATGCAAGCAATATTAATTTTTGAAGTTTGTATATTTTTCATGTGTTAATTCGTGCATATAGTGTCACACATTGTTGTGTGTTTATATGGCTATTTCCATGCTGATTTAAAAATATTATTAAAGGATTAATCAATAGATTATGCAATTCAAAATCCTCTCTATGTGTGAAATTAAACTCTGTTTTTAAAAATCAATGAAAGTTCAAAAATATTCTTTTGTAAGATTATAATGGAAATGAGTTCAAACAACACACTGTTCAATTAATAGATGTTATTCATCTAATGAAAAAATAAGACCAGCTTTGTACTAAATGTACTATCATTTGTATTATATATACTGTCTATTGTATTAAATGTGCTGTCTATCAATATACTAAATGCTATTAATTGTACTAAATATTTTGTCTACTGTACTAAATGTTTTGTCTATTGTACTAAATGTTTTGTCTATTGTACTAAATGCACTGTCTATTGTACTATTTTAATAAACTGTCTAAGTATTGTACAAAATATGCTGCCATTGTAGTGTAGTAGTTAGGACTGTATGGACTATGGATATTGGCCTGGGTAGCTCAGTGGTTAGAGCACCTGACTAGCAATTCAGGGGTCCTGGGTTTGATTTCTGGTCCAGCCACAGAATTTGTCCTCTCCTATATTACATTTGGTGTCATTGACCATCTCTGGACTTCAGGAGAAGTCCTGCCAAGGGCAAAAATAATCTGGGTTTTGTGTCTTTGAGGGTGAAGGCGATTTAAGAAGGAAGGAAAATGTAATACTTAGTAAAGGCTATATGGACCATGGACATTGGCTTGGGTAGCTCAGTGGTTAGAGCACCTGACTACTAATAGAGCGGTCTTGGGTTTGATTCCAAGTCCAGCTTTAAGTTTTCTCCTTTCCTATATTACAATAGTAAATGCTCTGTCTGATTCCAGTTGTGCTGAATAACTTGTCAGTTTAAGACTTCAAAATGATACAATTAAACATTTAACATGTCAGTTTAAGACTTCAAAATGATACAATTTAACATTTAACTTGTTAGTTTAAGACTTCAAAATGATACAATTTAACATATTTAACTTGTCAGTTTAAGACGTCAAAATGATACAATTTAACATTTGACATGTCAGTTTAAGACGTCAAAATGATACAATTTAACATTTGACATGTCAGTTTAAGACATCAAAATGATACAATTTAACATCTGACTTGTTAGTTTAAGACTTCAGAATGATACAATTTAACATTTAACTTGTGGCAATCTAATGAAGGGAAGTCCTAAAACTTAGAGACCTGAACCAATATCCAAACATTGAATGAAAATTACACTATGTGACCATGTAAAATTGATGAACCAATGAAATTGTATTGAGTGCATGCATCTCTATTTTTTTTTTTTTAAATGCCACAATGTTATAGAGCTGTTGGAACATAATGTGGAATAATGTTTTTAGTTTATCTTAAATTAATATGTGGCCTAATATTTTTATATCAGTCTATATACTGGGCTCTATTATTGTTATATATGCAACATTCTTATTATGAATGCTCATTAACACAGAGCCTAAAAGCATATATATGATATGTAACCTATCATATTTAATACAGTCAAACCTCATTATCTCGCTGGTTCCAAGAAAAAAATTCAAGATATTTGAAGGTTCTAGACACTGAGGTTAACACACATAAAGGAAATGTAGTTGGGACATCTAACTCACTTCAATATATTCATGTATATATACTACACACACACACACACACACACACACACACACACACACACACACACACACACATACATACATATATATATATATATATATATATATATATATATTCATGTATACATATATGTGCGTGTTGATATATAAGGGTATACTGTAAAGTTAATATTATTGAGTATTTCATAGATACGCATCTGTAATATGTGGTTTCTCTTGACTCTTACATGTCAGTTTTATACATTGACATGTATATGAGGTAAATGTCCCCAGTTCACGACGCTGAGCAACTCAGGGGGATATGAGGGTCATTCTGGGTATACGGGGCTCATTCAGGGGATACGAGGGTCATTCTGGGGATACAGGGCTCATTCAGGGGATACAAGGGCTCATTCAGGGGATTCGGGGCTCATTCAGGGGATACGGGGTTCATTCAGGGGATACGAGGGTCATTCTGGAGAAACACGGGTCATTCAACATCAACACCCTCTCTGTATCCATGGCAAGACCTTTCATATGGCAGTATACTTATAGTGCTACAATCCAGTCTTCATTCAGAGCTATCAAATTAATGTGTCTGCCCATTAATCTCCAGAAGGTTCAGTTTGGCTGTAATATTTTGACTGATAGTCATGTAAAGCTAAAACAGATTTTGTCAAGATTATCTGCCCCTATGCTCAAAAGTCAGATTATCTAAATTTCCTGCTAAATGTGAGTTTTTCCTCATAAATGACATTAAATTCAGCATATGAATTTATATAGCTTTTCATATGGCTCACTGTCTCATGCTGGGGATTAATTATAGATAGTCAAGGAAACTTCTTACGAGTTATATCATTAATAGTAAGAGTAAGATTAGGTCACACAGTCTGTGGTGGGATCATATGATCTGGCTCCATGAAAGACACATTGATATTCAGAAAGAACCATGCCAGATAAATCGCAGCCATTTAGTCTACTCTTCATAGCACCCACCCCATCACTTCTACATGAAATAAACTTGAATTTAAATTTCTATATCACGTTTACTACACATAGTTCTACCGCTACGACATATTGTATGCCGGTACTGCTGTGCCGTACGTAAATTTCTACAAAAATGTGCTTGGCTATAAATGCAGATTCTGTATTTACACCGAAGATAACTACGGTGGTACTTTTTCATTATTTAAATGGTACTTATTAGTACTATATAGTGATGACATACCGTTACGCTTATCTCTGAACTTTTCTCCGGCATAAGTATTGCTTCTTGCTAACTTCAACTCCATGATGTTTATGCTGACGACGATTCTCGTGATATCTTCTGACTTTTCTTTAATTTGAATAGATAATTCAAGAGACAATCCGAAGCATTTTTTTCCATCTCGCACCCATCGAGAAAGGTCGAGGTTTAACTAAGGATTAGGATGGAAAAGGGAAAGACTATTTTTCTTGATGTAAGTTGTAATAAAATAGAACACATTTGATGTATTTACGATGGCGGTTTGCTCTATTTTTTGCATTACGCATACAAAATCGGGCATAAGGACCATGATATATTAATGAAGGTGTGGCAGCTCGATGTACAGTTCGAATTGACTCAGTTTCCGTTACTCACTAGCTGCAACAATGTAACCCTCTCAAATTTTCTTTTATTCTGACGTTTTCTAGAGATGGTTACAGTTCCAAAGGATCTTCGTAATGGTGCAAAACTATATTTTTTTTTTAGTGCAAGACATGGAGCTTATCCATATATGGACAGCACACTGAAAAACCAAAACATTGTTGACAATCAGCATCAAAATGTATAGTTATTCAACATGGATTTCATTCATTCCAACATAGAAAGGAAAATCGTTTTGTGGCAGAAAAAGTTTATACTCTGGTTTTTAGTTGTTTGGTTTTTTTTTTAACTTTATATCATTTAGACCGATGATAGCACTTTCTCTCCATGTACAAAATACATGAATTCTCTTTATTTATAGCTGAATAGTGAATGGGTCTTTGGTATTAAATACAGTAACTGTAGCAAAATTATACCTGTGCAATGTGGTGTGTGTTGGGCTGTACATTGATGTAAACACTATCTTAAATGGGCATGTGCTAATAACTTGACAGCTGAAAGTTCATGCAGCTTCAGTACTTCAAACATAGTGCACAATATGAATCGAGAAACTGGAATGTATCAGGATTGTTAAAATGGTAGAATAGAGTCTCACAATTGCAAGTTACAGGTTGTAAATTTATATATACACAGATTGAGAAATATATAATATCATTGTTTATATAAAAAAAACCAACAAATGTTTAGAATGATTGAAAAATGTTGTGGGAGTGAATCACTCCCACATTTGCACCATTACAGAGATCCTAAGTAGTTGTAGCCCTCTCACAAAAACAAGGGGATGGGGTGGAATTCTGAGAGGGTTACATTATTGCAGCAAGTTATCTATCTGCAATATTCACATGGAATGCTTCCAGGATTAATAATTGATATCAACAAAATACATGAATTTTCTTTATTTATAGCTGAATAGTGAATGGGTCTTTGGTATTAAATACAGTAACTGTAGCAGAATTATACCTGTGCAATGTGGTGTGTGTTGGGCTGAATGTGGTGTGTGTTGGAATAAAATGTGGTGTGTGGTGGAATAAATGTGGTGTGTGGTGGAAACAATGTGGTGTGTGTTGGAATGAATGTGGTGTGTGGTGGAATAAATGTGGTGTGTGTTAGAATAGACCAGAAAGCTATATACCCATCCCTTTCTAATATATATAATGCCTGTATTTTATGATACAACTATTTCAGCACATATTCAAGTGTTATTTCCTGTATTGGCCTAACCTATTTACCCCAATACACTTGTGTCAAGATGAAATACCTTTTAGCATTTATTAAAGCCCTATTTCAACTAAATTCACAGCTTAAGTAAGTACTGTCTGTTTATGTAGCCATTTTAGATTACCAGTCAATTTGAGCACTTGTTTTTATGATGGGTGGATCTGTACCTCTGGTATATCCTAATTTATTTTCCCGAAGAAATACATTTTTGAGGCTAGGTTTCCTCTTGCAACAAAGGTATAGTTTATTACACTGTGGGGATTCCTGGCTTGAATACACTAGTTTGATATGAGAGCTCTTCTGTGAGGAGGTGCATTTAGTGGAACTCTGAATGCCTAAGTGGACCTACAGTCAGTGTAGATGATATTAAAAGCAGCTTTTCTTTAAATATGTAAATGTAAGAAACAAAATACTATGAAAAAAAAGTGTATTTTACTAAATGGAAAAACATAAAAACAATGCAGTGTAATATTTGCAAATAATATCGAAGATATGGTATGTATGAGCAATGAAGTAACAATATTATAAGAAATTCATTTATTTAATTACTCCCTGAATACTTATCACGTACTTAGTTTGTGTATCAGTCAAACTTGGGTCATGAAACCGCATGAAAACTTACTGAGCACATTCGCTTATGCAGTAATGGGTGTTTGTCTCACTCCTGCATGTAAACATATTACAGTGTACAGGAGTTTTGTAAAGGGAAGAAATCTGACACATCTTAACACTTGGTTATTCAGTTACTCACAGCCTTTCCACATCATCACCAGGGAGTGTGAAACAATCTAATCTCAAGATGACATTGATGTGCATTGTTTATCTGATCAAAGGTCAGATATAACAGGGAGATGATTTCTGGATCAGATTGAATTTCCTTTCAGAATAATAAACTGATGATCAGATACAGTACAACTCAGGTTCAGGATTGTTCAGTTTTAGCTCACCTGAGCAAAGGCTTTAGTAAGCATTTCTGATAAAAATTTGCTGTCTGTCTGTTTGTCTGTTTTTGTCATTGCTATATGCACATTAATGAAATTTAACCAAATTTACACAGAGCATCTTTTGGAGGGAGAAGGTATACCAATTATTTTTAGATGAAATCTCGCTTTCATGTGAATTTTTTTTTTTCAGATATTCAGGCGAGCAGATAAAAATGGTAAGTATATCACAGTCATGTAATGACAGTAAAATTTATAGTACATTTACATAAGTCAGCATTTGTTTTAAATTTGTTTATTATCTAATCATGACTCAGTGTGATACATCGTAAGTAATGTGTGATTACGAGTGAAGTAGTTTGTTATAAAGCAGAAAACACAAAACTTATTTAAAAAATTTGTCAATAGCCATCTAAGATGCAGTGGTAAATGAAACACATTGTAATTTAACATGTTTACAAATCAAGCAGTTTACCATGACAAGTGGAAAAGAAATATGAAGCAAGATCTATAGACTTTCTCCTTTGTTTACATCTACGTCATTAATGTGGCAGTGTGAAAGGGTTTGTTAACAGTCTTAGCTACCCAAGGATATCTGATACACTACACAATTATATTGCTTGAGTTGATTATTTTACTATGGAAGAGTACACTTTGATAGTAAATCCAAACCCAGACAGTATCATTGTCTGTTATGCACTACTCTTGAATGGTGGTGTTTTAAGTTTTTACATAAGTTTTTACATGATTTTCAGATGATGGAGATGTTTTTAAGTTTTTACATGATTTTCAGACGATGGTGATGTTTCAAGTTTTTACACAATTTTCAGACGATGGTGATGTTTCAAGTTTTTACATGATTTTCAGACGATGGTGATGTTTTAAGTTTTTACACGATTTTCAGACGATGGTGATGTTTTAAGTTTTTACACGATTTTCAGACGATGGTGATGTTTTCAGTTTTTTACACGATTTTCAGACGATGGTGATGTTTTAAGTTTTTACACGATTTTCAGACGTAGTGATGTTTCAAGATTTACACGATTTTCAGACGATGGTGATGTTTTAAGTTTTTACACGATTTTCAGACAATGGTGATGTTTTCAGTTTTTTACACGATTTTCAGACGATGGTGCCATCTCCTGGGAGGAGTTTGTTCAGTTTTTTGCCGATGGTGTCATGGGAAAAGAAGAAATGGAGAAATTGTTCAATGAAATTGACACACACAACACCAAGTAAACACTTTATAAATACAAAAGATTGAGTATTCAAAACAAATTTAGGTATTAAATTGCATTTCAGTTCATAGTTATATTTTAAATATTCTATACTGTAAATAAATTTCCAAAAGCAAGAATAGTAACTGTATTTTCATGTAATTTCGCAAGGATTTGCTATCATATTTATTTTTTCTTAAATAAAAAAAATCTGATGAAGGCAAGTTCTAGGAAATAAAATCTTGCGAAGTATAAGCGATTTACAGTATCAGAGGTTAGCTGCAACTGAGTCATTTTACTCACTGAAACTGAGACAGAAATGTATGGAAATGTTTGTGTATTTTTAGCAACATAGACACTGGGGAGCTGTGTGAGTATTTTAGCAATCACCTGGGAGAGATGAAGGAGATCTACTCCTTAGTGGAGGATCTCAATCACAAAGTGACCAGTGTCCTGCAGTCCACAGCCAAGGTAAGGTCAGAAAATACTGGAGAGAAAAATGGCAGCTTGGTATGGGAGTAGTATAGTAGTGAAGTAATGGGAGCAAAAATAGCTAATGGAAGGTGAAGAAATTGACTGGTCCAGGCAATCTAAAATAGTTCAGTTAAGGACAAACACAAAGTTTCTGACATTTTCTCTAAAATTATTTTTTCACCTTCTTAACATGAAGAGTTCTTGTATGATTTCTAAAATGGGTTTCAGTTTTACATTGTAGTTATAGTGTACCATATTTTGTATATCGGCCTGGTTAGCTCCGTGGTTAGATCACTGAACTAGCTCTGGGATCGATACCCAATTGTTTCAAAGATTTTTTTCCCCCTTCTTTGTTAGAACAAGGTCTGTATATATACAACCTTATGTATTTGCTTACAACAATCAGGATTTATCAAAATATGATAACTTTGAAACAGGCATATTAATATACCTTACAATGTTTTGTAGAAGTGAGATAGAATGCTAGTATATTGTACGTGAAATGTCACGAAAGGTCATATCCATGTATTTTTGAGAAATGTTGCGTATACCCTTAAGGCGGGCAACTGTGTCAGCCCAAGCAAGTTGGCAAAAATAAGACTGGAAGAATAGATGCAAATATTACTTCAACCATCTTTAGCATGGGTTTTAATAGATATTTTTGTTGTTAAAAATATGATGTCAGCTGCTCAGTACTAATAGTTTTTGATGATAATGATCAATCCAGTGTATCAAATCAAATGAAATTGTTTATATTTATTCCACCTTGTAGAAACCTACATGATGATGGTCATCATGTTACCATAGTAAATGTGTCCACTCCAAAACCAAGAATGACGGTGGACTTTTTTGCACAGCCCCCATAAATTCTGACAGTTCACATTCTTTATGATATGATTGTTTTCTTGTAAATCAGTTTCAAACTAACTTTAAGAACAAAGTTTTATTGTGCAGTCTTACCCTGAAAAGAGCAGAAATGACAAGTTCATCAATCGCTTCCTGCTGCGGGAATGTATTGGTCAGTTGACTGCCCTACAGCGCCCTCTAGAATCAGCATCAGACCACATGGATGATGAAGCTAGAGCAGAAAAGTATGTAGATTTTTTTATATGAGCAGTCGCAGAGATTTAAAAATTTTAAAAAATCTGGTCTTGGAAAAGAATGGATTAGCTGTTTAATTGAATTTTTGTTTGGGAGAAAAGCTGTTTCCATATTTTTAGATAAATGTTTCCATTTGAATTGATCTGCAGCACTGAAATCACACCTGTTGAACTTCGTGATGTCTTACCTAAACCGGATCTTATCCCAGGTCGCATTGGACGACGCACCAAACGCCAGACCAGTAGTCAGACCTCGGTCCAATCAGAGGGTATGAAATTCATCAGAGCAGGTGTTAAATGTGGAATCTTAATTTGTCTTAACTATAGATTCTAATAAATTATATTACTCATTAATTCTAGACCAGACTGAGTTGTTTATTTTTGACATCATAACAACAGTGGCTGAATAACTGCTCTGTGATTTTGTAGGATTATTTTAGGATCAGTGATTTTATAGGATTATTTTAGGATCAGTGATTTTATAGGATTATTTTAGGATCAGTGATTTTATAGGATTATTTTAGGATCGGTGATTTTATAGGATTATTTTAGGATCAGTGATTTTAAAGGATTATTTTAGGATCAGTGATTTCATAGGATTATTTTAGGATCAGTGATTTTATAGGGTTAATTTAGGATCTGTGATTTATAGGATTAATTTAGGATCTGTGATTTTATAGGATTAATCCTGTGGTGATTCGGGTTGTTAGGATAGATTCTCAGCACGCCTAGCTTGTCATAAGAGGCGACTAAATGGGGTGGTCCTTCAGATGAGACCGTGTAAACTGAGGTCCCATGTCACAGCAGGTGTGGCACGAAAAAGATCCCTCCCTGCTCAAAAGCCATAAGTGCTGAGCATAGGCCTAATTTTACAGCCCTTCACCGGCAATGGTAATGTCTCCATATGAGTGAAAGATTCTTGAGCGGGACATTAAATAATATATAATCAATCATTTATGGGATTGTTTTAGGATCTGTAATTTTATAGGATTATATTAGAATCAGTAATTTTATAGAATTGTTTTAGGATCAATGATTTTATATGATTATTGTAGGATCTGTGATTTTATACGATTATTTTAGGATCTGTAAATCCTGTGGCTCTGGCTGCTCAAGTTGACCGCTTGTCTGAGTTGCTGGATCGATTGGAACATGGGGTAAGAATTGTCAAAAACAACATGAAAAGTATATATGCTGCGTGCAGAGCCTTGCAGTGTTAATAGTGCTGGAATTTGTGGCGTGGTACTGGTAGAATTTTAGTTCAGAGTAAAGAGAATAATTTTTTTTTTCAGGTCAATTTTAAAGGATTTGTTGATGAGGATATGAATGCCACGGAAGAAGACCAGGTACAAATATTTGTATGGACTGTAATTTTTGATGAGGTCAAATTTTTTTTTTCGCAAGTTCACAAGCCTTGCCTAATATATCAAATCAACCTGTCTGAGGCATATGTTAAAAAATATTACATCTGAAGAAGAAAAACAGAAACAAAAGAGAAACAATTAGGTATTGGGTAAACAGGCAATCTGATAAAAAAAAAAAAATCAGTCCAACTTTTAAAGAGGGTCAATGTAAAATTCCTAAAAAAAAAAATTTCGAAAAACAGGTGTATGACTTTCACCCGGATCAACTTTTATGGGAGTATATATGGCTATTATTGTTGTTTTTGTCCATCCTTCTGTCCGTCCATCCATCCGAGTTCATATCTCCAAATTCTTTCATCAGAAATGGATACTGTAGCATCCTTATTTTACGCGAGTACTTAATATCATGAAATGACTCAAACATGTCAAATTG
Source organism: Ostrea denselamellosa (assembly GCA_024699665.1). Taxonomy (NCBI): domain Eukaryota; kingdom Metazoa; phylum Mollusca; class Bivalvia; order Ostreida; family Ostreidae; genus Ostrea; species Ostrea denselamellosa. The sequence continues at coordinate 1,070,135 of JAMZEH010000077.1, forward strand.
CAAGAACATAAATTCACGAGTGTTCTGTTTATCAAAAGTTTTTATGTGTATTTTGGCAACAAAAGATAAAAGCGAATAATTTTATGAGTGATGCTTCTCATGAAATTACACAATAATAAATTCCTCACATATAATGAGGGATTTACAGTATAATTGATTATAGATGTTCCTTGAGACAAGGACTTGTGGACCAAGGTCTCTCTGTCATTTTGGAAAGGTCAAGCTCACTCAGAAAGTATAAAAGTTCCTTATTTCAATAGTTTTTGATAGAAAAGTTCTCATCTCCCAAACCTTTCACCTGAAATTGATCATAATTGATGACAAGTATTCCTTGGGACAGGAGACTTTTGAACCAAAGTCATTTTGAAAAGGTCACTCATTACATATACCACATATAAAGAAAATTTCCTTATTTTAACATTGTTGATCCTAAATCACACAAATAAGTAACAGGTAAATGGCTTTCAGACAAAGGTCACACAAGGTCAATTGTAATGGTCAATGTCACTCAACATATACCTTATATATATAAAAAACCTTCATTTCAACAGTACTTCAACAGTTATTGATCATTGTATCATTTATCATATGAAGTAGTTCATTGGTTAAATGCAGTTCAGGGAACATCCATAAATAGTTTTACTGATATTCTTGTTGTAAGGAGTTACCCTGTATTGTAGGACATCCTCCACATTTGTAGGACATCCTCCACAGAAGTTATCCATTTTTGTAGCACATATTCCGCATTAGTTACCCTGTTTTGAGGTACATCCTTCACATTAGTTACCTCGTTTTGAGGTACATCCTTCTCATTAGTTACCCTGTTTTGAGGTACATCCTTCTCATTAGTTACCCTGTTTTGAGGTACATCCTTCACATTAGTTACCCTGTTTTGAGGTACATCCTTCTCATTAGTTACCCTGTTTTGAGGTACATCCTTCACATTAGTTACCCCGTTTTGAGGTACATCCTTCTCATTAGTTACCCTGTTTTGAGGTACATCCTTCACATTAGTTACCCTGTTTTGAGGTACATCCTTCAAATTAGTTACCCTGTTTTGAGGTACATCCTTCACATTAGTTACCCCGTTTTGAGGTACATCCTTCACATTAGTTACCCTGTTTTGAGGTACATCCTTCTCATTAGTTTTGTGGTAGATCTTCCTTGAGAGTTTCTGTATTTTGTAGTACATCCTTCAACAGAGAAGCATGGGGGTAGTCAAGGAGAAGGAAGACGACTTCCGCATGACTCTACGTCAGTACATTGAGGACACTAACAACGCACCAGGGGCTCTCAAGTATGATCGACATTTCAGATATACCACACAACTAGTAAAGTTAGCCAGACCAAGACGCAGAGATTATTCAGTTATCATAATTTAGTTTTAATTTTAGTAATTATGAAATGTACCCAAAAGAATTACACAGCAATATGAAATGTTAATGGGTTTAATTCTAGGAATTGTCTAACCCTGTCATTAATGCCAAAATTAGATCCCAGCTAAAAATTCCACTTTTATATATACAAAGTAGTTTAATGGATAATGAGAAATATAGGGAAATAAATCAAATATAGCAGTATTGCAAAATAGATTGAAACTTGTTAGCAGAGCACATGGAGATTGTATGTACATTTCTGGCAACTAATGCATCTCTAGAGAGTATCATGTATAGACAAACCATCTTTAATTTGTCATAAAAAATAATTTTAGTCCCCTTCTGACTTTGCATAAGGAAACTATTAGTTTACCCTTGGTCTGTTTTCCAAATTTTTCTCCACATTGGATGAAGATATTCAATTGAAATTTGATATGTGGCTTGGTCTTGGATAGTTACAGAGATCAAATTGAAGTTTTGTTATGCTACTTTTGACTGAATTATTCTAACCATAGGGGATTTTGTATTGCAAGACACTCAAAATGCCTGTTGAATTTCATTCTTTCAGCATTAGCGTGAGGTTCTTTAAAGACTCAGGACTCTATACTCTGTATGAGGTTTGGGAAGCAGAGGACAAAGAAAAGCAGTATGTTATATTAGAGATATATGTTCTTGAATAACTCCTAAGGCTTGACAGAATTGATCTTTTGTTTCTTAGACCAAATTTTCAAAATTCAATGAGGTAGGTAGTTTTTATGTTTTTATTTTTATTCACGTTTTTCAGCTGCAACATGAAGTTTCATGATATAATTTTGTTTGCTTAATAAATTCTTAATTTTTTTTATACATATGAATTTATTTCTGAAATCCATTGAACATCTGTGCAGTATCTTTTTTTAACTTAAATATATTCACTATTTTATTTTATATCGAAATTGAAATTCTCAAGTTATATCCCTTTTTTTGTACATCATGATCTTTTTTGTTTATCCTAAAATGACTGTACAAGTAAACAGTATTTTGAATTGATTTTTACAAAAAAGAATTTTACACAAGAAATGTACATTCATTTAGAATATAACTTTAAATAATTGAGGATACATAATTTTTTATGCTTAGCAATCTGACCGTAACATTCTGAAAGCTTGCATTGCTTTATATTTGTAGATACCGGGAAACAAAGGCGTTTGACTCTGTGTTTACAAATCTGGCATCGGGGATTACTCTCTCTTCGATCTCATTTCCAAGTATGCAATAACTACAGTAAAACACAGCGATAGCAAATCTCAGAAAAACATTCATTATAACCAAACTTTGTTATATCCAATACAACTTTTCCTCTCTTAGGAGAATAAATATCACTCCACAATAAGCATCAATGTAACATAAGCGTGTTTGTTGTAAGCGTGTTTTACTGTATTGAATTTTATGCTATTTGTTTTGATATTTACAATAGTTGTTCCTGTTACTTTCCAGAATAAGCTCATGTGTATTGCTGCTCTCCATGTCTGGCCGTCTGTCTCACAGCAAAAAAAAACTCTTTTACATATGATTGGACATGTCTTGTAAATGTGGAAATTGATTTTTGAAAACTAGATTTATATCCAGAAGTCCATACATAGTATACTGTATGTTCCCACACTGACAGACTAGTACACTGTATGTTCCCACACTGACAGACTAGTACACTGTATGTTCTCACACTGACAGACTAGTACACTGTACGTTCCCACATTGACAGACTAGTACACTGTACGTTCCCACATTGACAGACTAGTACACTGTACGTTCCCACACTGACAGACTAGTACACTGTATGTTCTCACATTGACAGACTAGTACACTGTATGTTCCCACACTGACAGACTAGTACACTGTATGTTCCCACACTGACAGACTAGTACACTGTATGTTCTCACACTGACAGACTAGTACACTGTATGTTCTCACACTGACAGACTAGTACACTGTACCTTCCCACACTGACAGACTAGTACACTGTACGTTCCCACACTGACAGACTAGTACACTGTATGTTCTCACACTGACAGACTAGTACACTGTACATTCCCACACTGACAGACTAGTACACTGTACATTCCCACACTGACAGACTAGTACACTTTATGTTCTCACACTGACAGACTAGTACACTGTATGTTCTCACATTGACAGACTAGTACACTGTACATTCCCACACTGACAGACTAGTACACTGTATGTTCTCACACTGACAGACTAGTACACTGTATGTTCCCACACCGACAGACTAGTACACTGTATGTTCTCACACTGACAGACTAGTACACTGTATGTTCTCACACTGACAGACTAGTACATTGTACGTTCCCTCACTGACAGACTAGTACACTGAATGTTCCCACACTTTGCTTTGTAAAAAATGTCCTCTACTGATTTATTTTAATTTTTAATGAAAAAACTATTTTCAAACCTTTACATAATGTTGGTAGATGCAGATCTGTTGCTTGCTAGAAAAATATTGAGATAGACCAGAGAGCTACAGACCTGCAGCTACACATGGCATATTATGTTGCATATGATAAAATTCAAAAAGCCTCTCTGAAATAAGGAGATGATTCCTTTCCTGGCAGAGTTCAATTACTGTAATGAGTAATGAGGAGATAGGAAGTAATGAGTAGTAAGGAGATAAGAAGTACTATGTACGATTGTGGCTGAAATTGACCCTTAAAATGGAGTAAAATTCAGATTGACAACATAAGAGTGCTTTTTTCATACAGTGAAAGCACCTGGACTGCAAAGCGTATGATAAATATTGTGCTATAATTATAGTGTGGTTTTAACACAGTTTGTGAAATATGAATGTGATACAAATTATATATGTATATTACCATGTTCAAACTTTGTAAATATCTTTGCACCATATCAGTGCAGTGTGTTTTCTAAATGAAAAACTATTGTGCAAAGGCCTCGGTTTCATATATTTAGATGAAATTAAGACATAATTGATGTGCTGAAGATGGCATGTTCAATGTCATGTTCAAATATGAGTACATTTATTTCATGGGAAAGTGGACAAATTTCAACTCTTTGATATCAGCTTTAAAACAAAAAACCAAAAAAAATAACAGGTCTTTCATCATCTTGAATAACTACAATGTCCTTCTTTGACTGTTGAATTGCATGTGGAACAGATCATAAAAGAGTTCAAAAGTGAATTAAAACCACACATAATTCCAATCTTCCTGTGACTACAGCTGTTTTGTGTAATATACATCATATTATGATTTCAGAGGCGTGGTGGATCAAGTAAGAAAGCTGCATGTGGCAGGGAATATAGCAGGCTCGACTACTTCGTACCAATACAGTAAACACGGTTATAACGAACCTCCAGAACCAGCGAACAACAAGTTTTTTTTTTAAATAAACGTTATTATATCCAATAAAATTTTCATTATTTTTCATGGGGGATTAGATATCCCGTCACAATAAGAGTGAAATTGTTATGTCTTTCTTATAAGCGTGTTTTCATCTGTCTGTATATGCCCCCTAGTGGTAAACTGTGTAGCCAAACTCTATATAAATAGTTTATACCCTGATGTTCATTTTTGTTGTACGTTGATATTTATACCTGGTTTTTTTTTTTTTTGTGCTATTGTTGTAGAAATCAATGTGTACAGTACTGTAGTTATTTACAATGCGGTGATGATGATGCGACTTTTATTAAAGTCGGTTACTTCCAACGGTGTCATCTGAGCCATCACGTATGTTTGTCAAGTATTTGTAGAATAATGTGTGCTTAGTTCAAATTCTGGTCACACAGACATGCACATGTGATAGGAAAAATCAAATAATAACAATCGGGCAGGAACAGGGTAACTTACGAGTTTCCATCTCTTGTTAATTGTATTTAATTGTCTTCAGTGGACTGGTAACAATATTAAAAAGCTAGTCAATTGTGTTTGAATATGCAATGGCATAATATACTATGTGTACATTTCTACTGTTTTTACCTTCAATATTGTTATCAACTGAAATGATGGCCATTTCCTCATGAATGTGAACAATGTACGAATAAATCTTGATAAATATTGTACGACTATTTTGACGGCTTGGAATATTCCAACAGAAGTGAAAGTAAAATGTAAATATCAGAAATAAATTTCATTTTTAAAAATACGCGAGGTATAGACAGTGACGTTTCATGGCAGCATACTGTCATCAGGTATTAACACGCCTCGTGAAGTGTGCTGGCATAAAGCATTGCAGTTCATGCCCAGATGAACTTTCAAAATGAAATTTATTTCATATATCTGCAATTTTTAATTGTACAGCATTAAAGCAAAATAAACGTGACATTTTACGTGTGTTTGTATCTTTGTCTGTTCATTATTTTTTCATTTGGTGTTCATATTTCTCTTGGTATTAAAGCGAATGTCAAAAAGTTCAGCAAGATCTTGATAATATACAGATGGAGATTTCTTTTATATATGTATTTATGTACCTGGTTTTTGTATTTTCTTGATTAATTACTAACCACAACTGGTACATTTTATTTTCTTTTTTGAAATAATCGTCTTGCACACTCATACTTTTTTTTTTAGATTTCCTCGAGTATTAAATTGTGTGTGTTGATATATTTGACTGTAAACTGCACCATTGTTTAAATTTGTTAGATTAAAATAAAATTAAAGACATATTAATAATTTGTGTTATATTTTGTCATTTTATTTCTCACAATGATTTGAATATATAATTACAAGTTCGGATTTAAAATACCTAATCAAGAAACAACTAAATTTACAGGATTGTAGAATACAAAACCAAGGACTGTCAGATTTACAGGATTGTAAAACAGAACCAAGAACTACTAAATTTACAGGATTGTAAAATACAGAACCAGAGATGGTCAGATATACAGGATTTGTATCGTTTTAAATCTAGAGTATCTTGGTTGTCCCTGAACTGTTACTACATGTAGCAGATTTAATTTTCCAGTGGTATATACAGTAACACAGTTATAGTAAACCCTCAGTGGTTCGAAAATCGCTTCGTTCTAACCCAACCTCCTTATATCCAATAACATTTTCTTTATTTTCCTCTTGTAGGGATATGAATATCATTGTAGTAAGCGTAGATTCGATATAAGCATGTTTGTTATAAGCATATTTTACTGTAATATATTGATGATGCATGTACTGGTAGCCACAGAAGACATCCAATACACACAGGTGAAAACTTACTTAGGGGGATGAGAATACACAGGTAAAATACCCACAGGTGAAAACTTACTTAGGAGGATGAGAATACACAGGTAAAAACTTACTTGGGGGGGATGAGAATACACAGGTAAAATACCCACAGGTGAAAACTTACTTAGGGGGTGAGAATACACAGGTGAAAACTTAATTAGGGGGAAAAAACCTGTTCTCTTCCAACAGATACATCTATTATACTGAAATGTGGCGTGTGTGTGTATATATATTATATATATTTCTTGATACGTGTGAATTAAGTAAACGTCTTATAATAACGTCATCAGGTAAACAGTGGATGGCACGGTAAATGTGACAGACTTTTGATCTGAGATTGGTTTTACATGTAGATTCTAGTTAAAATCTGGATTCGTGGGTCAGCTGCTAATTCCTCCAAATTACTTTGGGAACAAACACACAACCAACTTCTCGTCGAGCATACGCCCTGGAAACAAGATTATTTTAAAATGCTTATTTTAAAACATGATTACATGGCAAAGTTCTAGTTGGCCTTATGCGGAGAACAGTCCGGAAACCTCAAGTGGGATGACAGACAGACAGACAGACAGACCGAGGATAACCTAATAGTCACCCTCAGCAAAGCGGGTCGGGGACTAAAAATAGATCTAGATGTACTTGTATATGTAGCTTATAATTTACAATTTTTCCGGTCCAGCGAGGTCTTGTTCAGAATAGATATTCATCAGTAGTCGAATAAAATCGTACTTTCTACTGAAGATGGACAGGGGAAAAAACTTCGTGGGTGACATATAAAAAAGCAAATGAATATTTCAGCACAGATATTTTCTCTCTCCATTTTTAACCCCAGAGAGCCAGTATTGAGGGTGACGAATCTGACAGACATGGAAATCTGGAGAACGCATGTCAAACAGTTTGATCAAATGTCCACAGAGCAATCGGTCTGGGTAAACGAAGCAGCGGCTTTATCAAATCCCTTCTCAATGCAGAAGAATTTGCATATCAAGTCTATTATCACCAAAACTAAATCAGACAGGGAGAGACCGACAGGTAATGTTTTAAAGTAATTTTACTCGTTACCCGTGTTACAAATATCGATGTGTACCAAAGAAATAATTTTACTTCTTGTTACTTAATGACGAATTTCTTTTTTGTTTTTATCGACCCTGTTAGCGAAAAGGGGGGGGGGGGGGGGGGGGGGGGTATTGTACACGTATGTATCGTAGGAACACCTAAAATGAACGATTTTAAACTCAAATGTAAGATTTTAAGAAAACGGAACGTTAAAAAATTGTGATTTATTTGAGAAATTAAGATACAGAGCTGTGTGAGGTTCGTTTGACATGTATACCTGTGCGAGATACGTTTGAGATATATAGCTGTGTGAGATACGTTTGAGATATATAGCTGTGTGAGATACGTTTGAGATATATAGCCGTGTGAGATACGTTTGAGATATATAGCTGAGTTATAGACACTGTTGCAGGTCACACTTTGGAACTTGAGGCATCCGCGCCTGAAATTCTTAGATCGCAGGGTAGCGTTTTATCTAGACCTAATTAAGACAATGCTGGACCGTCAGTATTTTCTTCAGAGAAGTGGACAGGCATAGTCTTTATAAATGTGAGATGTAGGCTATGCCTGTCCACTTCTCTAAAGAGACCGGACCGTCGGGGACCTTTGATTTCTGGAGAAAACCAGTAAATCGCTCTCCCTGGAGGCAGAAACATGACAGATGTGACGTAATGTTGATAATCACATCTGTTTAATGGTTATGGACCCAGTGAGGCCTTGATGACGAAAAAAAAATTCTTTACGGAGAGCTTCGAAAATTTAACATTTGCTCGATTTCTGATTAACGTGGGATGGACAGGATAAAGGGGAGCAAGGGAAAGGGGTGGGAGGAGAGGGAGACAAAACTAGAAGAAAGGGAGGGGATCAAGAGAGGGAGTCGAGGGGAGGGAGATGTGGACCCTCCTGTCCACCCCCACGTTAACCTCAATATGCAAAAAGGTAGAAATTCATTCATGGAGCGTGTCCTGTGCCCATAGATATGCCCTGGGATCGAAGATTCTAGGGCTTGTAAGTTTTCTCCTGATCGTCCGTTCATTTGTGTGTGGTAAAAACGTTAACACTGCCTATAACCTTTAAACTCTACGCGAGAGAGCTATTACTACTGGGTGTACTGCTTTAAAGGACAATGTCACGTCTGATGACCCAACCTTGACCTTTGACTCGCTTATCAAAAACTATATAGTTGATGGAATTCATGTGGCAAGGCGTTTCCGATGGCAGCTGACGTTAGAATAATAATATATTTTCAATGGATGACACCGTGGACAACACGTGTGTATCATGCTGGTCTTTTAATATCATAAAATACAATATCACAATTAACGTGGGGAGTTACTTTCATACGAGTTTTATATCAGAATGGCAGATTTGAAATTTGCAGACAATCCAAGAGAATGGAAGAATATCGTCGAGACAATACAACACTAATTCAACAACTCGTGAGGGAAGATCGGCTCTCTAATAATTTGTAAGTACGGACAAGACGATGTACACTGTTACAAGTCATACATGTACATGTTTAATGAATACAATCTTGTAAGGACAGGAATTGTGGCGGCAGTTTGATAACCGTGTCAGTATATATATATGTAAGTCTATTGTCCGTCTTTCAAGTTGGCATCAAGCGAAAAAAAACCAAACCCCGACCAGCATTTAAAGGGCTTATATCTTACTAACTAAATCAGATTTATGAATTATTAAATGTACACTGTGTTCTAGTATGCACCGTGATATGGAGGACGTCACACTTGGGTAAATATTGTATTCTGGTTGAAATTCTTTTCTGGCCTTGAAACTCCTGAAAATTAATGATCTCCAAAACTTGCTTCAGAACTAATTTATGTTCAAGCAATGACTCTCATTTCTGTATTGTTGATAGAATTTCTAATACTTCGTTTATCATAAGTAATATTGAGAGTGTTTTCAAACTTTATAATGCGCTAACTTACGGCAAGCCGATTTACTATTTATTAGACAATAAGATATCCCTTTAAGCAGAGAGAAAAACTTTCCTTTCTAAATAAGATATATTCCTTTCAGGACACACGCGACGCTTCTCGTGATATTTCATGTACAATTCACTTCCATTCCATCATCCATGTTTTGTAAAGTCAGCTCTAAAATGTATAAATGGGTCTGACCGTAGTAACAAAGAGAGATTGGGGTATCGAACCCTGTACTATTACAATTTACGTCACCCAATCTGGTAATATTATTACAATATCTAAACCTACCATACAAAAACTCTTCATATCGAGATGAAAAAAAAATTGGGGGGGGGGGGGGGGGGAGAAAATGTCAGAAATGTCGCGAATGTCCTTAACTCAAGAGAGAATTTTCCGTTTTTAAAATAAAGATCTCCTTATGGACAGACGCGACGTTTTTGACATTTTCTCATTATTTTTTCATCTCCTCGATATGAAGAGTTCTTGTATAATAGGTTTAGATTTTGTAATGTAGTAACATTTTTAAACTAACCACATCGGCCTGGGTAGCTCAGTGGTTAGATTACCTAACATTTAATGTAAGGTTGCCGGGTTCGATTCTCTCCTAGTCCGAAGATTTTTATCTCCTTTATTACAGCAATAACCACTTCTACAGTAGAGCTAAATTTACATTTTTACTTGCAACAACCAGGAACTATCAAAATGTGCTAACTCTAAAACAGACATCGTAACATACCCCAATTTTTTTTTTCTGTAGAAATGACACAGGATACGTATACATTTTGCAATAACCAGGAACTATCAAAATATGCTAATTGGTAACATTTCCCAAATCTTTTATATGTAGAAACGAGACAGAATGCAATTGAATTTTACGTAGAATTTGACAAAACATTTTATATTATTGAGAAACGTCGGGCATGTCCTTAAAATACGAGATATATTTCGTGAAATTCTTACATTCCCAATAAATAGTAAAATGGCTCATTATACTAACTGGATGTCTATTTCAGTGTACGGCAGTGCCCGGGTTATTCCGGTTTCGTGCCCAGAAACCCGGCAGAGGAGGGTCTACAGAAGCGCCCAGAACCCACACATATGGTCAGCACCATGAAAGCTAACTACCGGTCAGTATCTGACGAGTTATTGCTGGACTTTAACCTTCCAAGTCTGAGAGCACGGTCATATCCGTCTTATATTGCATCAAAGCCTTCAACATAAAACAGTGAAACAGAGACTGACGGACAAACTAACAGATAGGAAACATACAGCCCCCTCTCGTTTCACTGGTTGTATGGTCATATCAAGCTGTTAATTTTTTCTTCTTCGTTGGAACAGAATGTATTTTTTAAACAAGAGGCCTATGGGCCTATGGGCCATATTGCTTATCCGAGTCACCTTGGCCCATATTCAAAGACTGTCCCTATATATTCGCGTGTAAAATTTGATCCCCTATTGTAGCCCCACTCTACCCCTTCAGCCCATGTTTTTAACAAACTGCTTCCATGTAAATTTGAACTTTTCTAGCCCAGTGGTTCTTGAGATTTTCATGCAAAACGTCAATTCCTGATTGTGGTCCCACCCTGCTCCCAAGGAGCATGATTTTAACAAACTTGAATCTGCACTGTCAGGAAGCTTCCATGTAAATTTGAACTTTTCTGACCAATTGGTTCTTGAGAACATTTTTAAATGACCCTACCGTATTTTGCATTTTTTGTGATTGCCTCCCTTTTGGCGGGAGCATGTCCCTTTATTTGAACAAACTTGAATCCCCTTCACCACAGAGTGGCTTGTATCAAGTTTGATTGAAATTGGCCTGTTGGTTCTGGAGAAGAAGACTTAAAAATTTGTTTGTGTATCTTCGATATCATCTACCCTTGGAGAAAAGCAATGCTCTTCATTTGAGCAAACTTGAATTCACTTCACCCCAGGATAATTTGTGCCAAGTTTGGTTAAAATTGGCCCACTTTTGGTTCTGGAGAAGATGACAATGTCAAGTTTACAAAATGACAGAAATGAAAATTCTCATCAGAATAGCTCACTTGAGCCTTTAGTTCAAGTGAGCTAAAAATGAGCAAACAATACTATTACTTTATACAAGCTGAGGTGGATCTAAAAAGGTTCATAGAGATGCACCATTAAAAGTTATAGTTCATTGTAATTATGTTTCAATCTGATTAAAGAAATTATTTTATCATGATAAACCTGTAAGCCAAGAAAAATTGCTTGTCCATGAACTTTTTGGACGTTACACATACAGCTGTGCTTCGTTCTACTCTCTGTAAACTCCATACCTTCTAGTGGCAAATCCACCACTGTATCCTTGACATGTAAACAAATGTTTCAAATTTTCAGGGAACTTCCGGCCGAAGAGTACAGAAAGCAGACCTTCGCTAAAAAAGGCCCCATGTCCAGAACAGTGACACTGATCTACCCTTTCAATCCCTACAACAAGATCTGAACAATCCGACGACCATCATGGAACCGGTGTCATGGACTTTAGCTCAGTTACAGTCCAAGTCTGTGCACGACACACCAACTCACAAAATATTTACCATGTATATTAAAAACACTGTATAAATTAAAACATTTATAATTCATTTATATCGTTAGTGTCTTACAACGTTGTTCTTTAGCAAAATCCCAGCTAACAGTCAAGTGTACATCAGAAAAAGAGATGTCAGAACAACTATGCCCCTCCCTGCCCAAGGGCCATAACTCTGTAAGTTATCTGGCCAGACTCAAGTACTTTGCCTATGTATTGTCATGATATATCTATACCCTAATTTCAATTCAAAATGGCAATGCATAATGAGAACTTTGTGAAGCTTTTTGAAACAAGATATCAGTTGGAACATCACACAGAGGGGTGGGTGGAGGTGGGGGGAGGGCTGTAAAATGCTGTGTAATGTTTTGATTGACCTACAGTTTAAATTCAATATTTGTCAATGACGAAAAATTAAACAACTCAGTTCAGCTTCTCTACTTTAATTGAAACAGAATGATTACAACTTTAATCCAAAATAAAGAGCACTACAAATGGCACAAGCATAACATTTAACAAAAATAAAATGCACCAATATTCGAGTCTGCCACAAAATCAACAATTCTGGTCTCAACGTCTTCCACTCTACAAATCTGATCACTGGGAATAGGACATTACATGTAATGGACCAGCTACTAATCACTCTACACTAAAACAAGAGTCAGGAGATTAAGGTCTGCAAAATGAGCTGCACTCCAGTTTCCACATCAGGTGTCAAGTCATATTACAATGCATTTATATCAGTAACTACACAAAATATATATTACATCTTTGATTTTTATATATGCTTTTTACTTCCATTGCTTGGAAAACAACAGTTACAAACACATGAAATTCTCAGTGAGATAAAAACGTTATAACAGACTAACGTTTCTTTTAAAGCAGATATTAATAAGCTAAATAGCATGACGACTTTTGTAGATTGTCTCTATTATATCATTTCATGAAGTTCAATCTATAGTACAATATTTCACGAAGTTCTATTGCTGATTGGGTCTTTATAAGGACTCCTCAATGCGCTTCTCCTGGGCGCTGAGTTCATCCCAGATGACCTGTGGTACATCGATGCCCACTTGGTCCTCAAGGAACCTCTTGCTCTCGCGCATGTCATCCAACCAGTAGTGTTTGGGAAGACTGAAGAGCTCATCCCAGTCAAAATTATCAAGTCCATCTAAATTCATGCTTCCTGTTAGCAAGAAATACAAAACCCATATCAATCTCTCATTCTAAATTTACTGCAAAAAGAAATTTTTAAAACCAGAATCCGTATTTTTGAGATCCATGTGCGTGTATCATAAAAGTATTCACACTTTTTTGAAATATTTCTGATCATGGCATTTGTCAGAGATAGAAATTTGATCCACCACTTTGGAACTGACCTTTTTTGGGGAGGGACCCTATTGGGGATTTCACAGTAATGGATTCATCACCAGCACACCTCCTCAAGATCCAATCAAGAACACGAATGTTCTCCCCAAATCCAGGCCACAAGAATTTGCCATGTTCATCAACACGGAACCAGTTCACATGGAAAATCTTCGGCATCTAAAACAATGTGAGTTTGAAAAACATTACACCTTGAGTAACAAGCTGGCCCCATTTAGTAATTGGTTAGTACATAATGAATTTCAAAGTTGGTATCTTAAAACCTTAGTACATGGACTATGTAAATGGGATATTTAAACAAGAATCCTGAAGTAATAATAGCTCTAAATCTGAAATTTTACTTCATTGTAAAAATGTGTTATTGTGATAGTTTTGTATGCAACTTCAAGCAAAATCATTAATAAAGTTTAAACCACATTCAATATTTTATCAAAATACAAATATCAAATCTATTGAATATATAGCATTATACAGAAATTAATTTTTGTACGTGAAGACAAAAATGGAATTTTACTTCATGCAGAGCCTCTGAAGAGGTTTTCTAACACAAATATAAGTAACAAAAATTTGTAAACCTAATTTTTTTCTGTCATTGAAATAGTAAATCACAATTTTACAACAATTTTCTGAGACCAGACTGACTGTTACTATGACTTTAAAGGAATGCATTTTCAAAATTTATAAACATTTACATAAACCCTTTAGTGGTAGCATATAGGAACATAATGTTGAATCCACAAGAGCATGTTTACTTTGTCTAAAACTCAAGCCCAGGGGTTAAAATTTGAACACATTTTATTCCACTTGCATATCAACTGAAATTGTAGCTCTACAGCTTTTAGTAATAGTTTGTGGCTCTTAAGAAGACATTTAAAGAATTTTCCTATCTATTCAATTTCAGATTTTAAAGTTCTATTGTCTTGGCACACAGGGATCATAGTCTGAGTTAACTTTTATCCAAGGTTTGGCTTTTCTATTCTGATGGTTTTTGAGAAATCTTCCAAAAACATTTGTCATCATCTCCCCTAAGAAGGTGGCATGGGCCTTTCTTTGATAACACTTCCTTTCCTCTTTCTCCAAAAGTACTTAGTGTTTTGCTAAAATTGGCATCTGGGTTTTGTTGAGATGATGAAAAATTTAATACCAAAAACTAGATCAGAACTTGATCAAAAAAGCAAACAAGATTAGAAAAAGTCTTTGTATACACATATATACATATGAAGTTTGTGTTATAGTTTACTGAAAAAATTAAACTTTTAAGAAAATGTTATAAACTGAGAAACAGGTCAGTTACTGGAGACTTCTTATTCAAATTGTGTCACATAAATCAACTGTCAGTAGGAATTCATACGTGTGATTCATAACTAACTGCACCAAAACAAGTCAAACCAGTGCTCATCTAATGTACTGTATAAGACGTCCCTTAGTTTATATGTGTATTTCATCTATCTCACCTGTCTGTCAGGTGTCTCCATGTCCAGCCAGTGCTGAAGGTATTTCCCAAAGTTGTATCCCATGAATGGCCTCATTGCCATTGGGTCATGCATGATCTTCTTTCCTGAAATCAAATTACACATGCAGTCTTCAAGGGACTGGTTCACATATTTTTGAAAAAAAAAAAATTTTCTCCATTTTTTATGTTAAACATTAAAAATATAACACATTTGAAGTCGACAACCAAAATTTGGATTTTCTGAATGCAAGGATAAACGCAATATTCTGTCCTTATTTCTGTGTTACAGAAAAAAATGGGCTCACTACATCTTGAAAGAGTTTCTCAAATCAACATGAAATAGTTTGCTTATATATATACATGTATATATATATATATATATCACTTATGGCCGTCAAATACAGCTGATTTATATAATGAGTATATATGTCAAAAAGGCAGAAAATATGCAATTTTGGATTTTAAAAAAAAAAGATTTTCAAAAAACTATTTCAGTATATATGAACAAAAGCCTCTGTCCGATTTGAACCCAGGTTCTTCGGTTCACCAGTCCAATACTTTAACCACTGTAAGGCAGGGTCCTAATAAAAATTTTTTTTTATGTAACTTACCTGTATATTGGGCTCTGATAAGAAATTAAGATTTTATTCATCTGTATGTTAGACCTGAATAAGAATCCACATTTAACATACCTGTATGTCTGACCCTGATAAGAATCCCAATTTCTCTTACCTGTATGTTCAGCAGCAGCTGTAGACTCTGACTTGACACAAGCACCAATCATAACACCATGCTGCCAGCTGTTTGATTCAAACACCAGTGGTACACCTGAAAAAAAAAATCATAAAAAATTTACTGTAAGTTATAAGTGCTTGCTGGCTGGCAAGTTTACTTGACTTTATAGCTCAGGTGAGCTAAACTAAAAGCCCTATGTGCATACTTTTAAATTATTCCTAAGCTGTTTGTTGAGTTGTATTCATTAAAATATATAGTAGGTCAATTTTTTTTCTTACTGAGAATTTGAATTTTTGGATGATTATATATTCATATCAAAAAGAAAGAACATCCTCTCCCACAAAAAAAAAAAAATCTCAGAAAAGTACAACCCCAATCCCCTCCAATTATTTTTTGGGGGGTTATGTGGGGTGGTGGGGGGTGGGGTCGAACTTTGCATTGAAGTCGGACCCACCTGTGGGACGGCGTCCACCGAAGATGAGAGCACTGACAGGGACTCCCTCAGGATCCTCCCACTTGGGGTGAATGATGGGGCACTGTGCAGCAGGGCAAGTGAATCGTGAATTGGGGTGGGCTGCATTACCAGGCATTCCAATCTTCCAGGGCTGATTCAACCAATTAGTCATTGCCATTTTCTGAAAGTGAAAGTAAAATCCTCTGCCATCTACTCAAAAACGATGTCTTTGTTTGACACGTGTTTTTCAGTAATGTGTGATGATATTCAAAAGACTTGAAGAATTTTAATAAAGCTTATATACCACATCATTTGCCAGTGAAAAAGTAGAAACAAGGCTACATGGAGATTTTTGTGATTTGCCTAGTTACACACATAATGTATAAGCTGATAGGTGAACTGTCCTGGGTTTCTAAGGTCCATTCACTGCTTCCTGGTGCACACAATATTCACAAATTCACTAAATACAACTCAAATTTTAATTACAGTTTTTAAAACCAAAAATGGGATCAGATAATGAGCAATGCAAACATTTTGAGATAAATGATAATAGTAAAGCCGACATATAACGCACAACCACATATTGATATTTCATACTATGAAGAATGCATTTAAAGCATAGTTATTGATTTTTAGAAATGATAATTCAAGGACAAAACAAAAATACTTCTATTTCTCAGGCACTACTCCATTAGACTGAAAGCCAACACACTGATCAATTTTGTTCCCAAAGAGTTATGCATAAAGTAATTTTTACCAAAATTGAACTTTTGATTTGTATTGAATATTTGAAAGCAAAATTGAGTTATTCCCCTTTTCAACATGTACAAAAACCTGGCTGCCTCAATCAATGTCTAAATTTTTGTCCTGAAAACCTAAAGATTAACTTTTATATCCCTATAAATAATTTTTTTTTATATTATCTAAATTATAATCTTTCAATTGTTTCTAATCCATTCTGAACATTTTCAAATATCCCCATCACAAGGAAAGATCCATGCCTGCATTTGCAAGCTTTGCGAATCTCAAGATACAGCACATATACTCAACCTATTCAATTCAACATTCTCGCTAGCCAAGACATTTCGGTCCACTCCGCAGTGAAGTGGGCCTAAAATTCTTGGCTAGTGAAGATGCAATCTTTATGGATAATCAACATTTTCCAGATAATTTCAGTAATGAGAAATTCTGCTAATATTGCATTAAAACATACCAGGCACGACCAGTTAACAGGGGATGCTTACTCCTCCTTGTCACCTGATCCCACCTCTAGTGTATCCAGGGGTCCATGTTTGCCCACTCTTAATTTTGTATTCTTTATAGGATTTATGA
Source organism: Ostrea denselamellosa (assembly GCA_024699665.1). Classification (NCBI taxonomy): domain Eukaryota; kingdom Metazoa; phylum Mollusca; class Bivalvia; order Ostreida; family Ostreidae; genus Ostrea; species Ostrea denselamellosa. Next base: position 1,087,649 of record JAMZEH010000077.1, read on the forward strand.
CATGATCACTGTTTGTTGTTTTTATATGTTCATCAGTTATGTATAGTGTACTTTTTCCTTCTCTCAAATTAATGTGAGTGACTGTACTAATATCAATTTATACAAGTAGCTTATTACAATTTGTAAAGTTTGATATGTTAAGCAGTATCTAAATTAAACTGACTGACAATTTGGGTATGCATATTCCTTTTCTAAATCATGATCAATTGCAAATTGTAAAACAATTATTAACTCTGAATAACAGTACAACTGTCTATGCACTTTTACAGTAGAACTAAAATCCATATTTTTTCCAACACTCTAAATAATGATCAATCAGCAAATATGAATGATGTATTGCCTGCAGATTTTGATGTGGTCAAATGTAGGTACAAAATGTAACAGATTTCAAAAATCATATCAAAGAAAGAAAATTTCCTATTTTCTTCTTGCCATGCAGAAAACTAACAAATAAAATAAAATAAAATGAAAACCTCACCGAATATGTATCCTGTATCAAATTAAAAAAATCTAATGTGGAGTAATGTAATTTGTGTCATTATCAACTACACAGACACAATACCTTAAAACACAGTTACAGCAAACATGCTTGTAATGAATTTACACATATAGTGAAGTGATTTTCATTCCCTGAAGTTTTAAAGCATGTTATGAATTTATTGGACATAACAAATTATGTTTATAATGAATCAAAGTTGCTTGTCCCCAGTACTTTACAGTAGAACTAAAATCCACATTTTTCCAACACTCTAAATAATGATCAACCAGCAAATATGAATGATGTATTGCCTTCAGATTTTGATGTGGTTAAATGTAGGTACAAAATGTAACAGATTTCAAAAATCATATCAAAGTGTGTATTACAGTGTGTTTTACTGTACTGTGCATACTTCAAACCAACAGTTAAAGTTCAGATATTTAACCACTAAAATTAAATAAATTACAAGTAAATTACAAATTAAGTGTGTATATGGGGTTAAAATTTGAACATTTTGTCCCTTTTTCTTCAGATCAACTCGAATTCAGTGCAACTGAAACCCGACTGTGTGCTCTGGTACTGTACAGTACCTTGTCAAATTCATCTTCCATCCCCTCCCAATAAAACCCGCCATCTGCTGTTTCAGCCACATTTGTGAAGATTGAGTTCTTCTGGAAGGTCAGCATGGCATTAGGATTGGTCTTCATGTTGGTGCCTGGGGCCACCCCAAAGAAGCCACTCTCTGGGTTAATGGCTCGCAGCACCCCCTTCTTATCAAATCTCAGCCAAGCAATATCATCACCTGTAAAACAAGATGTGTTTGTGAAACACAAATGTCTCTGATAAAGGCAAATTCCAATGATGGCCAAGTTTTTAAAATGTAGTGCCAAAGTCACGGTCACAAGGTCAAATGTCTTGGTACCAATAAAAAGGTCTTGTCACAAAAAATAGGAAAGTCCTAGCACTTACCATTTAAAAGTTATGATAAAGGTTAGTTTTTAAAAAGTAGGTCAAACACCAAGATCAAGGTCACAAATGTTAATACCAATGGAAAGGTCTTGTCACAAGGAATACTCATGTGGAATATGAAAGCCCAAATCATTTAAAAGTTACGACCAAGGTTAAAGTTATTAAAAAGTAGGTCAAACACCAAGGTCAAGAGGTGAAAATTTTTTGTACCAACGGAAAGGTCTTGGCACAAGGAATACTCATGAAATATTAAAGCTCTACCAAACAGTAAATAACACAAAGACCATTCCATTGACCTTGGAGTATATGTACAGGTAAACTACATAACAATAAATATTGTTTAATACCAGACAACGTAGTCGGTAGACAAACACATGTATCTCTAATAATTTGATAGCTTTATGGATCTCAATATTGGATTGTAATTTTGTGACTCTTCACAACACATATTGAAATATAAATAATTCATGACCTGCACAAATATTTTTAACTTTTTTCTGCAGGATTTCCATGCATGACTCAGTTTGACAAAATACATTAATATAAAGAAATTTCAAATAAATGTAGCTATGTCCCATTTCTTAATGTTTTAAACGAGGTCTGAAAGAGGAGCACCATTATCTTGTTTTACCTACCTACAACTCGAACTTCATACCCAGGAATAGTGGGCCTGATCATGGCAAGATTGGTTTTCCCACAAGCACTCGGAAAAGCTGCACAGACAAACTTCTCCTCACCTGTCTTCTTATTGGTCAGTCCCATAATCTAAATGGACAAAAAATTTGCCAGCAAAGTTCCCCAATTTTATCACTTTCTAGCCAGTCTCAAACACAGATCGTTCCCAAAATTTGATTGCCTCTTGCAAGTCTTTGTGAAAATTTGATTGAAATCCATGCAGAAATTATTCGTGTCCACAGAGGAACAACAACATACACGCGAACTGAACTGATGAAATAAACTCCTTAGAACTGGTCAACTAAATCTCACAATTTATCAAAACTATATAATCTGTAATTGTTTAACAACTTCTTCATGAAAAAGATACATCTAATAAAGTTTAAACTTCCCATTATCATAAATCTTCGTGTGTTTTATACGAAAGAAAAAGAAATAATGTTGTAAAAAAGTATTATGTTACACAATAAATACATTGAAGATATGATTGTAAACTAAAGTGCAAGATTGAGAAAAAGAGAAGAGAAGATGAGAGAGAATGTTGTACTGTCATGTATGGAGATATGATACAAACACATTAATCCTTTTAATAAAAAAAAAAAACATCCCTTAAATAATGAATCACAAGCCTAAATATATGTGATATTACAAATGTACTTTATATTTATTTCGTATGTATTTATTCATTTACATGAATGCATTATTGCCTTAGGTATTAATCAATTCTTTGGTATTGATCAGATTTTTTCTAAGTTATCAAAATTTACTAAACTCGGATTGAAATTCCTGAGTACAATCTTATACTGTCATTTCATTGGTTCTTGCATTTCATTGGTCCTTTCATATTTCTTTTATCCAATAATAGTGACTGACCTTTATTATAAGTTACCGCAATACACTGTATAGATCAGAGCAGTATCCATTTTTCCCTATAGAAGATCAAGGCCGAATCTAATGCATCTTGTGGTATGTAAGAATAATATTTATTTATGTCTTACTTTATTATTTCATCTTTCTATATGTCTCTTTATTTTAACTGCAAAGCTTATACTTTATTGTATTTTTGCTGTTAAAGTTTCTGATGTATATTTGAAGAATTTGTTTGTAAGTTCAAAGGTTAACTTTTTTACAGAACATATTTTTTTCTATTATAAATGAATACTGTATTTTTGGTAACTTATTGAGAACAGTTAGTATGAAATCTTAAATGTAATCTTGTATTTTTGTCTGATTCCTTTGTTATTTGTTTTGCTTATAGGTCAATGCCTTTATTCATCAACTATAAATTTACAACAATTTGAAACTTCGTTATGTCCTTTCTGATTACTCCTGCTCGTTACAGGTTGTGGTGGGAGAGGTCACAAGGCCTTGACCAGTGAAGATGGTTGTTATGACCAGACCAATAGATATTAGATTTGTAGAATGGTAATGAGTTTTTGTCAATATATGAATATGCAGACAGATAATGAAAACCAAAACACATCCCTCTACAAGTCAGTTTGTTTAGGAATGTACATGAAGAGACCTTACCAACATGTGTTCAGCCAGCCAGCCTTCGTCTCTCGCGATGACACTAGCAATTCTCAGAGCAAAACACTTCTTTCCCAGCAGCGAGTTACCGCCATAACCACTGCCGTAGGACACTATCTCCCGACGACCAGGGAAGTGTCCAATCATTATCTTCTCAGGATTGCACGGCCAGTGGTTCACCACCTTCCCTGAAATAAACATAAGAATGTTACTCTCGACTTTTTTACACCTATATAGCCTGCTGTATAATTCGTAAATGACCCAAACTCTTTCATTTTTATCTTTCCCTTAATACTGAAAGCAAATTACAGTTAAACCTGTCTAAACTGACACCTGTGTGTTAGATTTCACTATGACCTATGTCCCTATTTTCAGTTCAAATCCCCCCCCTCCCCCACCCATATTCTTGACATTGTGCTACCCAAAATCTTGTCTAATCCAACCCCCATCTCCCCCCCCCCCCCAAATCTTCCAGAGCATGTCCAATTAGACAAGTTACATTGTACAATATTATAACTCTTGCCATTGTTTTTAGTCTAGACATGTTTTAGTACATATTATACTCATCTTCAAAATCTCCCACACTAAAACTTGCTTACTCTGCACTGGTCTCGGACATCCCATTGAGTGCACACATCTCACAAAGTCACTGTCTCCGAGCATTTCCCAGATAGTGGAGGACACTCTCGTCATGATTCTCATACAGAGCAGCACGTAGTTGGAATCCGTCAGCTGGATGCCAATCTTACTCATGGGACCCCCCATGGGGCCCATACTGAAGGGAATCACATACATTGTTCTTCCTGTAAATATGACAGTTAAGTTGTCACCTCACAATCAAGATTTCCATGGTGCATGACAAACTATCTTGTTTTCAGAAAATTTGCATTCAAAACATAAAAATTTCACTTTTCAATGACATTTCAAGTAGGGGTAGTTTCTATAGATAAGCTGCCAGCAACACATAGGAATTCCAAATAAAGTGAATTAAGGCTACTAACTACTCAAAATGGCATTATACGTAATTTTTGGATGAAGATTTTAAACAGTTACAAAACCCACTCAGAATAATCAAAATTTGACTACCTGATCTCTGTGGGCTAGTTTTGCAAACAATAAATGACATGTATAAAAGTTGATTTACTGTTTACATTTAAACTAAGTCAACTAACTCAAGAAATAACATCTAAAAAAAAAAGGTTTCATACTTTTAACAAGAGACCCATGGGTCACATTGCTTACCTGAGTCACTTTGGCCCATATTAAAGATTTTCCCTAAATATTCACATGTAAAACTTTGATCCCCTATTGTGGCCCCACCCTATCCTTGAGGCCTTCATTTTAACAAATTTGAATATGCACTATGTCAGAAAGCTGTCATGTAAATTTGAACTTTTCTGGCTTAGTGGTTTTTGAGAAGATTTTTAAATAGCCCTTCATTTGAACAAACTTGAATCCTCTTCACCCAAGGATGGTTTTTACCAATTTTGATTGAAATTGACTCAGTAGTTCTAGAGAAGATGCAAATGTGAAAAGGTCAACAACAACAACAACACCAAAGATGGACAACTAAATGTTTTGATCAGAAAAGCTCACATGAGCCTTCAGCTCAGGTGAGGTAAAAAAGTCCCTAGAAAGAAATAGTTATATGACTTTTTTTTGAGCTGGACAATTTTTCCAAGTTGGTTGAAAATTTTCAGTATTGCACATTTTTTTAATGAGACAGTGGAAGTAACTACTGACCAGCCATACATCCCTCAAAGTCTTCACCGACTTCCTTCTCCAGGTCTTTGATATGTTTCCACTGTCCCAGAATGCCTCTCACTCCCTGACGAACGTGAGGAACAGTGTCATACTTTTCCTCTGTTGCAATCCACGTTTTGGATTCCACTCGTGCCACATCTGCTGGGTCAGTACGACACAAATAGCTGGAAAATACATTTCATCAATCAATCAGAAATAGCTGAGAATAAATTCAATAGGTCAATCATAATTAGTTGGAAAATACACCCCCTTAGTCAATCATACATTGCCGTATAATCACTTACCACTAAAATTCAATTAGAGATAGCTGCACTTCTGATATGAAAGTTTTACAATGTTTTTGTATATCAATGGAATTCAAACATTTTTAACATTTTAAAAATAATAGATAAATCTCATGGGACAAAAATTTGGTGCAGACAGGTGGACAGTGGATTCAGGTAAGGGGTAAACTGGTGCCTCGTAAACTGGTGCCTCTAAGTTTGTGACACATAGTTCCTGACACTGCTGCATGCCATAATCTCTAAATACTTTAGACTCTACGATGATGGACTTAAGAGTAATATGAGCTGTCATCTTGGTGTCAAATTTTTGTTGTTGTAAAACCATAATTTACTATTTCAATGACAGAAAAAAATAAGGTTTATAAACTTTTGTTATTAATATTTGTGTAAAAAAACCTATTCAGAGGCTCTGAATGAAGTAAAATTACATTAAATTGTCTTCACATACAAAAGACTCATTTCTATACAATGCTATATATTCAGTAGAACCTAACCTTTATTTTGATAGAACCTAGTTCCAATCTTATTTATGACTATGGTTAAAAGTTACATAAAGAACTATCACAATAGCACATATTTACAACAAAATTTTCAGATTTAGAGCTAATATTGTTTTTAAGCTGTTGAGTATTTTCCACATTTACAAAACATCTTAGTCTGTTATCATATCTGATTCTTAGCAGCATACCAGTTTTCGTATTTAGGAAGTGGAGTGAGGACGCCTCTCTCCATCAGTTTGTGTGTAATTTCCTCTGCCTCTGCGTGTGTCCCATCACAGATGTACAGGGCTCGAGGCTTGCATTTATAAACCTACATGGAAACAAAACACTATTATAACCGATTATAATATACTTACTTGGATCTAAACAAGCTCTGCAGGGCAGGACATATCCCCTCGCAATGAGTATCTACAAGCTTTTTCTATTAAGTTCCACAGTGACCTTGACCTTTGACCCCAAAAATCAGAGGGTTTTTCCTCTTTTAATAATAAAGCTACATGTGAAATATCAGATCAGTCTGACATTTAAAAAAAATTGGCCTGTAGCGTGTCTATAAGTTCCATGCTACATTCTAACACACATACTCAACCATACACAAGCAGTCCATTACTGTCTGAAGGGATAATAAGTATATTTTTATCATCATCTGATACATTGTAAAGGAATTTCAGGATCGCTATGCAATATCACAGCAACTGAATTAATGCAGTGGATGGGAAATACAACACTGGGTCATCACACCCTGCTGCTACCACTCACATCTATGCAAGTATTATAACAGAAGCAGCTTATTAAACAGCTACCATCCCTCCACACCACACTGGGACAGACAGAAACAGCCAGCTTACAAACTGCACGATGACTTGATACCCTTATTATCCCTTATCGTTTCTAACAGTTTCTTACCCATTTTGCCAAATATTTTTGGACTCTCTTGGGTAGCACATGAAAATCTCCCTTTATAATGGGAACATGCCCTAGCTTCTGGATAACAATCTCGTGGACTTCAATGAAATCCGGTGCTTCATCTTCCATTGTAAAACCTAGGTGTTTTAATCAACCTATGAAAAATAAATTATCTTTTTATATATATACACTATCATCATGACGGCAAGTCTCACAAGTTGTCACCATTGCAAATAACCAAAGCAATTACTAACTGAAGCATTGCATTAGAGTGCAGCAACATTTGGAGACAACAGTGATATAAGGGTGTCCCCAACCTAATGCTCACCTGAACCTGACTCAATCCAAAATATTACCCACAATTCCTACATCTTTCCTGATGTTAATGTCCGATTAATTCCTTCTTGAACAGAGCCTACTGAATCAAATATAACTGAAATTCATCCGTGTCTTTTCAATTTTGTGGATGTGATCTACTTATACAATGCCCATTAAAATTCAAGGTTAGCTCTCTTGCAAAAATCTTAAATTCCTTTTGTCTAAGAAGGTAAGATTGAAGAGCACTTCACACCAGCAACACATTGGGACCTTTCAGCGTGATCTTACACAAAAATTCCCGTTATCGCCAGAACAATGATAGGTATTTATTGACATTATTTGAGGAGTGCCAACCTCACTTAGTAAACACAAATTAACATTACAGCGTTTTCCTTTCATCCTTCCTGAATCTTGACAACAAAAATTTTTTTTACAAGGGTCCAAGACTGACTCTAGAACAGGACTAACTCTTTAAAGGAAGTGTTATTTTGACACTTAGTCCTATCTACCATCAGACTAAACATTTAAAAAACAATATAATATACAATTATATATATATATATATATATATATATATATATATATATAATCCAACATATAATCTGTTTCACAAAATACAAAAAATAAACATAAACTGTACACTTTCTTTATCACTGAGCTTTACATTTCACATTCTGAAGGATTTTACAGGTAGTGTGGGGAAGATTCTCTACCCCCCCCCCCCCCCCCCCCCACCCCCAACCTTTTTTTTTTAAACCAGCATTGTCCACTCTTCTCTATTACGTATTTCACTAAATAATTAACATTCATATTCAAGGACAAATTCAGACACTTGTTTGAGTCATGTTATGAAGAACAATACTCATTAATAAATGCAAAGACGCAGTGGTCTAGCCTTGAACCGGGCTGACCCCCTGGCGGGTCCCCGACTTGGGATGTGCATCACGTACACCCCTAACAATTATCACTTACGCCTATCCACTTTATTTCAAAGAAAATTTTTACTAAAGTATAACGCAAAACCCCGTAATCAGCACGCTAGGCCTATCTGCAGACACAGCGAAATTGACATTTCAGGGAAAGTGGGTCAGCACTTGTCTCCAGTTTTCCATGCAGCAAAACACAAGAACAATCTACATTGCCTGCAGATAATTATCACAGTGTTACATAACCTGTGCACATTGTACTCAGAAATACATGACACTCACCTGGGACAAAGATTAGGGAGTACCTCTAGCAAGCTCGCCGGTAGACGAATGTTCTGATCAATGCGAGAAAACCTCTTTCGGATATTTCTGGATTTTTCGCGTCGAATTTACTGGAACGCGAGGTTTTACGAATATTTGTGTAGTAAACAACCGGAGAAGGACAAACAAGGTTATTTACATTAACATACTATGTCTTATTTTGAGGGTATTATCGCATTGCGTTGATCGATTACGAATGGGTTTGAGTCTACTGCGCAGATATTTTTCAAAGGGTATAAAGGAAACGCAATTTCTTGATAAGGCTATGTACATCGAAATTAGTGTGGCATGTACTATTATAATTTTAAATAATATTCTACTCTAATAAATTACAAACAGGTCTACGTGCAAAATTACATGGAAGGTATTTCAATGCTGATGATAATGATGATGATTTCAATGGCGGGTTTAGAGGGCACTGCCCCTTCCTCTCCTCCTTTGTGACCAAATTTTATTTAAAAAACCCAAAACAAAACCAAAAAAAAAAAACAACAACCCCCCCCCCAAAACCCAACCCAATCTCTCTCTCTCTCTCTCTCTCTCGTCAATTATTTGTTGTTATTTATTAGTTCCCTGCGAGCTGCCGGCTTTACCGAAGAGGACCATTATTTTACCCTCGGTCTGTATGTCCATCCGTCTATCTGTCATTCCGCTTGATATTTTCCGGACTTTTCTCCGCACTGGATGACGATATTGAATTGATATTTGATGTGTGGCTTTGTCTTGGATAGTTGCAGATTTTGTTACGCTTGATTTACTTTCGTCTGAATTATCCTACCGGTAGGAGAATTTTTATTGCCTGCAATACACTCAGAATGCTTTTAATTTTATGTATATAGAATAGTTAGAATAATTTCCCCCAAAAAGCATCAAATCTCTGGCGCCCCACCACACCCCCTTTAGCAAATCCTGGATCAGCTTTTTTTTTTTTTTAATCTATTTGTTTTAATTACCTCGCATTTACGCAAAAATATACATGCAATATCCACTATCATTAGAAACTGAATTAAGAGTTGGTGAATTATCTTTATGATATCCAAAAACTCATAAAAAATGCTACACTAAGAATTATACCATACATGGACTAGCCCCCCCCCCCCCCCCCCCCCCCCCTTCCCAACTCTTCCAAAGACTGCCAGAAGGGTGCATGCATATATTGCGGTGATTTCTTTGCTTGTAGCTCAGTGGATTCTTAGTAACTATGGTCAATAAAATCCCGTTTAACAGAATGCTGCTTAGTGATTGGTTCAGTAAGAAGTACCGAATGAAAGAAAGTGTACATTTTCTTTCATTTGTGCTCCGATTTTTTTGTTTAGAATTTCCAAGGATATATATTTCCTCCACCATATATTGTTAAACTGATTAAAAGCAAACTGATCACAAGCCCAGTACCCTCTTCCTCCGATTAGTTTAGAGAGTGTATAGCTCATTCCGGTGACACCCCTCCAAAAAAATCCTCTCTAATATTACTTTAAAAAGGTAAATGGATAATATTTATCAACTTTGAAATTATATCATGTTCTTTAAAATCACACTAGGAACCAACTTATATATCAGATTTAATTTTTGTGTAGTAACCAAAAATTCAGAGGATCACAATTGTTTTAAACTTGGCAAGGATGCAGATAAATGAATGAAATTGTTATTATTTAAAGGAAATGACTGGTACGAGTCATTTGGACTCGTAATTTTTTAAAATAACCTTTACTCTCCTTCGTTGCACACTATACACCTGAGGAATATCGGAAACCCATGGAAGACAGCAGGTGCCAGGTGGAGTTCGATGTAACTGGAGACCGCCACTTGGTATATGTGGAGACCGCCACTTGATATATGTGGTGCCCGCCACTTGATATATGTGGTGGACGCCACTTTATCTATGTGGAGACCGCCACTTGATTTATGTGGAGACCGCCACTTGATCTATGTGGAGACCGCCACTTGATCTATGTGGAGACCGCCACTTGATATATGTGGTGGCCGCCACTTGATATATGTGGTGGCCGCCACTTAGGGCCAAATCAAAGTTCATCTGGCCGCCTCCACTTAATCGAAGTTTATCTACCTACCGCCACTTAATTAAGGTTCATCCGGAGGCGGCAACTAACTTTACATGTCAGTTATTCAGCTGGTGTCTTTCTTCTCTTTCTTTTTTCTTCTTCTTTTTTGCAATATTTTTGGGCTTCCCCCACACACGTGCGCACGCGTATACACATACACGTGCGCACAGACACACACATCTCTCTCTCTCTCTCTGAGAAAAATGATGCTACGTGCCTGCGTACTGATCCTAACCTCCTCATGAAAAACAACCCTGCAAATTTTATATTGATTATTAGTTGGCAGGCGCCGTATAAATTAAGTACGGCCGGTACATATACATATCAAGTTCAATGGCGGCCGCCAGTTAAATTAAGGACACACGCGAAGTTTCTGACATTTCTCTGAAATATTTTTTTCATCTTCTTGATATGGAGAGTTCTTGTATAATAAGTTTAGATTTTGTAATGTAGTAATACTACCAAGATATTTACGTCGACCGAGGTAGCTAAGTGGTTAGATTATCCAATTTGTAATGATAGGGTCCCGGGTTCGATATCCCCATTGTTCCAAAGATGGGGAACCTTGCTTGTCGTAAGAGGCGACTAAATGGGGCGGTCCTTCGGATGAGACTGCATACACCAAGGCCCCGTGTCACAGCAGGTGTGGAACGATAAAGATTCCTCCTTGCTCAAAGACCATAAGCGCCGAGCATAGGCCTAAATTTTACAGCCCTTCATCGTCAATGGTGACGTCTCCATATGAGTGAAAGATTCTCGAGAGGGACGTTAAACAATATACAATCCACCGATCAATGCCGCTTAAGGACATACGCGACGTTTCTCATTAGTATAATGAGAAACGTCGCGTATGTCCTTAAGCGATAGTCACCAGATAACAAGTGGGTGGCCAGATAATCTAGACCATGGCGCGTAACTCTAACTGATTCTGAGCGAACATGGGAAGCTGAAGAGTTATCGCTCTTTTAATTATCTGGTAATTCTAAAACAACGAGTTCATATATAACACGTCAAACGTTGCAATTGAGAAATTTTCATTTGTATTGTACATTGACAAATTTTCATTTGTACTGTTGATCATTTTTCTGTTAGTGTATAATAGTTATTATTATTTTTTTAAAAAATTATTATTATTATGAAGTATTTCATTGGTCAAGTTGTAGTCTGTCGCATTGGCTTTTTCCTCCCCAAATCTAACATGTAACATTCAATTCATTCATTTTATTGATTCACTAAACATGTTGGCATACAACCATGTTACACAATATGAAAGATATACTGATATACATATATGTAAATACATATATTTTACACGAATAACATGAAAATACATGAAACATAGATTTTACATGAAATATCAACCCCCACCCCCACCCTCACGAGAACAAAGAATCCATATATTGTTTTATAGACATTATATTGTAAGTCAAGATTGGGACATTTTCTTATTAGGATACCTATTCAGTGTGTCAGAATGTAAAGGATTGTTTGAGGAACAGAAATCCTCGTGGTGTGCTTCATTGAAAGTTAAACTGAAAACAATTAACCATTTAATGATGTCATGGAATCTACGTTTTGTAAGAAGTTAGCTTGTATCTATATTATTTTGTACGCCAATAGGAGAAGGAAGTGCAATGTTACCTGCAATGGCAAACTTTTATTTAACAGAAAACAAAACAGTTTGGAAATTACCTATTCATAATTAAAAATTCTAAAGTTTACAATTTTTTGTCGGTACATTCGATAACAATTTAAAAATAAAATCGAAAAGGGGTCGATACCAGGGTATTCTTAGATGTAAGCAGAATACGTCTCAGATGCTCCACGAGGGAAATTTTGAAAACAGGTGTCAATTTCTTCTCTAGTGTGGAAATTGTATCAATCATTTTATTTAGCTATTGAGACGAGATATACCCTGTATGAATGCTGTGCGTATTTATAAAATCTAATGAGTAAATCACTTAACATTTTGTTTTCTGTAAAATTATCTGGTCATTAATCTTAGATGAATTGAAGTATTATATTTGCATGTATTACATTTGTTTTCCTTCAAACTTCATCGTGCAGGCACGTAGCATGGTTTTTCAAAGTCGGAGGGGGGGGGGGGGGGGTCTCGTTGACATCACTATTATCCTCAAATCTGAAATCAGGGGTTGGAGTCATCGTCTATGGGTTCTATTAATTACGTCAAGCTTTCGTTCATTATACTTGAAATAAAACCGGGGAAGGTGAGAGAGAGAGGAAGGGGGGGGGGGTAGTGACAGTCACTCAATATATCTTACTTTTGCCTGTGAAAATAACGGAAGTATATCCTTTTCTAGCATCAGTCCTTGGTGACTTCTATACGAGGACAACTTAATCAAAATACTTGCTCGTGTGTGCCAGTCACCAGGAGGATATTGATTATATAATCAAGTTCCTTGCTTTGAAGTAAGGGATTTGTGTATTTATTAAACCGAGTTGTTATTATCACACACACACACGGACACACACACACGAATGTAAAATTTTAACAATTCCCATTCTTATCAGTTCCTTACGTTCATTTATATGATCAATGGAGAATGCAAACTAGGGTAAAATTTCAATGTAAACAATCTAAGGAATTAAAAGTTTAAATGTAATTATACATTTCGACTTATTTTCAAATGGTTTATATTATTGTATAAATGCTTAGATGTCATATAAAGTCTTGACACGTGTATTTTCTGTCTATTTACAGAGCTCCAGATCAGTCTGTATTTTCTGTCTATATTGAGAGCTCTAGATCAGTTCTGTATTTTTGTCTATTTATAGCTACATCAGTTCTGTATTTTCTGTCTACAGTTGAACTTCGATATCTCGAATACCATGGATATGTCTAAGTAATTCGAAAGTCCCAACGACTTATTCTTTAAGAATTTTTCATCGATATCTTGAATAATCGGACATCTCCAAGTTTTTTCTCGGTCCCATCGAGTTCGAGATAACGAGGTTGCACTGTATTTATAGCTCCACCAGTTCTGTATTTCCTGTCTATATATAGCTACACCAGTTCTGTATTTTCTACGTTTTATTCTTTTTTCTTCTTTATTGGATCGTTATATTCCAGTGAAAAATTCAACATCCACGATAACACCTCCAAGACTCTAAATAATCAGGAAATTTCATTCTCTACACCATGGAGAAATACTTCACAATACATGTACCATACCAAAACCCACACTTTTCAGTGGTGTCAACAAATAAATGATTTGTTAATTTTTCATTTCATTATAGCTTAGAACCAATAAATTGAACCCAAAATGCCTCAAAACCCATGAGCTTCTGGGGGCTTCACCCCGTGGGGCCCACAAGATGGCCTCCAGACCCCCAGGCTATTCTGGACTTGTCAGTGTGCTTACACTTCACTTCAAGGGTGGCTACACTACTGCTTTTCGTGTCTCTTCCAGCACCTTATGCTCTGAAAAGCTATATACAAAAAAAAACCCCAAAACAACAACACATGGCTTCAGTTTTCATAAATTGTATTTCCTTTAAAATGTAGTCCCTCTCTTGGGCAAAATAAATTTGCCTGTCAAAATATTGCTAAAACAAGTTTAAGAGCTGCTTGACAAGTATATGCATAAATATTATGCCACAGGCAGTGAAACATTGTAACAATAATACAATTTCCTTATCTTTCACCCTGTGCATTAACAAGTCCAACATACAAAATAATTACTTCAACATATGACAATGACTTTATCACAGTCGTACAATTAATTCTATGTGCATACTTATATATATATCACTACAAAGCACAGCTTTACAGCCTTTAGTTGTATGGACACTTTCATACATGACTGAACATGTAGGAATGACTTAAAAGAACGAGTGATTATGTGAATGTCTGAATACAGAAACTATTACAAAACATGCCATCAGACTTACTACCGTCAAACTTCACTATCACAAACTCGACAGGGCTGAGAAAAACCTCCGAGATATCTGAAGTCTTGAGATAATGAAGTTATATAATATAATATAAATGTAGCTGGGACTTTCAACTCCCTTCGACATATCCTGGGTATTTGAGATACTGATGTTTGAGATACTGAAGTTCGACTGTACCTGTATATAAGAACTGACATCATGCACAACCAGCTGAGAAACTGATTCCTGAGATCAATATCGGAAAGGTCATAGACGTTACATAGAAAATGACGACAGTGCTGAATTTCACTCTACCTTACTGCATTGTTACTCCCCTTGCTGAACATTAAACACACATACAATTACATTAATTAAAAATCTTCATTAAAATCACAATATATCAGGGAAAAAAAACCCCATACATGCCTAAAGTACGATGGTGGTTTGTTACGTCATAAAAGCAGTTAAATTCCCTCTAAAATAAAAGACTAAAATAAAATTGTTTTCCTTACACAGTAAATAAACACTAAATGCATTCAACGTATACAGTTTATAAAAACGTTGTGAATTAAGACATCCATGTGCCCAACAGTCCTCTTTTCAGAGTAACGGAAAGGACTGTTTATTCACATGGAGTTGACTCGAGCTTCCAGCCCCCTTAGCTCCTTCATGATCTCCGGAGGGAGATCTTCATGAACCTGTTCATCAAAGTATTTGCCAATGTCCCTGACTTCCTGTTGCCAATACTCTTTTGGAATACTGAACAAAGCATCCATATCCACATCTTCCTGCAGTCCATCCAGACTTATGGATCCCTTTTTGGGAAGATTTCCGATGACAGACGGTACAACACAGTCCTCACCATTGACCCGTCTGAAGATCCAGTCCAACACACGGGAGTTCTCCCCAAAACCAGGCCACATAAATTTGCCATTTTTGTCCTTTCTGAACCAGTTAACATGGTAAATTTTCGGCAGTTCCAAGTTTTCTTTCTCTTGGAAACTTAGCCAGTGCTTTAAGTAATGCCCAAAGTTGTAACCAAAGAATGGACGCATTGCAAAGGGATCGTGCATAATCACTTTTCCTGAAAAGAGCAACGAATTAATTAACTTCCTGTGATACAACACATTAGTTTTAACAATATATAAGAAGTGACTGCATACACATAACAACAACATCAATTACCTTTGTGTTCTGCTGCTGCCGTAGCTTCTGACCTCATAGAGGCCCCAATATACACACCATGCTGCCAGTTAAAAGCTTCATAGACCAGTGGAACTCCTACAATACACAAATATCAAAAATATCAGACACAATAGAGAACTTTAGTTCATAACATCACCAAGGAAAAAAAAAGACAAGTCTAATTAAAGATGCTCAGTAAATCTACCTTCCGGTCGACGTCCACCAAAAATAATGGCCTCAATAGGAACTCCTTCTGGGTCCTGCCACCTTTCATCCATAATGGGACATTGAGCAGCTGGTGTGCAAAATCTGTGAACAGACACACAATCAATATTGATCACAAACTGCTTGATAAAAACACAGCAATATACTAATCAAAATGTCTATAAAAACGGCCAAATGTTGCAAATCGTTAAAGCCTTTTATCTAAACAATTGACAACCAAAATCAGAATTGATTTATCTGATTTAATGCATGAAGATCCTTGCCTCGAGTTAGGGTGTGCTGCCTGTTTGCCCTGCTCAGGATGCCAGTCCTCCACACCTAACCAAGACTTGATTTTTGTAGATCGGGGGAGTTCACCCTCCAATCCCTCCCAAAAAACACCGCCATCCGATGTCTCTGCCACATTGGTGAAGATGGTGTTTTTGGAAATGGTATCCATAGCCATTGGATTGGTCTTCACCGAGGTTCCTGGCAAAGGTAAAAAAACAGATTGTCATGTCAGTGACATTTACACCTCTACCTCTCATCCAATCACAATTTACAAAGGGGATTAACTCTTCCCTCCTTGTTTCCTCACCTGGAGCCACTCCAAAGAATCCTGCTTCCGGGTTAATGGCCCGGAGTTTTCCGTCCTTATCAAACCTCATCCAAGCTATGTCATCGCCCACACAGGTTATCTTGTACTCCGGAAGAGCGGACTTCATCATTGCCAAATTCGTTTTCCCACAAGCACTTGGGAAAGCAGCTGCAAAATACTTCTTCTCTCCCTTGTCATTCTCAATTCCTAAGATCTACAATGAGACGCCCATCATACAGCCAAATCCTGTATGGACTTTGAATCCAGGAATGTAAGAAATACAAATTCCTAAAGATAAAAAAAAAAATTCCTTGCCCGTTAGATTATTGAACTTACCAGCATGTGCTCTGCTAGCCAGCCCTCTCTTTTCCCCAGGATTGATCCAAGACGCAGGGCAAAGCATTTCTTTCCTAGAAGTGAATTTCCACCATAGCCACTCCCATAGGAACAAATTTCATTCCTTTCGGGCAAGTGTGCAATGATGGTGTCCTTGGGATTGCAAGGCCAATTACTGTTCAAAGGTTCTGAAATAAAATGCACACATTATAAATCGATCTCTTCGAATATTTTCATTGTTTTAATTTTCATATTGTGCCAGGATAGAATGTACAAACCTTTAAGAGGTAGTGGTGTTCCGACAGAGTGCAGACACTTGACAAAGTCGCCATTTCCCATGGTCTTTAGGACCTTTGAACCAACTCTAGTCATGATTCTCATGCTTGCTGCAACATACGCTGAGTCTGTGAGCTCAATACCAATCTTGGAAAGTGCTGAACCCACTGGGCCCATGCTGAATGGAATCACAAACATAGTCCTGCCTTTCATACTTCCTGGGAATCTCATATTCAGTTCCGAGTCTAAATCATCAGGAGACATCCAATTTCCTAGACTTCCCACAGTTCCGTTCTTCACGACTGGGATGGTATCCCTCATGTTCTCTGTGGAGATGAAGGTACGACTCTCCACTCTGGCTACATCTTTAGGATCAGTTCTGGCCAACCAACTGAAGAGATTAGAGAGAAAAAAAATCATAACTACAAAAACCGCCCCATTTACAAACCATAAATTCAGTAGGCATTGATAGAAAACTTGTGAATTTGTATGGAACTAGAATTTCAATTCCACACACTTCTTACATTCCTTTAAAAGTCACACGGAATTGGATAAGCATTCTCACCAATTGTCCATCTTTGGGAGTGGTCTGATCATGCCGTCTCTCTGTAAAATATACAGAAGCATCTGGTTCTCACGATCCGACCCATCACAGATGTGGATGGTGTCTGGCTGGCAAAGCTTAACATTGTCCTCCACATAATGCTGAACTTTCTTTGGCAAATCACTCCACCTGCCATACAAAACCTGTGATGCAATGCTCTGATAGGGCCGAATGAAGCTACCATTACCCAAGGCTTCTTGAGCAATCCGACCAGCAAAGCTGGGCCTGCAAAAAAAAAATAAAAAATGAAGGTCTTTGTCATCTGGATAAAAGTTTTGAACGGGTCCATTTCTGTCACCATATCAGTCCTTTTTTTTTCTTGGGGGTGGGGGTTATATTGCCTTCTTTGTCCTTTCGCTGTGACACATTTTTGGGACCATATTTGATCACGCACAGCCTAGGTATGCCATGACCCACACTATCACGATAAGTATGTCGCGCTTCTCAGAGTTATCGTTTTGACATCAAAACCTACTTAACCAGAATTCGCGGAATTATCAGCCAATTTGAGATCGTCTCCGGCGGCTCTAAATAACCTTCAAATTTTCTAAATTATTTGTTTCAATTTTCATCGCACAATAAATGACAATGTTAAGCCAATCGAAACAATCTAACACCAGTCGATGCACAACGCCTGTCACCGTAGGAAAATGACGTCCGCAGCGATCAGCTGTTCGGGTCGCGTGGGCAGTGGCACGGATTCTTCACATCAGCATAAACAACCTATTGTAATTTGCATCTTACTTTGTAAAATATGAGTAATCATCCTATCAGTAATAGAAAAATTTCCCATTTTAACATATCGGGGCAGTACGTGGAGTAAAACATACAGTATTGCGTATACAACATTATTTAGATTTGTATTTTTTTTAAATTGAAATATGCCAAAGTGCTGTGAAAGTCTGGAAAAAAATATTAAAAAACCAAAACAATCATATACCTGAAATGGCCACATCGTCTAATTATTTTTGTGAACGCATACATGATCATGAACTCTTCTTAAATTCCGTCAAATAAAGTCCATCACACACAAAACCCTTTCTCTACCGGCGCAGTAAATGACAATGCTGACCCAACTCGGAACTGTAAGATGATTGACCTTGCGGATGAATATTAAAATTTCCAAAGTCATGAATTACTGCACAGGGTTGTGAAATTTATTAAATAGTAATAATTCATCTTCTTCTGTTGCTATACTAATATAATACTATAATAAATATCACACGCTCAATCATTATATAGCCAGACTACTTTTTAAGAACTAGTCACACCATACTCGAAGGCGTTTTCTATCAAAGCATTCTGATTGGTCGGTCAAGACAACGCCTTCGTAGCTTCGGGAACATACTAGGGCACTATCGAAAAATATTGATTTTTATCTTTTTTCCTAAAGTAGATGAAAAGCAATATGCATACAGTCAGTTTTATACATTATTAATTTACCGATATTCACTTATATCTTACAGAGTTTCATTTCAAATAGTGTACAAATCTTCGCATGAACATGGGGAGCTGTTGTTTTCGTCACAGTAAACACGTTTCCCATTTCTCCAAAAATTGAACATTATAATGAATCTGCACACACAGTAAACCATTTTCACATAGCGATAATGAAATAAGGTAGTTATCATTGAAATAACATAAAATAGTTACAGCTTTTAAAAAAAGGAAAATCATATAAACAAGAAAAACTTACCCATCGACATCCTTCGATTTTCCCTCCATAGACAATCTCTTGGTGTTTATATCTAACGATCCCATCTTCAGATATACCAAATTATAAATATAAATTTTAAACAGCAATTATCACACAAATTCATTTGCTGAACTCTAGATCTCATCTACACTCAACAAACAGTTGATGCAAGATGACGAAATATGGGTACTATATATACTAGTCCACGGCTGGCGAATTAGTCATGCGCAGTGACATTTTTATTACGGTATGCAGTCAACTATGAGATCTGCGTCTTGAACCTACTGGATAAATCTCAGCTGATCTCAATGGAACACAGGGGTGAATGACCACGACGTAGTTTGTCGGTATGGAAACCAAGTCTGACTGTCAGCTGGGGAGAGCCATGTGAATTTAAACTTTAATATATTGATAAAATCTCAAGAGTTTCAATTCAATATAGGTAAAAACTTATGGTGGTAAATTTATATAATTCTTGGGGGAAAATAAATAAATAAATAAATTAAAAAAAACCCAACAAAAATACACACCAACAAATGGTGTAGCTGCTGGTATAGAATTAGTTTTACAGATTTTACACGCGCGAGGGTACTTCTTTTCACGGAACATGCAGCGAGTGTGCTTTTTTTCATTGAGCATTCAAGATCATTTGTAGCAATAAAACCACATCGATCACTCTTATGATTATGGAGAGTTGTTTTATTGTAAATATACATACTTTTCCTTGGCTTGTCTTTGTGTGTGTGTATACACTTGTGCACTTTCTATAGTTGTCGCTGTTTTACGCCCTGTTTTTAAATCAATGTTGTCAGGCTTCCTCAAGAGGTCCATTGTTATATAGAAATAAACTTGGTCCTTTCATTACGAGTGTATATTTTCACAAAATTTTAGCAAAAAAGAGGGGAGTTACTTCGGGTAGACTGCCAGCAGAGAAAATGCAAGATTTATTAATGTTTTCTGTATTAAATTCAAATCAACAGAGAGGCCGTTTCAGTTTGAGAAAGGGAATCATAATGGCGGTGTTATGTACCTTGAAGCTCAACACTTCCCGATTCCAGATTGTCTAATAAGTAAACCTAGACTTACTCATTGATATTAATGAAAAACGAAAATTAAATGCAAGAAAGTTTTGGTGGATGTAAAAGTACGACCAGGATATGTGTGCATGCTTTGTGGTATATAAATAGACGAATACATTGATAGACATCATGAAGTGATTGAGTTCATTAGTTTTGACCAAATCATCGCTCTCCGGATCTGGAAAATTCATCATATTTATAAGCTGTTTTTCGCTCAGCAATGGAAATGTATAAATTTTGTCCGAATGCTTATAATAACATCACTAAGTAACAATTCTTCATGTTTTTACAAGACATGGATTAAGTACACATATATACATCTGTATAAGAAAGTTACATCGTCGACGGGTGTACATTGCGTTTTTGCGACCCTAATTACTCGAGAGCACAATTAACATCAGTTGGAGATAATTACTATTAATCATATACACGTGTATTAGGAGAAATAAACAAAAATTAGTATATACCGAGTTAAGAAGCCGAAAACGTGATGCAATGTTTCGTCAACAAAAACAATGTCAAGGTTACTCTGGGGGTGTGAGAGAACAACGCAGTTTGATTGGCTGTTAGGGACAACGCCAAATAACAGACCACGTTGCTTGTTTGCAAAATAGTAAACAACCCAAAAATTACATTTTCGGGTCAAAGTACAGCGCAGAAATATTTTTGGTGGTATTTATAAGGTGTTGAAATTTTGTATACTGTAAAATAAAATAAAAAAGTCCCAACTCTCTAGTGTATTCTCAATCAATAACAGGTTTTCCAACATTGATCGAGATCATTGATCGCTGCATGCATGGCTGTATATAGGAGGGCCATCTTGGTTTTAAATGGATTATTTGTGCAGCATGCGAGTTTAAGAAATTCATGGTTGATTTTTTTGGTCCTTTTTTAGGATTTACTTGAAATATATTTAAATATCTTTAACTAGCATTTAGTTTTGGCAGCTTGATGAAGGTTTAATATCTATTATTACCACTCCGTGTATCGCCATCTTCCATCCCCTATACCAACTAACATACGAGGAAGTTATGTTAAATCTTAACGACCTTTAGCCATATCTTAGTTATGGGCATACAAATTAACTTTCAACACACATCTGTTGATTAGTATATCGTAGAATTAAGAGTTCTGTGACATCTTAAGTGTTTTGTTTTAATTTGATGGTCAAGATATTACGAAGGTGAAATGTCGGAATATATTTCTCTCTCTCTCTCTCTCAAACACAGAAAGTCCCATCTCTTGAATTCACAATTTAGCCATTATATAGCAATTAATGAAATGATAAACCATTTCATCCTTCTTCAATAACGATCAAGAACTTTCCAGTACAACGACGTGGTTTTGTTTGTTTGTTTGTTGTTTTTTTTTTGGTTTTTTTTTTGTATCAGCCAAATAATTATCAGGAGTGCGCAGAAGTTATATATGTAGTACTGTGTGTCCCAGTATTTGACAGAAATCTCATTGACAATATTCTCTCTAGTTTGGCTTTCATTGTACGTCAGCTTATGTTGGCAGCGTTCCAGCGTTTGGAATGTACTTTCAGCGTATAACGCATAAAGCAGGCGGTGAGGGCAGTGTGACGTATAGAAAAAATCATAACTTGTCTCAATGTCGAAAGTGTGCATGTAGATTCCATGCCTTATCACGACAGGTCCGAGGACCCGTGGTATGGTTCTGTAAAATTTAAACTTCACTATCAAATATTTCTAAATCGGGGCGGGCTATTCACAAGTAAGTTGATGTTACAGGGGTTTCAACAGACCAGTTTACAGTCAGCATTTCACAAATTCTGTGGTCGTTGTAATGATCTGGTTTGCAGGTGCAGACAGTTGCCGGATAGAATGTTGCATGACGTGTTTAAAATCAGTTGTTAAGTTGTTCTTTACGTACTGACTGACCACGGATCGATTACTCCGTTTACCTGGTCAAGATATAGGGTTCGTGGCGGCAGGGGATGCTTACTCCTCCTTGGTTCCTTATCCCACCATGGTGTGTCCAAGCGTCCGTGTTTGCCCTACTCTTTATTTTGTATTACTTATGGGATTTTCGTGTTTAATCATTGTTTGTTATCTTCACATTTTATTATTGAGAGGGTGGGGAGAGGTAGTGGGTGGGTTGCGAACAAAGAGGGTGCAAATTTCTAGATTGGCGATAACTTTGATCTCTAGAACATATGAAACTGAGATAGGAATATAGTTTGAAAGGGTCAAATACGTTTAAATGCCAAAAAATGAACAAAAAATTAGGAATTTAATTAAACATTGTTCTCGGGCTAAAATCTGGCTTTGATAGCGCTCAGTGTTTTGCAAAGGGGATTTGAACGCACCCGTTGCACTTGGTTTTGTGACTGAATAAACACGTCCTTGAACATTTAGAAGAAAAAAAGCCCTCTTAACCCAAGAAATTCTCGAAGGGACGTAAAATCTTTTCTTAATGATTTTGTTATTTCATACGATGAGACCACACACGATTTCTGTATGAAAAGTAAAGATGACGAACAGTGATCAATCTCACAAATGCTATAAAAGTTATGAAATTAAGGGGGGGGGGCAGACACGGACCTCTGGACATACCACAGGTGGGATCAAGTGCCCACGGAAACACATGCGTTTGATATTTCTGTGCTAGAAAACATGACTTCAACTGATATGGAGCACCAGGTGTACATAAAGTAAACCAGTTGAGGATATCTATATCATTTGAAGGTATCACCAATTTATTGGATGCGCGCAACAATTCAGTTAAAGATCTCTTCAAATAAAATATCTTCAGTTCTGAATCACTGCGCGCATTAATTGAATTCGTGATGGATTGATTATTCTGCTGAATTGTTGCGCGTAATAATTGAATTGTTGGTCGCTTTAAATGAATAAATGATTTCAACAACTGAATTGATGCACACTAGATTTCAATTAAAGGGAGCAATAACTCAATTAATGCGCTCATCAATTCCATTAATGCACACTATAATTGAATTATTGCTCTCTTCAAATGAATTAATAACATCTTTAATTCAATTGATGCGCGCAATAATTCTTTTAGAGATCAACTATTTATCTAACGATATATTCAACATATCCTCAACTGAATGATCTCGTCCACTGAATTGTTGCTCTCTTTAAAAGAGTTGACGCAAACATGAATTTCTTTTACAAAAAAGTCTTCAATGGATTTAATTAATGAAAGTATCAAATCATTTATGCCAAGCTCTAAATTAATTTTTGCGAGCAATAATTCTACCACATTATTGATTGTTTTCCGCCACACTCAACAATTTTTCAGTTATCTGGTGGCGTCTAATTTTTATTGGTGGAGGAGAGAACCCAGATTCAATGTACCCGGGAAGAGACCACCGACCTCCCGAAAGTAAACTGGCAAACTTTCTCACATATCGGCGCGAGCGAGAATTGAACCCGCGCCGACTAGAGGTGATAGGCATTGTGATTCTGAGCGCGACGCTCTAACCACTCGGCCACGGAGGCCCCTACTACCACATTAATGCACGCAGCAAGAGTAATAGATGGTTTGAAACGTACATCAATTGAACGATTGCTTTCATCAATTCAAATATTGTGCGCATGAATTCAATTGATGAGAACAATATTTGAGTTGATATAATCCTCTATATACAGACTCGTTATGGAGTAAGTCTTAACCTCCAACCGCTCCATTCAGCAATGAACTGGTCCATTCTAGCGTGCGATGGGCTTCATGGAGCAATGTAATGTACTGGGTTTGATGCGGCCATGACACGGGCGGGATTCGAATTCACATCCTTCTGGTCCCAAACCGAATGTTTTAATCATTCAGCTACCGCGACCGGTGAAATAAAACATATGTGATCGACATACTGCAACTACAACCCAATGTAGTTAATGTGATGTAATACAATGCAATGTTAATATGTAATACAATGTTAAGGACGTTTGTTTGTTGTTTTACGTCCCGTCGAGAATTTTTCACTCATATTGTGACGTCACCAGCAGTAGTTGAAGTGCCACAAATTTAGACCTATGCTTAGCGCTAGGGGCCAACAGCAGTGAGGGTTGTTCTTTAACGTGCCAACGCCTACCGTGACCTCCGTTTTAAAGGTCATATCCGAAAGACCTGTAATTCTCACTTCTAAATGCCGAGTGTTTGGCGAAGGAGCAATCACTATCTACTTTTCGTCTTAGGTTTGACAAGGTAATGGCACGAGCGGGGCTAGAACTCACGATCTCCCGGTTACGAAGTTAACACTATATCACTGAGCTACCGCGATCAGTTTAATATAACATAACACTGGTTAATGTAATACAATGTAGTATTAATGTAATAGTGATATAATGTAATATGATACATTGTTGATATAATGGTGATATGATATAACACACTGTTAATGTAATAGTGATTAATGTACAACAGTGCAGTGTTAATGTGATAGCAATATAATGCAGTGTTAGTGCAAAAGTGATATAATATGTTATAGATTTAAAGTAATTGTAACTAACGTAATATAATGCCTTGTTAATGTAACAGTGCTATAATATAACACATTAATAATGTAGTTTTAATTAATGTAATACAACGCAGTGGTAATGTAATAGTGATATCACACAATAATGTAATACAATACAGTATTAATGTAACAGTGTTAGAATATAACACATTAATAATGTAATATTGATTAATGTAATACAATGCAGTGGTAATGTAATAGATATATAATGTAATACAATGCAGTGTTAATGTAGTAGTGTTTGTTTTTTGTTTGTTTATAGCCGCCTGAGCAATTTTTCAGCTATCCGGCGGCTGTCACCATTACCGGTGACAGGGCTGCAAATTTAGGCCTATGCTCGGCACTCAGGGCCTTTAAGCAGGGAGGGATCTTCATCGTGCCACACCTACTGCCACACGGGACCTCGGTTTATGCGGTCTCATCCGAAAGACCGGCACCCACGTCCCACAGGATCATCAGATCTTTGAGCCCGACGCTCTAACCACTGCGCCACGCGGGCGGCTCAATGTAGTAGTGATTGATGTCATAAAATGCAAAGGTGATGTAATAGATACATAATGTAATGTGATGCAGTGTTAATGTAGTAGTGATATAACACACTGTTAATGCAATTGTGATATAACACACTGTTAATGTAATTGTGACATAATACACTGTTAATGTAGTAGTGATATAACACACGGTTAATGTTGTATTGATATAACACACTGTTAATGTAATTTTGATATAATACATTGTTAATGTAGTAGTGATATAATACATTGTTAATGTAGTAGTGATATAACACACGGTTAATGTAGTAGTGATATAACACACTGTTAATGTAGTATTGATATAACACACTGTTAATGTAATTGTGATATAATACACTGTTAATGTAGAGTGATATAACACACTGTTAATGTAGTAGTGATATAACACACGGTTAATGTTGTATTGATATAACACACTGTTAATGTAGTATTGATATAACACACTGTTAATGTAGTAGTGATATAATACACTGTTAATGTAGTAGTGATATAACACACTGTTAATGTAGTAGTGATATAACACACTGTTAATGTAGTAGTGATATAACACACTGTTAATGTAGTAGTGATATAACACACTGTTAATGTAGTATTGATATAATACACTGTTAATGTAGTAGTGATATAATACACTGTTAATGTAGTAGTGATATAATACACTGTTAATGTAATAGTGATGTAATACACTGTTAATGTAGTATTGATACAATACACTGTTAATGTAGTAGTGATATAATACACTGTTAATGTAGTATTGATATAACACACTGTTAATGTAGTAGTGATATAACACACTGTTAATGTTGTATTGATATAACACACTGTTAATGTAGTAGTGATATAACACACTGTTAATGTAGTAGTGATATAACACACTGTTAATGTAGTATTGATATAACACATTGTTAATGTAGTAGTGATATAACACACTGTTAATGTAGTAGTGATGTAACACATTGTTAATGTAGTAGTGATATAACACATTGTTAATGTAGTATTGATATAACACACTGTTAATGTAGTAGTGATACAACACACTGTTAATGTAGTAGTGATATAACACACTGTTTATGTAATAGTGATGTAACACACTGTTAATGTAGTAGTGATATAACACACTGTTAATGTAGTAGTGATACAACACACTGTTAATGTAGTAGTGATATAACACACTGTTAATGTAATAGTGATGTAATACACTGTTAATGTAGTATTGATACAATACACTGTTAATGTAATAGTGATGTAATACACTGTTAATGTAGTATTGATATAACACACTGTTAATGTTGTATTGATATAACACACTGTTAATGTAGTATTGATATAACACACTGTTAATGTTGTATTGATATAACACACTGTTAATGTAGTAGTGATATAACACACTGTTAATGTAGTATTGATATAACACACTGTTAATGTAGTAGTGATATAACACACTGTTAATGTAATTGTGATATAATACACTGTTAATGTAGTAGTGATATAACACACTGTTAATGTAATTGTGACATAATACACTGTTAATGTAGTATTGATATAATACACTGTTAATGTAGAGTGATATAACACACTGTTAATGTAGTATTGATATAATACACTGTTAATGTAGTAGTGATATAATACACTGTTAATGTAGTAGTGATATAACACACTGTTAATGTAGTATTGATATAACACACTGTTAATGTAATTGTGATATAACACACTGTTAATGTAGTAGTGATATAACACACTGTTAATGTAGTAGTGATACAACACACTGTTAATGTAGTAGTGATATAACACACTGTTAATGTAATTGTGATATAACACACTGTTAATGTAGTAGTGATATAACACACTGTTAATGTAGTAGTGATATAATACACTGTTAATGTAATAGTGATGTAATACACTGTTAATGTAGTATTGATATAATACACTGTTAATGTAGTAGTGATATAATACACTGTTAATGTAGTAGTGATATAACACACTGTTAATGTAGTATTGATATAACACACTGTTAATGTAGTATTGATATAACACACTGTTAATGTTGTATTGATATAACACACTGTTAATGTAGTAGTGATATAACACATTGTTAATGTAGTAGTGATATAATACACTGTTAATGTAGTATTGATATAACACACTGTTAATGTAGTAGTGATATAACACACTGTTAATGTAGTATTGATATAACACACTGTTAATGTAGTAGTGATATAACACACTGTTAATGTAATTGTGATATAATACACTGTTAATGTAGTAGTGATATAACACACTGTTAATGTAGTAGTGATATAACACACTGTTAATGTAGTAGTGATATAACACACTGTTAATGTAGTAGTGATATAATACACTGTTAATGTAGTAGTGATATAACACACTGTTAATGTAGTAGTGATATAACACACTGTTAATGTAATTGTGACATAATACACTGTTAATGTAGTATTGATATAATACACTGTTAATGTAGAGTGATATAACACACTGTTAATGTAGTATTGATATAATACACTGTTAATGTAGTAGTGATATAATACACTGTTAATGTAGTAGTGATATAACACACTGTTAATGTAGTATTGATATAACACACTGTTAATGTAATTGTGATATAACACACTGTTAATGTAGTAGTGATATAACACACTGTTAATGTAGTAGTGATACAACACACTGTTAATGTAGTAGTGATATAACACACTGTTAATGTAATTGTGATATAACACACTGTTAATGTAGTAGTGATATAACACACTGTTAATGTAGTAGTGATATAATACACTGTTAATGTAGTAGTGATATAACACACTGTTAATGTAGTATTGATATAACACACTGTTAATGTAGTAGTGATATAACACACTGTTAATGTAATTGTGATATAACACACTGTTAATGTAATTGTGACATAATACACTGTTAATGTAGTAGTGATATAATACACTGTTAATGTAATAGTGATGTAATACACTGTTAATGTAGTAGTGATATAATACACTGTTAATGTAGTATTGATATAACACACTGTTAATGTAGTATTGATATAACACACTGTTAATGCAATTGTGATATAACACACTGTTAATGTAATTGTGACATAATACACTGTTAATGTAGTAGTGATATAATACACTGTTAATGTAATTGTGATGTAATACACTGTTAATGTAGTATTGATATAATACACTGTTAATGTAATTGTGATATAATACACTGTTAATGTAGTAGTGATATAACACACTGTTAATGTAGTAGTGATATAACACACTGTTAATGTAGTAGTGATATAATACACTGTTAATGTAATAGTGATGTAATACACTGTTAATGTAGTATTGATATAATACACTGTTAATGTAGTAGTGATATAACACACTGTTAATGTAGTAGTGATATAACACACTGTTAATGTAATTATGATATAATACACTGTTTATGTAATAGTGACTATATTGATGGAATGCAGTGCAGAGGTAATACTGTCACTTATAAGACAGACATAATGAATATCTTTGTTACATGCTGTACCCAGTAATCAAACAGAAATGAACAGAGAAACCTCAGACAAGCGTCCACAGAATTTGACATTACAAGTCATCAATATTGAAAGTGAGTAATGCAGTGTTTGGGATGAATGATATTCACTTACAAAAAGCTGGGTGTGCGTTTTATTTTCAAAAAATCTTTTGATTATAGGGTTGCTTTTCTTTCACAATATTGATAACAGGATATGTGTGTAATTATCAAAGCATGATAAATATGATGAATTGTTAATTTAGTAAATTTACGTGTTTATCAATGCAGAAAACATGTAAAATGAAGTGTAGGTTAGTCTCTTATCCTACACAGCTTTTAAATACTTGTCTATTCAACTATTTCACAAGTCACATAAACCGATATCTGATCTATACAGTTGTAAATTAAGGTTATTTGGTACAAAAAAGCCGAATTTGAATTTGAATCCGGTATACTGGGGTGACATCAGCTCCACAAGCTTTACGTTCAGTACGTTCAGTCTAATCTATAACCATTAGGTCAGCTGATTGAAGGACACTCTGCCCTGGTTATGATTCAATGGTCTGTTGACCAGATGACATTACAGAAATATAAGGAACTAGCTGCTTATCAGGGAGTGAAACAAGATTGTACAACTCATGAACAAAGTCCAAGGCTAACCCAATGAGTCAGTCATTCATTTTTTATTTCATTAAAGTTTCTCGTACAACATTCTATAACTATCTGTATCACATTGTGTGGTGCTCTTTAATTATTCTCTGATAACTACCTGTGTTATCACATACTTATTTTTATAATGAAGATTCTATGATAAATTGTGCATCTCATTGCTATACACACCTTAGAATCATTTTACAAGTTCTAGTACTAGCAGCTGAAATGTTCATAACAGAAAACATATCCTCAAATCAAGTGGCAATTATTAGGATAAATAGAAAAGAAAATTACATAATAAACCATCCACACAGTAATAAAAATGTATCACATTCACAAAACTTTTGTATTAAGATCCCAGATATGCCTCCTCCTCGTGAACTACTGCATCCTTCATCCTTCCTGCCTGTCACAAAAATACCCAACACCCGCAAATACAATAGAAATGTTTCCTACATTTCTAAATATTGTGATATATTCCAAAAAATTTTCAAGATTTTTTTTTTCTCTAGAGTTCTTGCAAATATACAGTGCATCAAGATCTACAAGCATCTGGCAGCAGGAATCTTTTGAGAGTCCAGGCATCACAGACTGGTCAACTTGATTGTACATGTTCTGTCTGTAACTGCAGCTCACCAGTTTATATGAACTGGGTGGGAGCACTGTCTTGGTTTATAACAGCTGACCTGCAGTTCAGATCAGATCAGACTGTAGCTCTGTCATGGCTCGAGTCAGTCGCTTTACTTTGTCCTCCATTGTTCTTTTATTGCTCTGCGTTTCCTGCAGAAGTTCTCGCATCTCATCTTCCACCGCTGCAATCTGCAAAATGAGAAGTTACCCTCTGTACTAGACCAAGGCACTCAATGTAGACTACACGGAAAGCAGCTATGTATTACACAAAAGACAAGTTACCCTATATACTAGACCAAGGCACACAATGTAGGACACTAAAAACTGCATGGAAAGCAGGTATGTATTGTATTACACAAAAGAAGCATATAAAACCATCTACATGGAAAATTACACAGCATTTTTACAGAAGAATTCCATTGGACTTTGTACTGCGCACCTATACAGCTATTCTCTAGTAGCAGAAATAAGGTATTCAGAGAATTAGTGATTTACTTCTGTTGTGAAATTGGCCATATTATGTATAACGTTAATACATTTTTCCTAACTGTTGCTCAATTTCTGAATAGCTAGAGAGGACTAGGATCACTTTATGCATAAAACATCCATTTGGAACAAACCCCTGCTTAGGCATAAATACACTGTGGGGGGCTTCATTCTTTTATTAAGCTACAGAGTAGAGAGAGCAATCGAATACAGACTTGTCAATCGGTAAACTGACACTCCCACCGATTCACTGGTTAATTGTATCAATATACATTTTGATGACATATAAATTGGTTTTATTTTTTCAAGTAAACTATTCATATACACAAAAACACTGATTTTTTTTTTTATATCTTGTAATAATAATTGTAATATTCTGTTTAGGTTTAAATGAAACATACTGAATTTTATCTTAATTTCAATGAGCAAGAAAAAACTTAGGAAATTACACAATGAACCATGAAATATCGGAAGCATACAGAACTTCCCAGACTCGATGGCTGGTGTACTACTGTTGTCCAGGCACCGTCTCTATCACTGAGAACTTACAGACAGCATTTAGGGAGGAATAACACATCATTACAACAGCTGACGAAACACAAATGAAAATATTAAAATCAGCAATATTTATATATTCATTTTAAATGCTTAGCTGGGTATCTCACTTGTTAACATGTCAAACAGAAAAAAGCTTGTAAGAATTCCTGATAAGTATGGTTGGGATATGGCTAGAGAATACAAGGACAAATTTCAGAAGAGTTGCAGACTCCGAAGCCGGGGCAGAAAAGAAGCTGTTTGACAAGAATAATAACAATAATTTTAATGACTTTAGACGCAAAATTCATCAGCAGCCATGATATATTCTCCCCATGATCCATACCCCAAGTCATTCGGGGAGTTGGGCAACAATGGAGTTTCTCAACCAGGGCTGTTTAGAGTGCAGCTAGATCGATGTTTGTACTGCAACAGCTTTAGGCATCAAAGCACCAACTGCCCTCCTAACAACTGCCCTCCTAATAACTGCAAAACTTACTTCTACACAAACCAGTCCTTCAACAGAAAATCAAAGATTCTAACATGGTAACTGATACTTTTTTTTTAAAATGATATACAGTTGCAATCTGTGAAAGGTGGTTTTGCAAATCATATCTCTTTTTGGAAAAAGACGATTATGTGCTGAGTAATATATCATTGACATTATGCAATACGGGTTATAGAATTCCTTGTGAATGACAGAACCTATTCGGGTACATAATGATAAGTCTGCTCTGAACAATGCTGAATTTATAGAGAGTGAAATTAACAGTCTTTTAGATAAGAAAGTCATCAAGTTATTTCTACCCAAATCCTAAAAGAACAAAACTGGGTAAAATTCAAATTGATAATTACTAAATATTTAACAATCAGTGGTTTTGGGATAAATCCAAAATGATACAAAATTGTGGAAACCGCATGGCATAAATTTTTTCTAGTATTTTTCCTGGATTTGATATTTAAAAATATATGAAAAATTAATAAAGGGTAGGAAATATCTGATTGTTTACATTACATGAAGGTTATTTAGCATGGTCAGTTTGCTAAGGAACATATCTATAGTAATGATGATTTTACAATATCATGATAAATTGGCATGCCTGGAGTTATTTCATCATCTTTTTTTTTTTTTTAAATAGACTGTCATACCTGTCATTTATGACTGTAGGAGAAGGAACTGGTAGACTGACTATATCAGGAAACGGTGAAGTCTAAATGTTGTGTGAAGTAATGTGGGCACTTAACTGACAAAGTAAACTGATAGATAGGTGATGAAATATTGTGGTTTTACATTAAGATGTGTAAATACACAAAAAATCCACGGAAATAAAAAAGAAATTATAGGGAATCTTCACACTGTAAATCAATTACAGATACGCAAACTATATCAATTTTACAAGCATTTATAAGAAAGTTTTTGTAATCTTATCAGGGGATTGAATTTCAATAGAAATACGAAGATCTGTCTTTGTGCTAAATGCAAAAGTAAAAATGGTCTCAAGGCACAATTCACAAGATACACATTTTAGCAATAACAGAGCCTGAAAAACCATTTCACAAATATCTATATCAATTCTGAATATTCTCTATATCTAACAGATATTTATAACATATTAATTTTCAATATTCACTGTATCTAACAGATATCTATAACATATCAATTTTCAATATTCACTGTATCTAACAGATATCTATAACATATTAATTTTCAATATTCACTGTATCCAACAGATATCTATAACATATTAATTT
Source organism: Ostrea denselamellosa (assembly GCA_024699665.1). NCBI lineage: Eukaryota > Metazoa > Mollusca > Bivalvia > Ostreida > Ostreidae > Ostrea > Ostrea denselamellosa. The sequence continues at coordinate 1,120,867 of JAMZEH010000077.1, forward strand.
TCAATATTCACTGTATCTAACAGATATCTATAACATATTAATTTTCAATATTCACTGTATCTAACAGATATCTATAACATATTAATTTTCAATATTCTCTGTATCCAACAGATATCTATAACATATTAATTTTCAATATTCACTGTATCTAACAGATATCTATAAAATATTAATTTTCAATATTCACTGTATCTAACAGATATCTATAACATATTAATTTTCAATATTCTCTGTATCTAACAGATATCTATAACATATTAATTTTCAATATTCACTGTATCTAACAGATATCTATAAAATATTAATTTTCAATATTCACTGTATCTAGCAGATATCTATAAAATATTAATTTTCAATATTCTCTGTATCTAACAGATATCTATAACATATCAATTTTCAATATTCACTGTATCTAACAGATATCTATAACATATTAATTTTCAATATTCACTGTATCTAACAGATATCTATAACATATCAATTTTCAATATTCACTGTATCTAACAGATATCTATAAAATATTAATTTTCAATATTCACTGTATCTAACAGATATCTATAACATATTAATTTTCAATATTCACTGTATCTATGAGATATCTATAACATATTAATTTTCAATATTCTCTGTATCTAAGAAATTGTGAACTTTTTGTGTTACCTTCCTGTCCTGCATACGTAAGGTTTCTGAACTCTTTGACAGGTAAAACTAATAGATTGTGAAGTTCAAATACAGTGTAATGATTTACTGCTGATGATTTTAATCTAAAGGTCAAGGTCAAATCAGCAAATGAGGCACCTGGACCGATTATAAACATGACTGTGCATTTGAGAGTTCACTTCCATCGGTCAATGACATATCATCACTGAAGCTATTTAAATCAGCTGTTGATTGTGAGCACCCTCTGCTATGACGAATTGTACTTATTAAAACACTACAAAGTCATCAATCATTTAATCAGCTGTGAAGTGGACAACCAAAGTCACACAGCACTGACTCAACTGACTATGTCAATCAGGAAATATGCTAAGAAAGGCTAAAATTGCAAATGTCAAAAGCAATGAAACATGCATGTGTTACTGAACAAGCAATGCATGTTTTAACGAAACGGAAACAAACAAGCTTTGTAATTCCATGCAGTATGCCATGTTTACATGTCTCAGTTATCGTACCTACTGAAGTCTGACTTCAGTTATAACCAACACGTACACCTGTAAGGCACCGGAGCAGAGGCAGTCTCAGAAAATTTTCAAAGGAGGGGGTGGTTTAATGTGACCTATGTTAGACTAAATACAAGGAAAGGGGATGCAGACCCCAAAATGGCAACCCCCCCCCCCCCCCCCCCCCACCATTCCTGTTATAAATATTAAAACACAGGGGCCTACAATCACTGTAACCCTGAAAAGGTGTGTAAACTCAGAATATTAACAACCTCTAGTCCATCCACTTCATGGCCAGACAGACACTTGGTCTCGTTGGATGGAGAAACTGTCCACAGAATGGTTTAATTTTCCATCCAAAGCTCACACTGCTGAGATTTGATGGTTTTCTGATGTGGAATCAACTCAATATACAATTATATTTCTCCCCCATTTTTCTCAAGATTTATAACCTCAAGATGTCTCACAAAACTTGATACAATCTTACACCAGTTGGGGATAATTGCACCAAAGTAGAACAAATTGGGAATTTTCTTTTATGTCAACAAATGACATTTGTTTTTAAAATCAATACTGACAAAACTATATTTTAAAAAATAAACATGTTTTCATTGTTTACAACTTTACAAATGAGTGCCATTTCATTGACAACTAGTTCTTATTTAAGAGGAAGTGAAGAAATTAGTTAACCTGAACAACATTTGATATGAAGCGAATTACAAGCCTTGATTTACAAAGATTTAGCAGTTTGTAAATGGGCATTGTTTAGCTTCAAAATTGAAAAAAAATCAGTAGTATTTGGCGTTGGGAATGGTACCTTTTATTGGTACCAGTTATATAATCAAAGGCCTGAAGGGCCACAAAGGCGTTGGGTGCAATATCATATACATTTAGGGTTCTCAATAAATTCAGAGGGCAGGTAAATTAGAGAAAGTAAGAGATTAAATGTTTGAGTGCCACAAGAGACATTTCCTCATGTTTAAGTACATAAATATTTGTAATTGTCAGCAAACTGTGTTTATTTACATACAAAGAAGAATAAAGAAGAGAGCTTGGGCTGAAGTTGTTTATCCTAACAAGTTCATATATGTAATAATAATGATAATGTGTGGCATTTATATAGCGCATTATATAATTTCATAATTACTCTAAGTGCTTTACATCACATATACACTATACTAGAGGCGTCATAAAGAACAATGTAAAATGTAAAACAAGATAAGATTAATTAGAGCATAAATATAACATACAAATAAAATAATCTAAATACTACGACAGACCAACCTTTAACATACAAATAAAATAATCTAAATACTACGACAGACCAACCTTTCCTTTAAGAATATATGTATTACAAAATATGTCTAAAAGCTTTTGTAAAAAGATATGTTTTGAGGTTTGTCTTAAAACGTTTGACTGTGCCACACGAACGGATGTCTGTTGGTAAACTACTCCACAATGTGGCAGCTGTTACATCAAACCTTCTATCTCCATAGGTCTTTGTTCAAACCCTATGTACCCTCCTCTTGCTAGATAATACCCCCTCAAGACTACTTAAGTTTACAACGGCTATAATAAATAACTTGAAATTGCAGATGAAAAATGCTGAAAAGAATATAACTGCTTCAGAGTGAGACTACTTGTTTATAGAAGTTATGTCTTTGCTCATGTATGATGTAACAATTATATGGTGTTAACTCTCTGTTTTCAATAAAATCTAACAATTCAAAAGTTCAACACAATATGTAGAAAGGTTATTGGAATTCTGAACAAGATTCAATTCCCAATGAATGCTGCCTAGCCTGGGTTTCTTCGCAAAACAACCTGTTATTTTCATCATGCACACACTACTTTTGTTGCTTAATTGAGAATCGGGATCAGGATTACCGAAAACAAAACCGGAAATAGTCTGTGTTTTTGGACTAGGAACTGAACCGTGACAATGTGCAATCTTATTTAGTATTTATCTGTTTCTACTGATCTGAAATAAGGATTCTTGGTGAAACTAAGTCTATAGATATAATTGAAAACCAAATTTGAGCAGGTTATTTTGTAAGTACTTATGATATTGTGCGACACAAATTTTGCGGGAAAATCTGTTTCATTGTAAATCCATCCGTGAATAATAAATTTTTCTTGCCAAACAATCGTTATTTAACCACTGAACAAAGATACAATAAAATAAACAACGACATCAATAACGGAAATGGTATTGTGCCTTTCAAATAGCAATTAAATTCAATGTTTCAAAGTCTTGAATTGTAAGAAACGTTCAATACTAATAGGCACTATTTGATTTCGCCCATTGAGATGGGAAAGGTAGTGTATAGGCAAAATTTTGCATGATCGCTAGAATGCTCTTGAGCAAGCGTGACGCCTTAAAAATCAAGCATTTCTGAGAGCACTGCACAGCAATACATAGTCCCCTACCGGCAGAAAAATCTTTTGACGAGAATAGAATGCAAATTTTATGCATAATTTGTTAAAAATTCAATCTAAAAATACAAGTCAAAATATCTCCAGGTGCGAATATTTTCTAAGTCCAAGGGCCATAACTCAGCAAAAAAGAAACGGACCAGAACAAAATTAAAACTCGCCCTGTAATCTGTCATGGCAAAAGTAATGTACCAAATACCAAATGAAAAAAGTGTGGAAAACTGAGTATTAATATTTACATATATTTTCGAAGTCCAAGGGCCATAAAGCAGTAAATAATTAAAGGACTGGTAAAAAACTCGAGCTCGATCTGTAAAATGTCACCGTAAAGTAATGTACCAAATATCAAATGAATACCTGCAAGCATGAAGAAAAAAGTGTAGAAACTGATTTGCCAGACTGACTGATAGGTGGATGGACGAACAGAGTTCAAAACCTAAAATTCCCTTCAGCTCCGCCAGAAGGGGACTGAAAGAAGAGTCAAATTCCTATCCTCTGATTGGATGCTCATATTAAATTACTATCTTTTGATTGGATGCTAATATTAATTCCTGTTGTCTAATTGGATGCCGATAATAAATTCCTACCCTCTGATTGGCTTGTTCCAGCTCTATCTGTTTCTCCTCTTCCAGTTGAGCCATGTCCTCTCTGTGCCTCATCTCTTTATTCTCCAGCTGCTGCCTGAAGGCATCGTCGACTGTCTTCAGCTTTTCTATGGCAATGCTAGAAATTAGCAAAGGAAAACTTCTATAAACATCAGTTACCTGAGTATCTAGCTATATCAACATGATACACTTCATACGTACTTTGCAGCTTGTATTGCTTTGTCCCTTTCTTCTGTCAGTTTTCTTTCCTTACTTTCCCAGTTTTCCCTCATTTCTGTCACCTGTTTCTCTAACTGACCAATCAGCTGTGACTTCTCTTTCCACTTGTTGTTCAGAATACTGCAAGTAACAACAAATAATTATTTTATCATAAAAACATTTGAAAGTTACTGTACTATAGTTCATAAGAATTCTTGACATATAAAATTTTCAAAATTGGGCACTCCAATATTAAACCATAATAGTTCACAACCTTACTTATTTTCATCAGAGAAATATTTCAATATTCAATAGGAGCCCTGTACTATATGTTATGACACTACTGAGACCATTTTCAGAATGCACTAGTTTTGTGTTCAGACCAAGCACTGCAGTTAAATTAAATATGAATGATGGACCTTTTTATAAGACTTATCTGTGAGCTGTTTTCGAATCCTCCATTTCTATTTTCAGGTCAAACACTGCAGTGAATATAACACTTACCTGTGAGCTTTTTTTGAATCCTCTAATTCTGTTTTCAGGTCCAGGGTTTCTTGTTTCAGCTCTTGTTTTCGTTCCCTCAACCTCTCCAAAGTTTCCTGAAAAAGAATTAAAATGTTATTGTTTACTTTGGTTTAAATATGAAAAGGGAAAATTTTAGAGATTTATAGTTTGATTCAAATGTGTACTCTGAAAACAATTTCTTGTGCCTCACTAGAACTACTCGATTATGTGCATTAAAGTAGAGGACTATCTACAAAGGAGTAATAATGACCATCTGACTATTTGTACTGGAGTAATTAAATCTACTGACTATTTGTACTGGAGTAGTTATAAACACTGACTATTTGTACTGGAGTAATTATATCTACTGACTATTGGTACTGGAGTAATTATATCTACTGACTATTTGTACTGGAGTAATTATAACTACTGACTATTTGTACTGGAGTAATTATATCTACTTGACTATTTGTACTGGAGTAATTATATCTACTTGACTATTGGTACTGGGGCAATTATATCTACTGACTATTTGTACTGGAGTAATTATATCTACTGACTATTTGTACTGGGGTAATTATATCTACTGACTATTTGTACTGGAGTAGTTATAAACACTGACTATTTGTACTGGAGTAATTATACCTACTGACTATTTGTACTGGAGTAGTTATAAACACTGACTATTTGTACTGGAGTAATTATACCTACTGACTATTTGTACTGGAGTAATTATAACTACTGACTATTTGTACTGGGGTAATTATATCTACTGACTATTTGTACTGGAGTAGTTATAAACACTGACTATTTGTACTGGAGTAATTATATCTACTGACTATTGGTACTGGAGTAATTATACCTACTGACTATTTGTACTGGAGTAATTATAACTACTGACTATTTGTACTGGAGTAATTATATCTACTTGACTATTTGTACTGGAGTAATTATATCTACTTGACTATTGGTACTGGGGCAATTATATCTACTGACTATTTGTACTGGAGTAATTATATCTACTGACTATTTGTACTGGGGTAATTATATCTACTGACTATTTGTACTGGAGTAGTTATAAACACTGACTATTTGTACTGGAGTAATTATACATACTGACTATTTGTACTGGAGTAGTTATAAACACTGACTATTTGTACTGGAGTAATTATACCTACTGACTATTTGTACTGGAGTAATTATAACTACTGACTATTTGTACTGGGGTAATTATATCTACTGACTATTGGCACTGGAGTAATTATATCTACTGACTATTTGTACTGGAGTAATTATATCTACTGACTATTTGTACTGGAGTAATTATATCTACTGACTATTTGTACTGGAGTAATTATATCTACTGACTATTTGTACTGGAGTAATTATATCTACTGACTATTTGTACTGGAGTAATTATACCTACTGACTATTTGTACTGGAGTAATTATACCTACTGACTATTTGTACTGGGGTAATTATATCTACTGACTATTTGTACTGGAGTAGTTATATCTACTGACTATTTGTACTGGAGTAATTATATCTTATGACTATTTGTACTGGGGTAATTATATCTACTGACTATTTGTACTGGAGTAATTATATCTACTGACTATTTGTACTGGAGTAATTATATCTACTGACTATTTGTACTGGAGTAATTATATCTACTGACTATTTGTACTGAGGTAATTATATCTACTGACTATTTGTACTGGAGTAATTATATCTACTGACTATTTGCACTGGGGTAATTATAACTACCTGACTATTTGTACTGGAGTAATTATATCTACTGACTATTTGTACTGGGGTAATTATATCTACTGACTATTTGTACTGGGGTAATTATATCTACTGACTATTTGTACTGGAGTAATTATATCTACTGACTATTTGTACTGGAGTAGTTATACCTACTGACTATTTGTACTGGGGTAATTATATCTACTGACTATTTGTACTGGAGTAATTATATCCACTGACTATTTGTACTGGAGTAGTTATACCTAATGACTATTTGTACTGGGGTAACTATATCTACTGACTATTTGTACTGGAGTAATTATATCTACTGACTATTTGTACTGGGGTAATTATAACTACCTGACTATTTGTACTGGAGTAATTATATCTACTGACTATTTGTACTGGGGTAATTATATCTACTGACTATTTGTACTGGAGTAATTATATCTACTGACTATTTGTACTGGAGTAATTATATCTACTGACTATTTGTACTGGGGTAATTATACCTACTGACTATTTGTACTGGAGTAATTATATCTACTGACTATTTGTACTGGGGTAATTATAACTACCTGACTATTTGTACTGGGGTAATTATAACTACCTGACTATTTGTACTGAGGTAATTATATCTACTGACTATTTGTACTGGGGTAATTATAACTACCTGACTATTTGTACTGGAGTAATTATTAATTACCTGACTATTTGTACTGGGGTAATTATAACTACCTGACTATTTGTACTGGGGTAATTATAACTACCTGACTATTTGTACTGGGGTAATTATATCTACTGACTATTTGTACTGGGGTAATTATAACTACCTGACTATTTGTACTGGGGTAATTATAACTACCTGACTATTTGTACTGGGGTAATTATATCTACTGACTATTTGTACTGGGGTAATTATAACTACCTGACTATTTGTACTGGGGTAATTATAACTACCTGACTATTTGTACTGGGGTAATTATATCTACTGACTATTTGTACTGGGGTAATTATAACTACCTGACTATTTGTACTGGGGTAATTATAACTACCTGACTATTTGTACTGGGGTAATTATAACTACCTGACTATTTGTACTGGAGTAATTATTAATTACCTGACTATTTGTACTGGGGTAATTATATCTACTGACTATTTGTACTGGGGTAATTATAACTACCTGACTATTTGTACTGGGGTAATTATAACTACCTGACTATTTGTACTGGGGTAATTATAACTACCTGACTATTTGTACTGGGGTAATTATATCTACTGACTATTTGTACTGGGGTAATTATAACTACCTGACTATTTGTACTGGGGTAATTATAACTACCTGACTATTTGTACTGGGGTAATTATATCTACTGACTATTTGTACTGGGGTAATTATAACTACCTGACTATTTGTACTGGGGTAATTATAACTACCTGACTATTTGTACTGGGGTAATTATAACTACCTGACTATTTGTACTGGAGTAATTATTAATTACCTGACTATTTGTACTGGGGTAATTATATCTACTGACTATTTGTACTGGGGTAATTATAACTACCTGACTATTTGTACTGGGGTAATTATATCTACTGACTATTTGTACTGGGGTAATTATATCTACTGACTATTTGTACTGGGGTAATTATATCTACCTGACTATTTGTACTGGGGTAATTATATCTACCTGACTATTTGTAGTGAGAATACCTGACTATCCTGGATAGTGGCCCTCTCTTCAGACAGCTGTTCCTCCAGGTTCCTTTGCGTTCGCAGAGAATCCTCCCGCGTTCTTTTGATTTCCTCATCTCTCTCTATCAAGGCCTGTTAAGACAAAGCTTTACATCAAATCCCAAGTTATCACTAGTAAAAGATTTATTCAACAGACTGCTCATGGGCCACAATATGCACCTGAGTCTCCTACCTCTCAGAGAAATAAAAACTCCATAAGTCTGAAAATTCAAATCCCTATTATAGCCTCACTGTGATAAATGGAATCATAATACAAATACATCCATATGATTCTTTAATACAATAAAAAAAATTATTGCATGGTTCTGGTTTCTCGACCTACCTTATGTTTTGATACTTGACCCTAATTTATTTTTAAGATTGGGTATCATAATTAAATTATCTGCCCTTGATTACCCTATTTGTCATCAAATATCCATTGAGTTACAGACCATTTCAATACTTTCTCCCCCCCCCTCCCCCCCAACCAAAAAAAAAATTCCTCAACATACCTCCTTTATTTCTGATAAGAAAGCAGTATGAACATAACTGCAGTTTGTTTTTTGTTGGCCTTAAATAAAATTTTCTAACTATCCTATATATTCCAATTCAAAACTTGGAATCCGTCTAAATCCAACAGGTCATGCTTTGAACACACTGCACTGAACTCGCGTAAAGTTGACAAATTGTATCCTTGTGGTTCTTGAAAAATTTTAAAGAATTTCCTTAAACATTGCTATGAAAACTTTTCACACATATGTTCCCATCTTGACCTGAGGGTCATAAATTGAGCAAACTTCAATCTTCACTGTGTGCATGTTAGCATATCTACCTGAGAAATTACTGTAATTTAAAGAGATCCTAGATACTTGTAGTCCTATAAAAAAAAATCATTTTGCCCCACTCTGACACATGGGGTTATTATACGGTGAACAACCTGAGTCTATAACACATAAATCTAAATATAGACACATAATCACCCCCATCATGCCCCCCCCCCCCCCCCCCACTTCCCCCTATTTACAGTAACCCTCTGTATGTTATCTGTAAAGCAGCCAAATGCTCTTTCATACACTCGCCTCTTTCAATTTCCTTATAGTTTCCGTCTGGTCTTCTAACATTTTTGTTTTAATCTTCAGGGCATCAGTTTCTCGCTAAATCAAAAATAAAAGTTCACATTAAACACATGTCCATTCCATAAAAAGACACAAAACAAATTCACATCATTTTATTCACATTTTGAACAATGAAGTCATCACTCTCGTTTAATTACTGATATGAGCAGAGGTCACAAACTTCACCTGGGTCATCCTCCTCCTCCTAAAATATGAAGCTCATACAATTTATACCCCTTTTTGTGGCCTAGAATTGAACACAGTTATGATCTGAAACCAAAACTTACTAACTAGTATTTCTTTCCTCTTGTAAATATATTTTTTATTATTTTATTGTACAACGCCAGTGAATACATGTATGTAAAATTAGGCATTTTAATCAAATAAATTAGTTTCAGTTTAAATATATTTAGATTGAACAGTAACCTCACTGACTTGTTAATATATCTAGATTGGTATCCTATACATGGTCACTAGGACTTGCACCAATACAATCTGTGGTAGGTCATGATTTTTCACTACTGAGATTTTTGTTGGAAAATACTAAATATTGATTTCATCAATTTCCAATGGATATTTTAATTATCTCCCCTTGGAAAGGGTATGGCCCTTGTTATGAACATGAAAACCCCTTTTTCCTCAAAGTTTCCTTTTATAAAATTTGGTTTCAAAGAAAAATACGCTAAGATTAGTGGTCTTTAAGAAGAAGTCTTGAAATGTTAATAAGGAAATGTCAAATAAAATGAATATCTCGCTTGTGCCCTTTGCTTTGGTAAACTAATAAATACCTCAGTACAAAACAATTTAAGTTTTCTATACAGTCATCAAGCATGTAATGCTAGGCAACCATTTATTGTGAGGCACTTCCACTTTTAAGAAGACTGACAGAGTTGTCCTTCTTGGCACTCTCACCTCCAGGGTTTTCTTCAGTGTCACAATCTCTGAATTCTGGGCTTCTATCTTGGACTCGAGTCTGCCTCGGTCCTGGGCCAGAGAGGAACCTGTTGAATAATGTAAATTACTAAAATTCATGTACCGTAAATCACAGAACACAAGGTTAAATACGTACTGTTATATAATACTAAAATACATGTACCGTAAATCACAGAACACAAGGTTAAATACGTACTGTTATACAATACTAAAATTCATGTACCGTAAATCACAGAACACAAGATCAGACACACACTGCATTAAATCCTTTAGGATCTGACAGCAGACTTGGATTTCAGACAATTTAAACTCATAAATAAAATGCACAATCTATTTCAATAAAAGGGTTTGTTTCACAATACAAAGTGAATTTTTTTCTTTTTCAAATCAGTTTCGGGCCAAAAGGAATTTGACAGCCCCACAATGCACCTTATATATCTCTTTTTGTACCTTGCTGTGCTAGTTCCTGGCCCCATAATTTCCGCTCAGCCTTCAGACCACAAATTACAGACTCCTGGGCTTCAACCTGGGCTAATAATTTAGTCTTGTCCTATTCAACAGAAAATAATCCACTTTCACAACAAAAGAACTTTTTCTGTAATGTTTGATTCATGATACAAGTCTTTGTAAACAGACATGAACATTCAAAGTGAGGAGAGAGAAAGCATTGAGTGGGCAAAGTCTACATAGCTCATCTCCCCAAAGGCAATCCACGATGAAGAAATAAATTTCATTTAGGAAAATTCATGAGGGTTAAATGAAACATTTGTAAAATGACCTCCTCTCCCCTTTCCCCCCACATTTTCATGTTTCATGTATGCCATAGAGATCCACTGAGGATTTTCCCCACTCTATAAATCTGTACTTACTACCAGAGTTGTAAATAACAGTCAGCCCAACCAGTCAGGCTGGTCTATTTCTCATGTGAGTGATATATATGCTGCTTCATACCAGTTAGGCAAGCTTCATGAAGTGTATGCTGGTGTGAAGTGTTGCAGTTCATACTCTCACATGTATTTTCAAAAATGAAATTTATTATTTATATTTACATTCTACTTTTATTTCTGTTGAAAATTCCAGCCATTAAAACAGATGTACAATGTACTAATTTGATCAAGATTCATACACTATTTACGTCATTTACAACTGCAATGCATCTGCAAGGAAATAGCTATTGTTACAATTTATATAACAGATATCAAAGACAAAAACAACGGAAATACAATAAATAAGGGGAAGGGTCCATACATGAATATTTCAGTAAATGCACTGGTTTTGCGATAAAATTTTCTCTCTCTTTTTTTTAATACTAGATGATTTAACTAGGTGACAGTTTGGTACAGATCAAATATTGGTTTGGATATTTTGAGATGCGTAGGTTACATATAGTGGGGAGGGGTGTGAATATCATTTTTACAATTTTTACACATGGTGTTCCATGTGTTCCTAGAGGTCCTCTATTTTGGACATGGATGTCCGTTTTTAATTATGTAATCCGTGACGATTACAAGTTGGAATGAACTCTTTGCATCAAGTTACTGTTGTAAGATATTGATTTTAGTATATAAACAAGAATGCAAACTCACCAAAATAAAATTCCCCTTCTTGCCAATCAGTAATTAATTCTTTACCATCTAAGCTTGTATTAAGGTAGGTATGATAAACTTATATTTACTACAGTAACCTGATGATAATGAATTAATTACTGACAAGCAAAAAACTAAAAACATCCTGTTTATAATGCAGATATTCAATGTCCACAAAAACGTGCTGACACATAAAAATGTCATTAATATCCGAGAATGGCAATACAAACAGCAATAAACTGGTGTGGTGATCCGAAAAATCAACAGCATTGACACAGCTGCTGTGATCCAAAAAATCATCAGTACTGACACATGTGGTGATCCGAAAAATCAACAGCACTGACACAGGTGCTGTGATCCAAAAAATCATCAGTACTGACACACATGTGGTGATCCGAAAAATCAACAGCACTGACACAGGTGCTGTGATCCAAAAAATCATCAGTACTGACACACATGTGGTGATCCGAAAAGTCAACATATATTGTTACACCCATACTAAACAGTCCCTATATAATTCCTTACTAAAAAAATGTCCAACAGTTCGACTGTTTTCCCCAACTATTGGTCCAGGAACTGTTAGAATATATTGTTAAAAAGACTGTTACCCGCTGACGTCATATGGCGCTAAAGTGAGTTATCTTTTCCTCATTCGGCAAACCTCAGCTGATGCTGATAACCGTCAGTTAGATGTAATCAGCCGAGGTGTGTCGAGTGATTTTTTTCCCGGTCATTTGGGAAAACAGAAATGGCTGATGGTCGTTTCACTGCAGCGAATAAGGATGATATCCAAGTGATGAGGAGTCTTGGGAAACATCTTTTTGTGATAAGGGATTATATAGGAACTGTTTAGTATGGGTATAACAAAACAGTTGTTGATAGGAGCCTTGGGAAACATCTTTTTGTGATAAGGGATTATATAGGGACTGTTTAGTATGGGTATAACAAAACAGTTGTTGATAGGAGCCTTGGGAAACATCTTTTTGTGATAAGGGATTATATAGGGACTGTTTAGTATGGGTATAACAAAACAGTTGTTGATAGGAGCCTTGGGAAACATCTTTTTGATAAGGGATTATATAGGGACTGTTTAGTATGGGTATAACAAAACAGTTGTTGATAGGAGCCTTGGGAAACATCTTTTTGTGATAAGGGATTATATAGGGACTGTTTAGTATGGGTATAACAAAACAGTTGTTGACAGGAGCCTTGGGAAACATCTTTTTGATAAGGGATTATATAGGGACTGTTTAGTATGGGTATAACAAAACAGTTGTTGACAGGAGCCTTGGGAAACATCTTTTTGATAAGGGATTATATAGGGACTGTTTAGTATGGGTATAACAAAACAGTTGTTGACAGGAGCCTTGGGAAACAGTTGATCTGTTGGACCGGAGTGCAAGCTGTTGCCCCCGGTCTTCGGCTTTGGGCAACAGCTTGCACTCCTATCCAACAGGTTGAATGTTTCCCTCTACCCCAGTCAACAACTGTATACTGACACACCTGTGGTGATCTGAAAAATCAACAGTACTGACACAGATGACCTGGAAAGTTAGAACACATTCTGGGATTCAACAGAACTGACACACTTATGGATATATAATGAATAGATGTATACCAAAGATTACCTGCCTCATTCTAATATATTAAACACAAGCTTACTCCAATTACAGTCTACTCAATTGAAACTGCTTATTTCAAAAATATTGCTTATTTTGAAATACTGCTGATTTTGAAAAATTTCTTATTTTGAAATAAAACAAAATCCCTAGCCTGTCTCTTACTTTCTCTGCATTAAAATCTTGGTGAAATTAAATTCACTCTGATATTGGAATCAGTCCACTGAAGTGATCTTGATGCATTGTTTTCCTAACAATTCCCCCCCCCCCCATCCAAATTGTAGTCAGTTGTTGACTTTGTAATTACAGGTAAATATTAAGGTTCCAGTTGATTTATTTCTCACTTGATTTGTTTTCATTGTTTTTAGAAGAGAATAAAATAATGGTGGTTCTGAAATCCTGGAGGTAGGCCATATGAATACTGACGCAGTGACTGTCTCCAGGAAAGAACTCACTATCAATATTACACTGAGGATCACATTTATTTCATGAGACTTTATTTTGACAAGGATGCATGAAGCATTAATTCATGAGACATAACATTTGTGAATTACTATTCTTCGTTTGAATCTTCCATATTTAATAATTTATTTGCAAAAATTAAACTTTTGCATATGATTAGTCTCACAAAATATGCTTAAATAAATTTCTCACAAATAAAATGTGATTTTATCAAATTGATAGCGAACAATTTAATTCATTTGGGTTTATAGTCTGCTTTTGTAATCGGGATCAAGATGTAAAACAAAGCTTCCAATATGGGTGACATTTTCGATTTTGATTATTTCAACCTTTGGTTATATTGAAAGAAAAAGGTTGGTCCACTGAATTTCAATATACGTGGAGTAACATTAAACATATGCTTATTCCAGTTACCTGACTCATTCCCACACTTTATACATCTCCGACTTAATTCCAATCAGTTACCTGCCTCATTTTGACACTATATACACTTCCGACTTAATTCCAATCCATTACCTGCCTCATTCCGACACTATATACACCTCCGACTTAATTCCAATCAGTTACCTGCCTCATTCCGACACTATATACACCTCCGACTTAATTCCAATCAGATACCTGCCTCATTCCAACACTTTATACACCTCTGACTTAATTCAAATCCATTACCTGTCTCATTCCAGTAGGTTTACCTGTTTCAGTAGTTCCATTTGTAACATCCTTTTGCGGGCCTCTTCAACATGAGCTTCCAGCACCTGAATTCTGTCCTGTTTCAAATAAACAATTTCCGACCTTAATAGTCAGCGATGTAAATCTTTTAATTACTATTTATGTGAATTTTATATCATAATTCGTAATAAATGTGAAGACATGGGATTTTACTTGAAAATATTGACTGTCACACACAATATGTGTATATAGACTACTTTCTGTTGACAGTAACAGTCCTACACAGTCCACTGATAAGTACTATGAGGACTATAGGTACCTTGCATTCCAGACCCTGCTCTTGCTTGGCTTTGGACAACTCTGTTATTCTACCTTTTTGTTCTTTTACCAGCTGAAATAAAAATCAAGTGATTTGTCAAAAATAATGACTGACTAGTTCTGTACTATGCTGTGAAATGCACAAGGTTTAAACTTTATCATTTACAATGTGGGCTCCTTCAGATGAGAACTTTTTACAATGTGATCGCCTTCAGATGAGAATTTATTTTACAATGTGAGCTCCTTCAGATGAGAATTTTTTACAATGTGAGCTCTTTTAGATGAGAATTTTTTTTACAATGTGGGCTCCTTCAGATGAGAATTTTTTACAATGTGATCGCTTTCAGATGAGAATTTATTTTACAATGTGAGCTCCTTCAGATGAGAATATTTTACAATGTGAGCTCTTTTAGATGAGAATTTTTTACAATGTGAGCTCTTTCAGATGAAAATTGTTTACAATGTGGGCTCCTTCAGATGAAAATTTATTTTTACAATGTGAGCTCTTTCAGATGAGAATTTTTTTTACAATGTGGGCTCCTTCTGATGAGAATGTTTTATAGTGTGGCTCTGATTATGCTTGGATTCCATGTAATAAGTAAAATTTAATGGGAAGGGTCATTTTCACTGGAAAAGCAGGTAATTACCTCCCCTTTGTGGAATCACTAAACATGAAATTCAAATTTGGCAAACATAATTAGAGACCTCTTACAAAAAAATTCCACTACACACACAATATACTCCTATGCAAAAAAAATTATATCCGGAGAGACATTCTTTAAAAATTCACACGAGAAGCTGAAGATGTTACACATTATAATCTGGCTATTCATACAATGGCAAGTTTATTGTCCCGATACCGCGAGGCAAAGAAAATATTTACTGTTGAGTGAAATGAGACAGATGCCATAGTATGGCTAATCAGTATTTCATCATCAATCTGAATATAACCTAAAGTACGCATCTTCCGTAATTCATTGGAGACTGAAAGCAACATAGATTTCAAATACTGTCTCAGTTTGGATGCACAGGAAAAAAAAAACGGTCAGAAGATTACATTCATGTGCCAGTTACATAAATAGTTTTAGGCAATTTGCTCAGGGGATGAGATCACAAGTCATATTTCTAAATGTCTGATTTTTTTGATCAATTTTGAATCATTAGTTAAATTTATATTCATAAGTCCATACATCATCATGATATTGAGCGACATTTTCTGCACAAAGAGTATTGCAGTGGTCATACTGAGCCATCTTAAATGTCAGACTCTCTTTATTTCAGCTATAAAAATCTTTCATCATTGCTATATTTATCAATTTGTCATCAAAAGTGACACGAGAGGCATGTTTATTTCAACAAAATGAGCTTAAAAATAATAGTCCAAAATTTTCCCCATGTCTTATGAATTAAAGGTTAAAAAAGATGGTCCCAAGTAGCCAGAGGTTCTTGAACTAACAAAAGAACTATGTTATCTTTGTTTGGTACCAGGAACATACTAACTCTCTACCAATACTCTATCTCCAATCCAACCTCCCACTGCAACATATGGCATCTACAAGCTGCGATATTAAAAATGACATTTAACAAGTGATTTTCAATAAATTTTACATTTCAAACATACAAAAAGAATTAAAAATAATTTGATTATAAATGTTATAAGTTTGACACGTCAGTGTTTATGATATTATCTTTCCTGATAAACCACAGCAGAAATGAACACTGTAAAATTACAGATAATATAAAAATTATGCTAATTTTTTATAAGTTTCCAATTGATGCTCTATAGCTTATTTATCTGTGTTTTATTATGCTACAAATTTGATCTGACAAATTTCTGATTGTTAATTACAATTTCATCTTCCTCTGTTCACTTGACCTACACTCAAACAATCTAAATGTGGTACGGTCTTAAATTGGTCTAGGTGAAGTGAATCGTTTCCTCTTACAACCAATAAACATTGAATGAGGAAGTGTCATACCATAAATATAGAATGCAAAAAACTATGTACGCTGAAAGCTTCCACTTTTTTTTTTTTTAATCGAATTTATGGCTCATGTTTAAAGATTTACTTTATAATCGTAATGAAAACTTCCTGGATTTAAAATTCTTAAACACAAAAGAGTTTAAGTATCTCCCTCATTTCATCCAATTTACTAATTCCATGTTATTGTTCTCGGTTAATCAACATTAAACTATATATTAGCTAAATTCGTGTATGTCTAGGCATAATTAATCAAAAGTAAAATAACTGCAGCTCAGGAGGAAATCGTGAATCTAAGAACTGCAGAAAACAGTTCTAATTTTCATCTGGAAGAGTTACGTATTCAAACAGAAATGACTTCAGATTCCCGACAGTTCAATTTGTCCGTATTTTGACTTTATAATCATACACTGATATAATTTAACCATAATTTATTTACATCAATGTCTCACACGTAACAGAACTTTGAGAGCACATTTACATGTATAAGTTATTGCATAACTTGCTTTCCAATCACTGTTGATATTTGTATCTTGTAATTACATTTTGTTGTAAACTAATTGAATAAATATTGTTTAAATTAATTTTGACTGTAATTTAAAATGACATAAATATTATATTCTTTATTACCCTTGAAATTCATTTTATGACATACATGTATCGATTTAAATTATAGATACACAATTATATGGCATGGTACATGACATTGGGGTTATTTTACGAACACAGAATGCTATATAGGAATAATAATATGCAATTCAAAGATGTTTCCTCAAGTTACACAGCTCTTTCAAATATTTTACTCATTAGATAATTTAATAATAATTATTAGAAATACATGGTTGTAAAGAAAAAGATCTTTGAAAAATTGGTCAATTTTTGGCAGTTTTGGCCTTGCCCGTAGGGCCCTAGTGGTGAAGGAGCCCCGCAATTTACAATTTATGTTACCCTTGTACTAAAGATGCTTCATACCAAATTTGAAAAACAAGAAGACATTAAAAAAATACATTTAATCACTGACCATTTTGCCCCCACACCCTCATACCAAAACCCCTACCTCTGGAATCATGAAATGTATGGTTTTGGTAAAAGGTTCTCTGCTCATTCTAAATATAATTCAATTTCAATTTAGTATCAATAGCATTAAAGAAAATGTTATTCAAGTGTTTTACACATATACACTAGTTGGGCCTTGCCCTGGGGTTCGAACTTCTACCCCAGGGATTATGAAATTTACAATTTTGGTAAAAGGCCTTCTTGCTCCACATCACTATGTAGTTAGGTTTTCTCATGCATGTGCACTTGCAGAGATACAGATTTTTGAAAATTGGTCAAGTTTTGGCAGTTTTTGCCCTGCCCCTAAGGCCCCAGAGTCCTGAAATCTACAATATGCCCTCTGTGTTTCAAAGATGTTTCATACCAAATTTGAGAAGAATTGGAATGATAGTTATTATGAAGTTAAAAATGTTCAATTGTTATCGCATGATGGAGAACAAAGGATGCAGACCAATTGCAATAAATCACCTGAGGAAATGTCACCTGAGGAAATGTCACCTGACCTTACTCAGGTGACTCAAAAATCACTAATTTCATGAAAAAGATGAATCAAATTTGGGAAAATATAATTATGTTTGTGGAACTTACTGAACTTGAGAAAAATTAAAGACTATTTAAATTTCAGTGCCAGAAATGGTTATTAAACCCTAGCCTATTGTTGTCTCTGAGCTATCTTAAGGATGTAAGCAACATTTCTGACATTTTCTCTAAAATTATTTTTTCATCTCCTTGATATGAAACATCACGTAGGTCCTTAAACAGGATTGTTGCTACTACAGGCCTGTGGTCAGTAGAGCTACAGTAAAACCTGGATAGAACGAGGATATTTACAATTATTATTTATTATAGATTACAGGTTATAATGTAGTGATTTTTATTCACCATTGTTAGCAGACTACAGGAAATATAGATATATTCCTTGGATATAATGAATTACGACCAGCTGTCCCAAGCAGAGTTTACTGTGTAACTGTGAAAAAGCACATTAAAAAAACAATCAGGTTTGACTGTACAACATTGGAAGCATACAATTACTGCCACTCACCACACCCCAGGTACCAATGAACACCTCACGTGAAATAACCCCAATATGACAAAACTGTGGATCGAAATGATGTTAACGGTAATACAAGACTGGATGGGAGAGTCTCTGCTGCTGAGAGAAAAGATGGCATGGCAAAATTATCTGCCCAAATTTATCACAATTTCTGACCACCGACAAGTGCTACAACTGCCAAGATTTTATATACTAGCAGACTGATCAATTGATCACTAACCCTGTAGTCAACCGTATGATAGAGTCATACGACTAGAATCCAAAAACCTGGCAACAATTTAAAAACATGGCCACAATCAGTCGTTCAAAAGGTCACCAGAGAAATTAATTTCCTCTGATATTTTTATTGTTTTTTGTGAAGTAATAATTTGAAAACTCTGGCGACGAAATATCTTGTGAGAATTCAAGCTCCGTCTGATCCTTGCTCCTACCTTAATCAGCTGCTGCAATCTATAAATGTTGTAGGGATTTGTCAAATCATTTGATGACTTTCACAAAAAGGATCTGCAGGATTGATTTTAAATGCTGGGTATATACCAAAAGTACATAAAGAGATTGAATAGATAGCGAAAAAACTCCGACAGATTCATGTCATCAGATGTAAGATATCATATCATAAAATCCAGTACGGCCTGTAATGACGTTTTTTTGTTGTCGAGATTTTGTGTTGTACTTTGACACTGGTCACATTTTCTAACTTAACCAATTTTCCACTTCAGAGGCTGCGCTCTTTTCCTTCATGACAAAGTCAAATTAAAAACTCAGAATCATGGCACCCCACACAGGAAGTTATCGTAGCCAATCAATAGATAGGATGATGGGCTTAATCCCCCAGGTGTGCTGTGATGTCATTAGGTGATGCCGTTAGATATAGTAATTCAGAAGACACAGGATTTATAGTCACACCAATGTATTTTGTTAGAGACATGTTTTTCACACATTATAAACTATTGTCATCTAAACACAAGTTAAAGCTGGTCAGCTCCTCATTAAGAGCGACCAGATACCTCAATACATACCTTTGGCTCTCTCACTAACTATACTCACTTTTAAGGAATGCCTGGCACCATTTAAAAGTTTATTCAAAAGTGCTGATTAAAAGCCATAAATTTATATAGTTACCAATGCTTTCATAGGTTGTATTCATACCTTTTACAACATAAAGCAATCTGCAGTGAATTTATCATTCATTTCAAACACACCCAAACCATAGAAACTTCCCCACTCATTTCTTGATTTTGTGCAGTAATTTCTCGTTTTGACAAGTAATGCAAAGTCTTATAATATTTCTTTCAATTGCAGAGAATTTCACACCTGATTCTGACCAATCACATAACACCTAGATATTTACATCTCAGCTCAATTGTGGGTAACCCTAGCCAGGGTCACACATCTGGGGGTTTGGTACTCTCATTCCTATATTCTTTTCATTACATTGTCCTAGAAAATTTTAATCTAACTGAGCTGAAATATTAAAAGATACCTCCTAAAATAACTAGCATTTATGCTTTCCTCTGAAGCTGACCTAAGAGAATAAGGTTTATTACTGATAAAAACCTTCAAGTTGGTAAAAGTAAACTATAAATAAAGGATGAAATATCTACACAGTTTTATGGGGTATATAAACAGAGGAAGCATGGAGTATAGTGATTTCTACATACTCGGATTTGAGGATTATACCAGAGATTTCTGCATATTCAGATTCAATGATTATACCAGTGATTTCTGCATCACGGATTTAATGATTATAACAGTGATTTCTGCATATTCGGATTCAATGATTATACCAGTAATTTCTGCATATTTGGATTCAATGATTATAACAGTGATTTCTGCATCACGGATTTAATGATTATAACAGTAATTTCTGCATATTTGGATTCAATGATTATACCAGTGATTTCTGCATATTTGGATTCAATGATTATACCAGTAATTTCTGCATATTTGGATTCAATGATTATAACAGTGATTTCTGCATCACGGATTTAATGATTATAACAGTAATTTCTGCATATTTGGATTTAATGATTATAACAGTGATTTCTGCATATTCGGATTCAATGATTATACCAGTAATTTCTGCATATTTGGATTCAATGATTATACCAGTGATTTCTGCATCACGGATTTAATGATTATACCAGTGATTTCTGCATATTCAGATTCAATGATTTTACCAGAGACTTCTGCATATTCGGATTTGACGACTATACTAATTACCCCACACCTCCATTCATGGTACTTCACCTACAGCTGGTGACGTCTCAATATGAGTGAAAAATTCTCGACGGGACGTAAAACAAACAATCAATCAATCTCATACTACATTCACCTTGATACAATTTATTCCATAAAAAAGTTCTGAATCTGTACTTTGCAGTATTTTGAATTTAAATGAAAATATATTTTTAATTTCTACATTGAAGGAGAATTACAAAAATACAAAGAAATTTTTGAGACAAAGTTCTGTCATTTAGCTGTAGTTCATTGAGCTTGACCTTTTTGCACTTAAAATTAAAATTTGATTTATTTGCGTAAACCAACACGTCATAAGCAATATAAATCAATAATTAAATCAAATTAATACATGTCCTTTAATGACAGAGATAAAACAAAATCAATTTAGTAAATTGAAGATAAAAATGACCTTTTAGCACTTAAGATATAGAATCAATTAAGATTTGAGAGTTTTTAAAAGAACATACAAGGAGTATCACCTATTTAAGAATTGCATTTAATTTGCAATGCCTTGCCTCAAAATTTAGAAACTGCCATCCTGTGACATAGTGTCATATAAAGTAGTCTTGGTGTAGTGGGCCACCTTAAAAGTTCATGACCAGTTTTTAAACAATCAAACCAATATTAGCAAGCATCATGTAACTTGGGTCTAATACATTTATCCCCCATCATAAATTTTCATATTCTAAGCAAGGCAGTTGAGACCTGTATTGAACAATTTAATATGTTCTTAATTTAACTTGTATATGACCTTCAATCAACGTCAATAATACTTCACAAACCATCTACCATTAACACTGAAGGCAAAATTATTGACAGTTTTAATGAACAAATGATTTAGTCTCAGACAATGCGTTTTCTCTATGTTTGTTTGCCTTTTATTCCTCTCTCCAAGATATACTTTGAAATCAACATGGCAGTCTGTGATTTATCTTTTCAGGTTAATTAAAAGTGGTTTTATGTCAAAGGAAATTTCTAGCCCACTGATTTATGAAATTAAATAATAAAAAGTCTGGATTTCTTGTCTAATGACAAATACAAAGCACCTTTATTTAATCAATGAAAAAAGATGTCATCAGTTACAACATTATAACTAATATGGATGAATTTCAAAAAAACGACAACAAACCCCAAAAACGGTTAACTTAAGAATTCATTGATAGAATATTAGCATTATAGTTATATTGCTTAAGATATGCAATCTGAAAGTATTGACTTAAGAATTCATTGATAGAATATTAGCATTATAGTTATATTGCTTAAGATATGCAATCTGAAAGTATTGCATAGCAACATATGTGTCCCCTGCTGGTTCTGAGTCACGTCATTTGCATAATTTTACATCAACAGTTTATGCATGATGTTTTTTGGTTTTTTTTAAAGAAAATTTCAACATTATGAAATTCATTAAAAATTAACAAGTTTAAAACATCACTTTCTGCGATAGTTACACAGATCGTGTATGTACAGTATACTTGCGGGACTGTCGATTTTTGAATAATCACTTTCGTTCAACATGCCACAACTGTACTACAGACTGCATCTATTTCAATGCTACGCGTCACCTTTCAAAAATCAACGATGAACAGTATGTGCCTAATGATGAACAGTATGTGCCTCGAATTTGCGCATGTGATTTTTTAAATAGTATAATCTATTGTCAAGTAATGTTTTCCATTGCTAGATATCATCATCTGGAGGGTATGGCTTTTACTCCCACAGGAAACATTATATTTTTGCAAATGTGTTTCATCCAATCAAATTCAAGTATTTAACATGAAAGTATAATAACATATAATGATATGAACTTAATTGAGTAACATTTTAAAAGCGTCTTTTTCAAACATTGAGTGGAATTTGCACAGCTACTTAAATACACTCAATTAACATGATTTCCTCTGCAAATCTTCAGGGGAGACAATTTTAGATTCACAATTTCTGAACACCCTACCTGACATATAAGATCAGTAGACCTATAAAAGTACAGGCGGAATAAGTCCTAGCAAAAAGTACAACAAAATTAAAATAAAACACAGTGATTGCAGTGGAACTTAATGGGAGGACTGGTACCATTCACAAAAGTACTAGTCAAGGGTCATTAACTATAAAATAAAAATACAAATTAAGTTTGATTCAGTTTCATTGATACCATGATCACATCTAATCATACATGAACAAAGACTGTTTCCTATCGTACAGACTTCAGATGATTAGAATAAATGTAACGCAGAATTTGATCAGCTGATAACCACTGCATGAATAATTAACCCAAATCCCAAACCATTTATCCAAGTGCTTTTTTTTTTTTTTTTTTTTTTTTTTTTTTAAAAACAACCTGCCATTGTACATGCATTAAGTCAATGAATCCTTGTTTATTCCTTTGTTCTATGTTACTGAATTTGTTTAATTTGGTCCGTTTTACTTTGTTGCAAAAACAAGAACACATTCCATATACCATGTCCTGTGTTTGGACCAACTAAGTAAATAACATTGCTGCAAATTGTGCAACTAACCATTGATGTCAATGATCAAATAAATTTTCAGTTAGACTAGCTTGGTATTTCAAAGAGATGGGTTCACTAACACATTCCAAAAAGCCTTGTGACTGATAACCTCATTATATGTCAAGTAATTTGACATTCCATTGATGTCAACTCCTATATTTACCTGTGTGAGTTTATAATGTGTTGTCACACACCTGTATTGATGTCAACTCCTATATTTACCTGTGTGATTTTATAATGTATTGTCACACACCTGTATTGATGTCAACTCCTATATTTACCTGTGTGAGTTTAAAATGTATTGTCACACACCTGTATTGATGTCAACTCCTATATTTACCTGTGTGAGTTTAAAATGTATTGTCACACACCTGTATTGATGTCAACTCCTATATTTACCTGTGTGAGTTTATAATGTATTGTCACACACCTGTATTGATGTCAAGTCCTATATTTACCTGTGTGAGTTTATAATGTGTTGTCACACACCTGTATTGATGTCAACTCCTATATTTACCTGTGTGTGTTTATAATGTATCATTATCCTTCAGAATAATAGTCAATTTCATTGGTCAAGGGCTGGTCACATGAAAGGAGACAATTTGTGATGTCTCCCTCATGTGCAGGGTGACAACTATGTTGTCTCCTATTAGATGTTAAATTTTAATGGCACAAGCGAAATAATTCTATCAAAAGTTATTTACAAATATGAGGTACCTTTAATCAATAAATTCTAATAGTGACACCAGAATAGTGACACCAGTGTCAACATTAACGGTCACAGATAACAATTGAGAAATATACCATTTCAATGAAATTTTGCATTTCGCTTGATGGTTACTTTTTTTGTTTTACGAAAAACATTATGTAATGTTTACACTTATTGGGGCCTCCATGACCGAGTGGTTAGAACACTGAACACAAAATCACAAGGCCTCTCACCTTTTAGTCGGCGCGGGTTCGTTTTTTTGCTCGCACCAATATATGTGAAAGTGAGAAAACTGACCAGTTTACTTTCGGAAGGTCAGTGGTCTCTTCCTGGGTACATTGTCTCTGGGTTCTTTCCTCCACCAATAAAAACTGGATGCCACCAGATAACTGAAAAATTGTTGAGTGTGGCGGAAAACGATAAACAGTCAGTCGTGTTTACACTTGACGTTATGTTTTTGCGTCAAATGAAATTTCTATTGCGTTGATGCTCGTATAACCTCAGTCATTTGTAGTGTTTAACTTACACATTTGATAAATGCATGACGTTAAGTATAAAGCAAAACAATGCATGTAGCGAGGGTGACATCGATTTCACTCCTCGAAAAAACATTGAAAATTTATTTGAATTTTCTGCAGAAAAGAAATGTTAACTTTTGTTGACATTTTTTAAAAAGAACAATTTTGGCACAAGTCAATAAATGTTTGATAGGTTTTTTAGTCTCAGATTCTTCAGGATAATGAAACTATTATGGACTGTTTAGCTGGGAGACATCACAAATTATCAGGTCTCAGTAGGGTTATCACCCTCAGGTGCATTGGTGCCCTTGGGAGATAACCTTACTAACACTGATAATTTGTGATGTCTCCCTGCTAAACAGTCCATAATTGTATATTGTCATAAACCTGTATTAATGTCAATTCCTATATTTACCCGTGTGAGTTTATAATGTATTGTCACACACCTGTATTGATATTGATTCCTATATTCACTTATGTGAGTGCTGTATTTACCTGTGTGAGTGCTGTATTTACCTGTGTGAGTCTTATATTTACCTGTGTGAGCTCACTGATCATGCCCGCTGATGTTTCATCTTTCTGCTGAGCTGCTAACAAAATTTGTTTGTTTTCTGCATTCTCATCACTAATTGTCTGGAAGGCATGCTGGAGCTAGGAAAATGTTTCATTTACAATTGGTCAACGAAATACCTATGCATATGCAAGTATTAAATTGCAGTACACAAAGAGATATGAATATCAACCTTTGCACAATGTGTACAAAAGATATATATTACGTACTATTTGGAAATTAGCTACAAAATTCTTCCAAAGCAACAGTACAGTTCTTAAGTACAAAATGGACCCCAAATATTTTATTACAACCCCACCTCACCTTTCCTATAGAAATGCTGAATAAGCAAAAATCAAATAGATGATTATTTGCTATAAAAGAAATCAAAACAGGTAGTTATGAATAACTTAGTGGTTTAGCAATTAACTTTACCTGGTATTGTAGATTTAATGTTCAGTTACAGACAGGATAGTTTGGGTTCCCTTAAGTGAAATAAACCAGACTTCAGAAGTACTGATTTCCTGAACCAACATAAACATGGGTAAATGATACAAAGCCTAGCCTACGATGCACTTAGATTATACTTTACTATAGTACAACCTTTCATCTCGGCCATTAACTGAGATTACAGGTTTATACAAGTAACTGGATATATTGGAAACAGGACTTAACAACATACACACATCTGATTGTTTAAATGTGCCACTACCCTATATTGTTTAGATCTAATCATGTTTATGATGCCTTGTACCGATAAAAACAACCAAGTGTCATGTATTTTGAAATTATGCACTAGTAATTACTGGCTGCCAAGAGGCGATTGGTTATACGATGTGAAGGTTTTAAGTAACAGTGTGTTTGTGTCAGCTGGATTTTTTTTTATATACATAATACATTATTATCAATGAAAACGTGTTTATCATAAGTATATTAATCTGTGTTCATGTTGATTAACAAAAATACATTTTAGGTTTTTGTATGAATGGGAATATTCTTTCTTGGAAGCACATCATCCAGTGCTAAACAAGAGTCTGAGGTGTGAAACTATTCTATCCCTCATTCAAATCATGGACTGGGATAAATAAATCATTAAATACTTTCTAAGTTTTCATACATTATTATTTCTTAAATTCTCAGGGGGCCTCCATGGTTGAGTGATTAGAGCATCACGCTCAAAATCACAAGGCCTCTCACCTCTAGTTGGCACGGGTTCAATTCTCGCTCTCGCCAATATATGTGAAAAAGTTTGCCAGTCTACTTTCGGAAGGTCGGTGGTCTCTTCTCGGGTACATTTTATCTGGGTTCTCTCCTCCACCAATAAAGACTGGTCACCACCAGATAACTGAAAAATTGTCGAGTGTGGCGGAAAACAATAAACAATCAATCAATCTTAAATTGTCAAGAAATTAGTTATGTGTACTTTGTCTTGGCAAACTCATAGACAAGTATAAAGACATGTTTTACATTATGCCATTTCTTTCTGGTCTCTTACAAACAGAAATAATAAAATTGTGAAAATAACTGAAAACAACAAATAAAACAAAATGTTTAGTAGCAGTTTTTGTTTTTCTTAATGTGTAGCTGTATGGCTTATATATGTAAAAAAATAACAACACCAAGAGTATCGCAAACTGCACCCGTCAGACAGTGAACCTCAACCTGTAAGCATATTATGCACTCTGAATTATTGATTGATTATTTATTGCTTTCCGCCACACTCAACAATTTTTCAGTTATCTG
This sequence comes from Ostrea denselamellosa, assembly GCA_024699665.1. Taxonomy (NCBI): domain Eukaryota; kingdom Metazoa; phylum Mollusca; class Bivalvia; order Ostreida; family Ostreidae; genus Ostrea; species Ostrea denselamellosa. The sequence goes on from JAMZEH010000077.1 coordinate 1,148,316, forward strand.
GTGGCATCCAGTTTTTGTTGGTGGAGGAGAGAACCTAGATACAATGTACCTGGGAAGAGACCACCGACCTTCCGCAAGTAAACTGGCAAACTTGCTCACATAATGCCGCGGCCGAGATTCGAACACGCGCCGACAAAGGTGAGAGGCTTTGTGATTTTGAGCCCAATGCTCTAACCACTCGGCCATGGAGGCCCCAGTCACTCTGAATTAATATCACACACATTGTGAATAAAAAGCCTTAAAGTAGGTCATGTTGCAACAATCCAGCTGACGTGAACTGACTATGTATTTCACTGAGAGGGGTATTGTGACAAAATGTCAGTGCAATATCTGTATCTATGATGAGAAATAGTCCAGGAAACTATTTGACCTACTTTTAGTCCTAAAGTAGGTCAAAGTGCACCAATTCAGCTGCAATGTTACTGATTACATGTTTTTCTGAGAGAGAGGTTGTGAAAAAATTTCAGGGTAATATTTGTATCCATAATGAAAAAAAAATCTGGAGAACCATTTGACCTACTATTAGCTCTAAAGTAGGTCATGGTGCACCAATCCAGCTGAAATGCAAACTGAATTTGTATTCTTCTGAGAGGAAGCTTGTGACTAAATGTCAGGGCAATACCAGTATCCGTAATGAAAAGAAAGTCCAGAAAACTGATTGACCTACTTTTAGCTCTAAAGTAGAGAACTAATCCAGCTGAAATGCACACTCACTCTTACGCTTCTTAAGGTAGAAATTGTGACCAAATTTCACAGCTGTACATGCATCTGTTATGGAAAAAAGTCTGGAAAATATAACCTTGGGCGGGCACAGATATGGATGGACCAATCCAACTGAAATACAAACCAAGCTTGTTTCATCTGAGGGGAGGGGGCCTCCGTGGCCAAGTGGTTAGAGCATTGGGCTCAAAATCACAAAGCCTCTCACCTCTGTCGGCACGTGTTCAAATCTCAGTTGTGGCATTATGTGAGCAAGTTTGCCAGTTTACTTGCGGAAGGTTGGTGGTCTCTTCCCAGGTACATTGTATCTGGGTTCTCTCCTCCACCAACAAAAACTGGATGCCACCAGATAACTGAAAAATTGTTGAGTGTGGTGGAAAGCAATAAATAATCAATCAATCCTCTGAGAGGAAGGTTGTGACTACATTTCAGGGCAATACCTGTATCCATAGGTCATGGTGCACTAACCTAGCTGAAATGCAAACTCGCTCTTATACTTCTTGAGGAAGAAATTGGGACCAAAGTTTAACGCTGTACTTGCATCCATTGTGGAAAAGTCCAGAAAACATGACTTTGGATGGACACACGGACAGTGCCATACCATAATATGTCCTGTCTGTCGACGGGCGTATAAAAAAAAGAGTGGGATAGATTCACTGACTCTTAGTTACCTCTTTGAATCTGTTGGCTTCTATCTGCAGGGCCATTCTAAACTCATCCTCTAAGTCGGAGTACTGCTTGCTCAGAAGGTCTACCCTATAAGGACAACCCATTCAACTCAAATATTGATATTTGTAACCATAAAGAGAATTTAATAATCAAAAGTGTAAGAATTCATCACAATATACGTCAGGTAAAAACTCTATATTATCAAGATTTATCAGAATAAAGTTTAAATTTTATTTCTTTTATGAAAATTAACAAACAAGTTGTATGATTTATATTAATGCTTTTCGTGTGCTCGGATATAATGAGGGAGGACACCTGGTAGAAACCCATATTACCTGTTCACATACAACCCAATCACAAGGACAGAACTTAGGTTTATTTTTATTGAATAGATTCTAAGTGGATTCACTTTTAAAACAAGAGCAGTGCTCATGCTGCAAAATATTCAGCAGTAAATAGACATAGAATTAACATTGAAATAAACCAGTCTTTGGTTTTAATTTAATTTTAATTTTTTTAATTTTAATTTTTTTATCAACAACTTCTCTAATACTGGGAAGTATCAATAAAATGATAGTGTAAGATTGCTTCATTAAGGCAAACATATTTTCCCATAAGAATGATAGCTCCCCTTGATCATAGTTATAATGAATTCTGGTTTTATCTTTGTATGAATGTTATGTGATAATCTCACTGCAGTATGTTGAAATCCCATTCACACCCCCCCCCCAACAAAATAAAAAATAAATCATAAAAATCCCCCCAAGCACTGACACTAGCGTTGCATTGGGCTGTATCATATTTCTTTATGCAAGACTTGCATTTACTACCGAGAAAAATTCTTAGTCAGTTTATCAGCAAAGTCCTTCTTAAGAACACTTGATACAAACAAAAACAAAATGGATGCTTGGGTTGATATATACATATACACACACACGTATATATATTGGTTGTAATGAGTACAAATAAAATATCAAATTCCTAACATACAGGGGACTTGTAAATGATGTTCAAAAATTGAAATACATTACCCATCCCTACATTCCTATATAACTCTATACAAATTTTCCTTAATGGAGAAATCATGAAAACAACCACTATTTGATACAGTAAATTGTATTCACGTTTACTTATAAAAACACAAATTTAGTGTTTGTCTTCGTCATTTTTGGAAATGATTGTTTGCAGCTGGTGTTGTTAAACAGTAAAAAAAAAAAAAAAAAACTTAGATAAGAAAGACCAAATGTAACCAAATAAATCTAATTAAAGCTCTCGTTCTAATTAAATAACTTCATTTTCACACAGTCCATCCTGTCCAGCTGGACTTATGGAGGACCTGTCATGACCTTTGAGGTCATAGCCTCTGTAGGGATCACTCCCAAATCCTGGCTTAACTTGGTTACTATGTATGGGATGGCAGTCTCTTTAATTGGTCATTTTGAAAGGATCAGGTGCGTCCAGCTGGCATCCGACTGTTTTTGTGCAGCACGAACTTGAATTCCTCAGCGAAATAATGGTAATAACATTTAATTATGGGTATCAAATGGTCCATGTTCTCTCAACAGAGGTCAAGTGCTTTAAGAATTTTATAATTCCTAGAAAAATAAAAATATCTTTATTTTTACCAAAAGAGAAAACTCTGCATCATAAAACTGAGTTTTACCTGCATGTACATTGTATATACCATAGAACAGGTATTTTCTGCCGTTGTCAATTTTTGTGTGGAATTTTGCAGGTAAGAAAAATCTGTTAAAATTACTATTGTAAAATATAATTATATTTAAGGATATGTATACAGTGTTGGTAAAATGCATCAGCAGAATTTAGGAATCAAACTGCAAAAATTACAATTGGCAGAAAATACCTGTTACATGGTTAATCCAAAAAGCCATTTTAAGTGAGCTTTATGATTTCTGATCGATAGTGAAAATCTTTGTAATTTTGTTTTACTTGAATAAATAAATGCAACATATAAACATTCAGAAATCGTAGAATATATTAACCTACCAAGTTAATTGCAATAAATCATGTTATGTGAAGAGTTACAGCACTGAAATTTCAGTAAATTTCACACCAACAGACAGCTATATAGAGGAAGGAATGGATGGACAGCAAATGCTTGTCTAAGCTAAATTCTAATATTCACCAACAGTGTAAAACAAAATGTGTTCTTAAAACTTGAATGTCTCTGAAAGTGCCTCTATATAATATACAGTCCAACCTCATTATCTCAAACTTGATGGGAGTTTAAATAGAGAAAAGATTTTGAGATATCCAAGGATTCGAGATATCGAGGGTAAAATACTTAAAGAATAAGTTGTTGGGACTTCCGAATCACATCGCCATGGTATTTGAGATATCAGTGTTCGAGATACCAAAGTTCAACTGCATGTATCATACATAAGGTGATCCTTTTATGCTTTTTCTATATATGCATTTAGTTTTTATACCGTATCAGCAAACTTAAAGAAGTCTTTCAAATGATAAAGACAATAATCACTATGGTAATTTTGGCCCCATCATGGAAACCAAACCCTGGGATCATGAAATTTACAATTTTGGTAAAGGACTACCTACTCCTTCTAAATATCTTAGTAACTATAGCATTAAAGAAGATGTTATTGACACACATTCAATGTATATAACAAGTCTGGCCCTGCCCTGGAGTCAGAATGTCTACCTTGGGGATCATGAATGAAATTCACAATTTTGGTAGAGGCCTTCCTGCTCTACACGACTATGTATTTAGTTTTTCTTACAGATGTCCAGTTCTAGAGAAGAAGATACAGAACTTCTGAAATTTACAAATTATGTCATCCTTGTCCCAAAGATGAATTTTACTTTTGAAAAAAAAATATGGAAAGGTAGTTGTCAAGAAGAAATTAAAATTGTTCAATTGTAACTGCACGATGGATGGTGACCCGACGTTTACTCATGTAATCTAGAATTCTTAATTCAGCAACTCAGGCCATATTATTAGATGGGTCTGTAAATGCAATACTGAATTAGACATTATATGCACATCAAATTGCGTATAGTGCATCTCTGGCGCAATGAAAATTGTAATCTAAACAAACGGGAGCTCTGACATAATGATACAATTAACCAGCGCACAATAGATAACTGTATACGTCTTGAATCACAAATTATACATTGTTAGATGTGGCTCCATTTGTTCTAGACACCTCTAAAGTGGTCGTCCATTGAGAGGAGTTTGTTCTTTTCTATGAGCAAGCTCTTGTAAATGTGTTTACCTTACATAATGACCTTGACAAAATGGGTATTTTTTTCATTGTATATGCTTTCTAATGTAATGAAACAATACATCACCTCCTGTTATCAGCATATAATCTAATTAGAGGGGGTTAATTACACCTCATTAATTGCCTGCAATAGTGTATGCAATCTTTAACAATATTTGACAGAGTGTGGACATTCCCCGAAGCTTCTGATAATCACTCTCACTACATATCCTCTATATACATCCTCAATACACACAAGTATTGATGGTCAAAACTCTAAACCTCACATTTGCCAAAAGCATGTCTATCTCTCACCACTGATTAAGAAAGCCCATGAACTTGCTGTCTCTGAGTCTCGATACTTTTGATTTTATGATAGATTTCTTTTCATTAAGTCCAATATCCATCACATTTGTTGAGACAGATTTACTTTCAATTTAATGACTTTCTTACACTTCATTTCCATTTCTTTCAATATCAAAAGAAAACTTCCATACTCTGTCTTTAAATTGCACCTACAATGTTCTTTGATTTGGCAGTTCAGAATCTGTAAAACTGGGTATTTTATTCAACCTCATTCTCTTTTAATGAATTTAAAGCAAAGCTTCTATCAAATATTCGGCAAATTGAAATTGAGGGGAAAAAAATAATAAAATTTTTTTTTTTAAAGTACTGGGAAAAAAAATATCATGTGACATTAATTTCTTAGATTTCTTTGCAGTGGTTTTACACTTTAATTACTTCTTTATTTAATGTAGATGGCTCACTTACTTTTCATTTTGAGATTTGACTTCCATGTTGTAATTTTTCTCGGCCTTTTTCACCTGCTCTGAGATCACCTCTTGTAACTCCTTGCTGTCCAGACTGTATCTCTTACTCAGTTCTTCCCTGAAATATCAATCATAGAGATCAATCATAAAATCTCTTACTCGGTTCTTCCCTGAAATATCAATCATAGAGATCAATCATAAAATCTCTTACTCGGTTCTTCCCTGAAATATCAATCATAGAGATCAATCATAAAATCTCTTACTCCGTTCTTCCCTGAAATATCAATCATAGAGATCAATCATAAAATCTCTTACTCAGTTCTTCCCTGAAATATCAATCATAGAGATCAATCATAAAATCTCTTACTCGGTTCTTCCCTGAAATATCAATCATAGAGATTAATCATAAAATCTCTTACTCAGTTCTTCCCTGAAATATCAATCATAGAGATCAATCATAAAATCTCTTACTCGGTTCTTCCCTGAAATATCAATCATAGAGATCAATCATAAAATCTCTTACTCAGTTCTTCCCTGAAATATCAATCATAGAGATCAATCATAAAATCTCTTACTCGGTTCTTCCCTGAAATATCAATCATAGAGATCAATCATAAAATCTCTTACTCGGTTCTTCCCTGAAATATCAATCATAGAGATCAATCATAAAATCTCTTACTCGGTTCTTCCCTGAAATATCAATCATAGAGATCAATCATAAAATCTCTTACTTAGTTCTTCCCTGAAATATCAATCATAGAGATCAATCATAAAATCTCTTACTCAGTTCTTCCCTGAAATATCAATCATAGAGATCAATCATAAAATCTCTTACTCGGTTCTTCCCTGAAATATCAATCATAGAGATCAATCATAAAATCTCTTACTCGGTTCTTCCCTGAAATATCAATCATAGAGATCAATCATAAAATCTCTTACTCGGTTCTTCCCTGAAATATCAATCATAGAGATCAATCATAAAATCTCTTACTTAGTTCTTCCCTGAAATATCAATCATAGAGATCAATCATAAAATCTCTTACTCGGTTCTTCCCTGAAATATCAATCATAAAATCTCTTACTCGGTTCTTCCCTGAAATATCAATCATAGAGATCAATCATAAAATCTCTTACTTAGTTCTTCCCTGAAATATCAATCATAAAATCTCTTACTTAGTTCTTCTCTGAAATATCAATCATAAAATCTCTTACTCAGTTCTTCCCTGAAATATCAAATTTTTTCATAACCTTTCTCTGCTATATACCCCTCAAACTGTATCTTCCCTGAAATATTAAATTTTCTTCACTTTACATTACTATAAAACCTCAATCTGTGTCTTGAGACTTACTCAGTTCAAATTTTCTATAAATTTACTCTGCTATAACACCTCGATCTGTATCTTCCCTTAAATGTTAAATTTTCCATAACTTTACTCTGCTAAAAAACTAAAACCATACATTCATTTTTGTGAGCTGCAAATTTTAATAATCTGTGGTTATATTACACTACTTTATATTTTGCAAACTTCGATTTTTATGTTCAGAAAATTACATCAGCAAATACTGATTAAAGACAGCATCGACTGCTTTTAGGCATTTTAAAATTGGAATGCGAAAATTTTAATATAGTGACAAAAAATATTCCTTTTTATTATTGTACTGAACTTGTATAGTGCCCTTTCTAATAACACGGTGATCCTAAAGCACTTAACATGGTAAAACCAACTAAAACAAAGAAAACAAATACATAAAAAGGACTACGAAATAATACTAAATTGGGGTAACATAGTAGCATAAAGTACAGATTTTTTTTTTTTTTTTGGTATAGTGTAAGATCATAATCTAATTTCAAGATAAAAAAAATGATTGCAACTTGGAAACAGTAATTCTCTTAAAACATCATTTACAAATTCCACATTATACACTGACAGTAAGATTTATATACTACATAGGTGGTTTCTAAACTATAAACAGAAGCATTTATATTTATGGTCAATTGTAAAATCTGTGTGGGATTATAACCACTGAAGAAATAGGCAAGTTAACAGACACCAATGGAATATTGCACTTCTATGGAGATATTTCCGTCACGGAGAAAACAAAGAGCAGTGCTGTATAATCTGTGTCACTGAATTGTACATTAACATCTACTGGCAAGAAAAAGAATCTAAATGGAGGGAAACTCATGTTTTGTGGCTGAACTGCATGGAACATAATTTGATTTAAACACACTTCACTGTGAGAGACACAAATTAACAAACTTGAATTTATGAGACAGATATTAACAAACTCGAAACTTAGTGCACGTAGTCACTGATAAAGTATTTAACGCACCAACAGCCTAATAACTTTTCTTCGATCAGTTTGTTGTGTTCTGGCATCAAGTACAAGAGCTGGACAAAGATATATTGCAGTGCAAAAACCTTGTTAATCTAACTTAATTCTACATAAGTGTATGATACCAAATGACCAGCTCCACTCAATGAAACTAAAAGCCACCATTACCAAGCATGTCTGTAACACAGTGGAGCAATAAATTTGCATACTTTTCAGTTTTACCACTTGATGAACTAGCCATTGCATGATTTTAGCAAATAAGATACTACAAGAATTGTAGCCGTCTCTCTTCACAATTAACTTTTCTCTACGGTAGTCGGCCATTTGTAACGAGGTTGCCGTGGATGACTAACATGATAACATGAGTAATGTTTAATTACAATCAATGACTTGATGTGTTAAAGTGACAGAATCATACCCCCAGACCTCCAAATTAATATGTGTATATATACATCAACATTTCCAACGTGTACCGTGAAGTAAGACTCTCGGGAATTACAAGTTCCAGACCTTTAATTAGAATTACTGGTACATATACTTCTGTAAAACATAAAAGGGAGATATTTTGATCATTAAAAAGCCAGAAAAATTTATTGCTGAGACTTGTATAGGCAGTAGCTTTGGTGGGACAGTGGCTTTCGAGTGACAACTTTACTGATACACGAAAAGGTGAAGACGTGATGCATAAAATGGTGAAGATAACACACAGTGACCAATCAGTAATATCTACATTTCCTATTTTTTTGGTCTTTATTATCTTTACCAGTTGTACTGACAGCCATTTCCTCAGGAATGCGATGTAGTTGTAAACAATAAAATCTTGGTAAATATAGTACGTCGATTTTAACAACAGAAATGAAAACAAAATGTAAAAGCGCTCGTGCGTGAGTTCAAAACCTACAAACCATATGTACTGAAAGTAACTGAAAAGCTAATAATAATATGTAAAGAAATAAATTTATTCTAAAAACTTTAATGCAGCTAAATCTGAGTTGTTAAAAAGTCATATCACACGTAAATAAAAAAGAAACCTTTCAAACACTCTCCCGCATTGTCATTCAATCTGATGCATAATTTTTATGGCAAAGTGGTGTGTTCTAACTAAAAGATGTCACCTTTTTATCTTTAAATTTTTTGACTCAAGTATCACCCATTCATATCACTCTGAAAATCATTCAAATTTATCAAAATTCTAAGAAAATAGCTAGAAAGATAAATAGCAGTTTTGCTTTGGTAAATGTTGCCTAGTTATAATTATTATTATTCAAAATTACTTCTAACAAAATAAAAAAAAACAAAACTCAATTTATTCTCACATGAAATGCAGATCCTCATTTATATACATGGATATCACAAATGGACCTGTTCAGAGTGGAAAAAACAAACAAACAACCTGCCGAGGTCAAGGTCACATGGAAGGTAAAAAAAATTAAATAATGCCACAGTTGAATAGATTCACCAATATGTATCAGTGTAAGAATTTTCATTATAATATTGTCAATAGTTGCTTTGAACTGAGCTAAAAACCAAATATGGAAAAGTGAGGTCAAGGTCACAGGGAAGGTAAAGGTTTATAAGGTAAAGATATTGATGTAGTTGAATAGATGTCACCAGTATGTATCAGCATGTACAGTTTGATAAAAATATTTTGAATAGTTTCTATGAAAACTGAGCTAAATGTTAAGTGTGACAGAAGGACAGATAGCACAACAGACAGAAGATGGCGGGGCATAAAAATTGAAATTTATTTCTTAAATGAACTTTGAAAAATTAAAGGCCTAAAAATCATCTTATGCTAATTTGTGCAGATAAAAATCATCTTATGCTAATTTGTGCAGAAATTGCTTGCTTATTATAGACTTAAGTGTTGTCTATGAATTTAAAACAAAACAGGAACATTTTACCCCTCATTGCTAATTTTCCAATATTACGCAATGTATGTTATTATATATAATGCTCAAATATGACAGGCTAAGAAACACATCTTTCATCTAAGTGGGTACAAGAGGCCCATGGCCACAATGCTCACCTGAGACACCGTGTTCAAATCGTCTAAGAGACGAGCCTCATAAGTTTGGAACACTGTTTGGTATCTCACTATGAAGCCTTGGTATGTTGACGGACAAATATATATCTATCACATATTTCAGGATGCACGCATATTACTGTAAACAATATTTTATTCACAAGAACATCATTTACTTAAATTTCACAAGAGTAGCCACTTGTGAAAATTTAGTGCTAGCGAATAAGCTATTACACATAGAAGATTAAGAAATAACCCCCGGGACCAGCAATTTGTCCAAGTCTGGATTTCACCACAAAGACACGTCATTCTTTTTCTTTTCTTTTTTGTTTGTTTTTGTTTTCCTTGTATGTTTTTTCTGGATAAGTGGTTCATGGCAAAATTCTAATTAAAATATTGCCACCCTATTTTCATTATTTCCCGGTTATCTCCTCTTGGAAGGAAGAAGACATGGCCCATTTCATAACTCAAGGATACTTTGTGCATACCTTTGCTGAAACGGACCTTCATGGCAACAGCATGGGAATAATACAGGTAGTTCAAGGTTCACAGTGATATTACTAAAGTGGTAGATTTAGAGCCAAAAATAAAAAAAAAGCAAATTAGAAGAACAAAAGTATAAGATTTATGACATTCAAGCACAAACAATTGTATAAAGGCAAACAGATCAATTATTTATTTTATTTATTGATTTTTTTTTCATGTATAAAGTATTGTGGGAATACACAATAAAAGTAACCTATAAAAAGTCTCAAAAACCCTGGAGTTGTAAGACCTCCAGCTTAATGCCCCCCCCCCCCCCCCCCCCCCCCCCCCACCCACCCATGTAAGAAATCCTGGACACCACTGTACTACGATTATCAATCAAACTTAAACATAATATTGAACTGGTTTAGTCCAAACAAAGATTTAAAGCAACAGCTTTACCTCTTAAGTTAAGGCAAGCTTAAAACACAGATTTCATTTAAAACACAGTAGACAGGCCCTTCTATGTGCCCCCCAGTGCACCCCTTTATGTAATCAGTGCAGACATATCTAATTGCTACAGAAGGTTACACCATTAACATAAAACAACCTTGTTACAACCCACCATCACATTCAATATCATCACCCTGTTATACTGGCCTACATGTAAGAATTTACCAAGACCTTGACAATTAAGTTTCATTCATAAAATTATCCTCTCCTTCTTCCTCTTTAGACAACCAATGTCTGCATATTTGTGTTGATGAACAACAAAAGGTTCATAATCAGGGAACCAAGTTGGAAGCTGGTGGTTTTCTGAAATTAACTGATGGATGCTCCATGACATGTAGGCTACAGTCTAAATCTGACATTCCCTACAATTCTGAATACAATGAATGGTTTAACAAAGAAACAAAGTATTTGGACAATTTAAGTCAAGAACGGCTGTGACTTTGCAAATATGACCTTGATTGAGGAAAGTCAAGAATTTTTGAAGCATAATTATTTTTAAATATCAAACTACAGAAAAACAATGTTATTATGAACCTCTAGGGCCAGCGATAAACAGTTTGTTATAACTACACTTAATCATACCCCACAAAATTTTCCATATTTTCCCCTCTTTTGGGAATAAATATCACAAATTTGTTACAAGAATGTTCACCATGAGTAGGTTTTATTGTATACTGATAAAAAGAAACATAAAATACACAAATCAAAAATGACCTTGACCATGAAGATTTTATTTGGATGAAGGTCAATACCTGTGCTGGTGTTCCCTATTGGCCAGTAATTCCTGAAGCTGCGATATCTGGCCTTTCTGTTTCTCACTGATGGCTTTCGTCAACTCAAGCTCCCGTGATAGAGCAGCTGCCTTCATCTGCGCATCCTGGGATTTCTTTTGCTATAAAACACAATGAACATTCACAACAATTCAATACTGGCTGAATTAATCATTTCAAACTGTTTTATCAAAAAAAAAAAAAAAAAAAAAAAAAAAAAAGCCAAACTGAGGGCCTTATTCCATCACCAGAAAAATGACAAGAAAATGACTACTTGTTAATTAAAAAGCCACAAAACAACACAACAAGGTCAGACTAAAATTAATCTAATAGACTTGATTTTTATATGACTTGATTTATTTTTCAATTTTTGATGATTTGGATAAAGTGTTTGATTTCTGGGGGGATGTCATGCTCTCTGATTCCATAAAAGAGAAAAGATGCGTGACTATTTGGCAATATTTCCTATAGGGCCTATGTCACGTAGTACTAATAGTTCATTTATTTGATTTGTCGTTGTAAAAGGATAAGTTGTCTTAATAAACACACCAAATATCCATATTTCTATATGCATTTCACACAAGAAATTTACTACTGCTCCAGTGGAGATATGGGTTAGAACAGGTCCTCAGTAAGATTTGTTTGTTGTAAGTGGTGACTAGATAGGGCAGTTCTTTGGATGAGACCGCAAAACTGAAGCCCAGTGTTACAGCAAGTGTGGCACGATAAAGATCCCCTCCTGCTCAAAGGCTGTAAGCACCAAGCATAGGCCTAAATTTTGCAGCCCTTCACCAGCAGTGGTGACGTTTCCATATTAGTGGAAAAAATTCTCAAGCGGGACATTAAACAATATACAACCAACTAATTAACCTTATTAACTAGTTTGTTATTTCAGAAAATTTTGCCTCCAGATTTGAAGATCTTTGAGGGTGGGGAGTGGGGGGGGGGGGGGGGGGGGGGCAAACATTTGTCTGTCTATTAGTCTTTGTATCTGCCTTCAACTTTAATGTTAATTATATCCTTTGAAATCTACAAGCTTTGTAATGGTGAATTTAAGTGAATGTCAAATTTAACTTATACGGTTCACATACACATGGGGTTTAGGAAAATCTTCTACAGCTGGTTATATCTTACTGACAGACACAAACAAAAGAGAGCAGAGCTTTAATTTCTATTCTAAAAATGATAATATAAGCCAGTAAAATTTGGTATCCAACAAAAACAATTATGAAACCAGAATTTGAATCTGAATACCTGCAATGATTCATTTCAAAAATTAAAGAAAAAAATTATAATTGTTTCTCACATAACCTGGAAAAAGAATAATTAAAAAATCCCATTTTGCAGACATTTGGATCAAGCTACACAAATATAGCTTGTTTAAAAAGACCTCAATCACCAGTGAAATATCTTCATTGATATCTAGTAAATCAAATTCTACTTGATTGTGGAAATCCAATAATTTTGTCGCTGTGTGTGAAAGGAGATAAAATTGCAAAAAGGCAACAAAAAGGATCAAAGCATCACCACTGTTGGCCCTCAGCCACAGAGAGGATTTCCAAACTGAGAGATTTATGTAAATGCTGATTTCAATTACAGAAAAAACACATCAAATCATTCCTATTTACTGAATGACCTTGAATGACTCCTTCCGAATTATGACAGAGTTATCTTTTCTTGGCTTGTACTCTTTCACTTTTTTTGTGTGAGTTGATCACCTTCACGAACAATTAGCCAGGTTAATCCATTGACATTATACTATGGCAACAAATCTACTCCAAGGTGTAGCTGACATTTTTCTTGGCATTTCTGTATGAGGTACTTTCATATTTATGTAAGACTTAGTACACACCGTGTTTTATTGCTCTATAATTATTCTGCATTTGTCATTTCATAATGTTTGTCATTTAGAAGGTAAATGTTAGAGTTAATGAATAGGAAATAAATTAATAACTTCTAATTCTAACCAACCCCACCAATTCCTAAAGACAAGATTTCTTCTGGGCTGGCAAAAAATACAAATTGTTGAAGAACAAACCGACCACACAATACCTGTAATTACAATTTTGAAAAATATTATCAATTATTCTTTTAAATGGTTTTCATTATATTTACATTTCCAATTTTTTTGAAAGTAAAATGTAGATATAAAAAATAAATTTCATTTTGAAAATACCAGTACATGAAGATATGAACTACAATGGTTTATGTTTGCATACTTTTCATGAAGTGCTTACCTGCTTGGTAGTTTGACCATTAGTCTGACTGGTAGTTTGACCATTAGTCTGACCATTAGTCTGACTGGTAGTTTGACCATTAGTCTGACTGGTAGTTTGACCATTAGTTTGACTGGTAGTTTGACCATTAGTCTGACTGGTAGTTTGACCATTAGTCTGACTGGTAGTTTGACCATTAGTCTGACTGGTAGTTTGACCATTAGTCTGACTGGTAGTTTGACCATTAGTCTGACTGGTAGTTTGACCATTAGTCTGACTGGTAGTTTGACCATTAGTCTGACTGGTAGTTTGACCATTAGTCTGACTGGTAGTTTGACCATTAGTCTGACTGGTAGTTTGACCATTAGTTTGACTGGTAGTTTGACCATTAGTCTGACCATTAGTCTGACTGGTAGTTTGACCATTAGTTTGACTGGTAGTTTGACCATTAGTTTGACTGGTAGTTTGACCATTAGTCTGACCATTAGTCTGACTGGTAGTTTGACCATTAGTTTGACTGGTAGTTTGACTATTAGTCTGACTGGTAGTTTGACCATTAGTCTGACTGGTAGTTTGACCATTAGTCTGACTGGTAGTTTGACCATTAGTCTGACTGGTAGTTTGACCATTAGTCTGACTGGTAGTTTGACCATTAGTCTGACTGGTAGTTTGACCATTAGTTTGACTGGTAGTTTGACTATTAGTTTGACTGGTAGTTTGACTATTAGTTTGACTGGTAGTTTGACCATTAGTTTGACTGGTAGTTTGACCATTAGTCTGACTGGTAGTTTGACCATTAGTTTGACTGGTAGTTTGACCATTAGTTTGACTGGTAGTTTGACCATTAGTCTGACTGGTAGTTTGACCATTAGTTTGACTGGTAGTTTGACTATTAGTCTGACTGGTAGTTTGACTATTAGTTTGACTGGTAGTTTGACCATTAGTTTGACTGGTAGTTTGACCATTAGTTTGACTGGTAGTTTGACTATTAGTTTGACTATTAGTTTGACTGGTAGTCTGACCATTAGTCTGACTGGTAGTTTGACCATTAGTCTGACTGGTAGTTTGACCATTAGTCTGACTGGTAGTTTGACCATTAGTCTGACTGGTAGTTTGACTATTAGTTTGACTGGTAGTTTGACTATTAGTTTGACTGGTAGTTTGACCATTAGTTTGACTGGTAGTTTGACTATTAGTCTGACTGGTAGTTTGACCATTAGTTTGACTGGTAGTTTGACCATTAGTCTGACTGGTAGTTTGACTATTAGTTTGACTGGTAGTTTGACTATTAGTTTGACTGGTAGTTTGACCATTAGTCTGACTGGTAGTTTGACTATTAGTTTGACTGGTAGTTTGACCATTAGTCTGACTGGTAGTTTGACCGTTAGTTTGACTGGTAGTTTGACCATTAGTCTGACTGGTAGTTTGACCGTTAGTCTGACTGGTAGTTTGACCATTAGTCTGACTGGTAGTTTGACCATTAGTCTGACCGGTAGTTTGACCATTAGTCTGACTGGTAGTTTGACCATTAGTCTGACTGGTAGTCTGACCATTAGGTTGACTGGTGGTCTGACCATTAGTTTGACCATTAGTTTGACCGGTAGTTTCACTAGTTGTTTGACTGGTAGTCTAACTGGTGGTCTGACCATTAGTTTGACCAGTAGATTGACCATTAGTTTGACCGGTAGTTTCACTAGTTGTTTGACTGGTAGTCTAACTGGTGGTCTGACCATTAGTTTGACTGGTGGTCTGACCATTAGTTTGACTGGTGGTCTGACCATTAGGTTGACTGGTGGTCTGACCATTAGTTTGACCAGTAGATTGACCATTAGTTTGACCGGTAGTTTCACTAGTTGTTTGACTGGTGGTCTAACTGGTGGTCTGACCATTAGTTTGTTTGACCGGTAGTCTGACCGTTAGTCTCAATGTTAGTCTGATTGTTTGCGTCTGCACACTGGAGTAAAACTGTATCTCAAATACTTATACAATTTATATCTAGCACCAATCATCTACTAGGATATACTAATCTGCTAAAATTAATATTTTGGGGATTCTCTGACATCGCATTCACATTTCCCTAAGATTCTAAAGAGAGTAAGACATTATTCACTTTTACATATTTTGATGTTTTTTCTGCAGATTTTTATAGAGGATAAGATGTTATTTACTTTTATTAAATATTTTGATAATATCTCCAAAAGATTCTATAAAGAGTACCCAGGATTTTACTGAACCATAAAAGCCTGCGCAGTAAATGTCCAGGGACGGTACTGTAATTGTCCAGGAACTGCACTGTAAATATCATGGAACTGTACTGTAAATATCATGGAACTGCACTGTAAATATCATGGGACTGTAAGTAAATGTCCTGGAACTGTACTGTAAATGTCCAGGGACTGTACTGTAAATGTCCAGGGACTGTACTGTAAATGTCCAGGGACTGTACTGTAAATGTCCAGGGACTGTACTGTAAATATCCTGGGACTGCACTGTAAATGTCCAGGGACTGTACTGTAAATGTCCAGGGACTGTAAATATCCAGGAACTGTACTGTAAATGTCTAGGGACTATACTGTAAATGTCCAGGGACGGTACTGTAAATGTCCTGAAACTGCACTGTAAATTCCAGGAACTGTACTGTAAATATAATGGAACTGCACTGTAAATATCATGGGACTGTAAGTAAATGTCCTGGAACTGCACTGTAAATGTCCAGGAACTGTACTGTAAATGTCCAGGGACTGTACTGTAAATGTCCAGGGACGGTACTGTAAATGTCCAGGGATGGTACTGTAAATGTCCAGGGACGGTACTGTTAATGTCCAGGGACGGTACTGTAAATGTCCAGGGACTGTACTGTAAATGTCCAGGGACTGTACTGTAAATGTCCAGGGACGGTACTGTAAATGTCCAGGGACTGTACTGTAAATGTCCAGGGACTGTACTGTAAATGTCCAGGGACTGCACTGTAAATGTCCAGGGATGGTACTGTAAATGTCCAGGGACTGTACTGTAAATATCCAGGGACTACTTTAACTTAACTTTGATGTCATATTTGCTTCCATAACTCCAAAGATTGTGACAACAATAAATGATAATGGACATAAACACATTGTCTGCTATTGACATTGCAGAGAATTTGTACCAGATTTCTTTGTGGAGCAAAGTAATTATGATAACCCAGAGAAAGGTCTTGTCACAAGGAACGTGATGTATGAAAGCCCTATCACTATCCATTCAAAAGTTATGACCTAGGTTGAAGTTTTTCAAAAGTAGGTCAAACTCCAAGGTGAATGTCACAAGGTCAAATATTTAGGTATCAAAAGAGAGGTACTGTCACAAGGAATACAAGTGTGAAATTTGAAAGCCAATTCACCAATCATTCAAAAGTTAGGGCCTAGATTAATTTTTTAACTGACAAACAGATAAACAGACAGATGGACAGACTAAAACCTAAATGTCCCCAAATCTCCCATTATGGGGGCATATAAAATCTGTTATAATTATAGGTTATTGGCTGGTTATCAGGAAATATGCATATTTCTCAATATTCAGTCAATAATCTGTAAATGTTCATTAAATGACATTCACAAAATAAAATACAATACTACTTCAGCAAAATCCTCATATTCAACAGTGATATTTCAGATAATGACTACAGAGTTTTAAATTTTTAAATTCGTGAAAAATGACATCTGTAGCGACATCTTGCACGAGCTGAATATTGCATCACAGTTACAATGTTTGGTCAAATCAGAAGAGGACATTTTGTGTTTGAATTGATTTGTGTATAAATAAAGTTCTATTCACTAATTCAATTATCTTCAAATATGTATAGAAATCAACGATGATGTTGAAAAATTTGTAAATGTATGTGATGTCCTACAAAGTGCACTGTGGGTTTTGCAGCCTTAGTAGTGTGTGGCATTGTCTCCCTTACTCAGCTACAAGCAATTAATGAACCACAGAAATTACATACAGCAAAAATATGGTTCAGAGGTAAAAAAGTTCTTACAACACTATCTAAAAATAACACTTTATTAATAGTAAATCCAATGCATTAAATGCATTTTAAGTGAACACTATCCAGAAAAACAACACATCCTTCAAGTTATTTATTTCGTAGTACCATGACAAGACTTATTTTTTATGAACTCCTTAACAACAATATCTATAAAATTCAGCCTTTTAACATCCGGTGTCTTCAAAACCACCCCTTTCTTGACACTATTCCATAAAAAGCTGATGGTTCCCAAGATTCTAGAAACACAAGTTTATCAATCATCTTTTCATTAAACCAATTTAGAAGGAAACTCTCCGACTTTCAGATACATTATAAAATCATGATTGTCACCATGCAATATTTACATCAAGGTTGTTTGCCTGATTTTTTTATTTAGTTCCTTATAGAGGATGTTTTTTTGTTTTTGTTTTTGCAGCTTAAATCAATTAATCCATCAAAATCTCACACTGCCTGGTCACTGTTAATGATAATTGCATAATACAAAGCAACAAATGCTGATTCAGCAAGTTTACTCCCAACAAGTTACTGTTAATTATGTCATCAAGCATGTCAAGTAAAAGAACCAATCAGAATTCTGCAATGATCATGTCAGATGATGGGGATTCTGTTCAGAAATTGATTTTTGATTACACAATTTCTTCAAATTTACGTATAAATATCTAAGGACTTCAAAAACTTCTGACACAGCACATTGCAGAATGTGTTCCCCATCCAACTGAATTTTCACAAATTTTGAGGCATGGTAGGCACCCTAGTCATTTACCACTCAGGTTTCTTTATCTAGCAGGGACAAAGGTGTGTATATAGTTTAAGACCCCAGTGGATAGGCAGGCCACTTTCATTTTCAACAGCAAGTACTTGATGTCACTCCCTATTTCAATGGCACAGGTCTGTTACCACTGGGGTTGAAACCCATGACCTCAAATGCATTGTTACATATATCTAAAAGATAAGTTTCCTTTCTGAAAATACATGCGGGTGTGAACTGTGATGAATCATGCCAGCATACTTCATGAATTGTGTTAACACTTCACGATAAGTATGCCAGCACAAAGCACTGCAGTTTATATCCTCATGTATTTTCAAAACTAAAATTTATTTTTGACATTTCCATATATATCTGCCTTCTACTTTTGGACATTAACATTCTACTTTTATTTCTGTTGGAATTCCAAGCTGTTAAAATTGACATAATTTATTTATCAAAATTCATATGAACATTGTTCACAGCGACATATTCATGAAGAAATAAATGGCTATCAATACAGTTGGTAAAGATATCAAAGGTAAAAGCACTGGAAATACAAATATACAGATATACCATTATTTGTATCAATATTGTAAGACAATGACAACCAAACAGCAGTTAAAAGGATTTAAAAAAAAAAGAAAAAAGTAATTGAATACCACTTGTAGCTAAATACATCCCCACGCAGTTTACCTTGAAATTAATGGTAGACATCTCAGAAAAGTTTAATTCTAGGCCCGAGTACTGGATTAGATGAACAAGCCATAAAATGACCCCGATCTCCTCACATTGTTTAAATCACAAACAATCACCATCTTCCTGTTATTGCTATTTCCAAATCGTCTGCCATTATCTTCTCTAAAGACATATTTTTTATTCATAATACGAATATATTTCTAGAGAACCATCCCCCAAACAGTGTAATCAAGTCTGAGGAAATCTACGCTGTATGCCATGTTTCTCCTAGGCTTAATCGTTCACAAGCATTACATACATGTAGTCAATCATAAAGTAAATGTACCCAGACTTCCTCTTTCCAAATAACAACTTTATAATACTTTTGAGACTCAATCCTGCTATTATTCACATTACAGCCAATACATTTCATCTATGGTAGTGATTTGATCCTCGTGTTCCTGAGGAATCTGTAAATATCCCCAATTTCCTTGAAGTAACTGCAACACTAATTTTGATATATAGTATTCACTATTGTGGCCCCACCCTAACCCCAGGGGACCATGATTTTAACAAACTTGAATCTGCACTTATGTCAGGAATCTAGCAAGTAAAGAACTTTTCTGACCCTGTGATTCTTGTGAAGAAGATTTTTTAAATGACTCCACCCTATTTTTGCATTTTTCTGATTATCTCTTCTTTGAAGGGAGCATGGCCCTTCATTTGAAGAAACTTGAATCCTGTGGATGCTTTGTGCAAAGGTTGATTGAAATCTGCTGGTACCAGAGATTATAAAAATTTGTCAAGTGTATTTTTGCTTTTTTGCCCCCTGGAGAAGACCATTGCCCTTCATTAGAACAAATCTGAATCCCTTTACCCAAGGATGCCTTTTACCAAGTTTGGTTGAAATTAGCCCACTGGCTAAAAGTCGAAAATTTGAAAGTTTACAGACAGATGGACAATGGATGATCAAAAATGCTCACTTGAATTCTCAGCTCAGGTGAGCTAAAAACATCTCCAATTCTATGATAAAAAAAATCTAAAACCAGAGAAGTGATCTACAGTGGCAGCATTAGGAGACTGCACACCTCTGTCAAGGCTCCCTAAATCTCTCCTCTTATATGACTGTTCTCATTCAAAGATTACTCCCAAAATATCCTGTATATTGGGTACTTTTGGTGTCCAGAATATATAAAGAAGCAGATTTTTCTTTCAAAAGTAGTTTGAAATTTTAGCACTTAATTTTTTGGCACAATTTTAGTTAACAAGTGAGTCATTTAAATGAGTAGAAATTTTGCATATTTATTTTTAATTTTTTCCCTTCATTTGCCAAAAACACCATTTTGATCACACCAAAATTACTTGATATACAGCAATCACCTCTTGCCAGTTATCTGACCTGTCTTTTTGTTCCTATGGTAACAACCTTAACCTTTTGTGTATGTCTGATTCTGTGGTTTTCCCCAAACTTTTATTTCTGCATGTAATTTGTTTCTCTACGGTAATTATTCTGACCTTGTGTCCCTCTTGTGGAGTGTTTTTGTTTCTACATTTCAAGTAATTTGTTTCTATGGTAACAACCCTGACCTCATGTGTCTGTTGCTTTAGTGAGTCCCTCTCCATTTTGGCAGTGACCTCTTCTAGAGCCCTAAGACTTCCCTTTAGACTTTCTTCTGTTTCCTTGGCAACCTTCAGCTGCCGGTTCAGTTCACGGATGTGTTCCTTGAGTTTTTCTACGTCATTTTGTAGTCTGAGCTTAGCCTCTCTCTCATTCATTAGAGCCTGCTTAAGGCGGGTCGTAGCCTCTATAGCAGTGTCCTTCAGTTCATTGCCTGCCTTAGCTGAAACACACATATCAACATTACTGAACTACCCCCACATCAATAGACTTGTAGTAATCTCACAGAAATATATCTCACCAATATTCTTCATTTTAAATGGTTATCTGTTCTGAATATGTTTTGCTCAAGTTGGATTAGATGATTTGTTTACTTAAAAAATGTCTTTCTTTGTTGTTTTATCATGTGATAAATGTAGCTGGTACTGCCGAAAAAATGCACAACCAGTGTTAGCAGGTTATGCAAAGTTTCTGTGCAATGATTGCTACCTTCATCATCAACAACAAAGACATTTTATTATTTATATTCTTATATAAAAAAGACAAAGCTAATGAAAACTGATCAATCTCATAAATCCTATATGGAATACAAATTTGAGAGTTGGGCAAACACCGACCCCTGGATATACCAGAGGTGGGACTTCTTAAAAATATAAACTAGGTTTCATATTGTTGACCCATTCATTACTTTAAATGGAAAAGTCAATACACCTTTTGACCTTGATGACTCTCCATATTTGGTAATGATTATGTGGACAGGTGGCACTACAAAAAAAAACTAGATCGAACTAGTTTGCAACAAACATTTATTGTCAAGGATGAAAGCATGATGTCAATTTCAAAAGAAATATAAAAGAAAAGATCCAGTGAATGCAAACATATCTCTTTAAAAGTCTTTCATTCATTTTGCAATGTTGTGTGATTTAAGTGAATTTTGACATCTCTAAAGTGTTCCAGGTTATCTATTGAGCAGTGAGGATATCATGACAAAGAATCTCAGCCTAAGGTCTAATCCTTAAGACTCCTGGCTTTCACTTCTAAACTTCAGTTCCTTAAGACTCTTGGCTTTCATTTCTAAACCTGTTTCTAAGATCTAATTCAAGAGACTCTTGGTTTTCATTTCTAAATCTCAGTTTCTGAGGTCTAATCCTTAAGACTCTTGGCTTTCACTTCTAAACTTCAGTTCCTTAAGACTCTTGGCTTTCATTTCTAAACCTTAGTTTCTGAGATCTAATCCTTAAGATTCTTGGCTTTCACTTCCAACAATCGTTGGCAAGGAAACAGTTGTTGCCTGTTTCAGCAACTCATGTCTGTTGTGTCTGAGGTTCAAACCACTGAACTCCAAATTAAGAAGTGACCACCCTACCACTCAGTCTGCCTGGTGATGCCGATCAGAAGTCTCAGCCACCTACACAAACCAGGGCATGTTTATTTCTAAATGGTCAGTCTAACTTTTCATTCACATCCGTTTATTCCTGAGAAATGATCAATTACTGATTAGTGATAAAATAGTGGAAAGTGTTAAAAAAAGGGTCTTTTTTGAAAATGTCTTTATCCGATAAACAAACAACAATCAAGTTTTGCATCCATATTTGTTGCAATCAATAGATTGTAATTTGCGTCTTAGGTGACGTGAATGCTAAATTATTTTTAATCAGGGTCACACTTCTTTACTGAGTAACGTCATCTAATTTGATCAGCAATGTTTTGTTCATATCAACGAAGCGTACAAATGACGCAAAACACAATGCTTGAATTACACTTTTACCTTAATTTACTAAGATCTTCATGCTCTTCAATGAGAATTCATTGTTTCTTAATTCCATTCATGGCTAGAAGCAACAACATCATAAATAATTAACTTCTTACACAAGATTTGTAAAATGAGGCCATTCAGTATTTTGCCTGAGTTTGGGTCTACATCAAGCTCAGTGCAATACATGGAGTCACCATCCACTCCTGTCATCATTTTCCATTATGTTGTTGATGGGGTTTTTTTTTGTTTTTTTTTCCCAAAAATAAATAGAGGAACATAAAAAAAGTGGATTCATTAACACTATACATCCCCCAACTATTGCAAAAACGCATTCATAAAAACTTTTGTATATTTGATAGAAATTTCATACTTAAATGGACCACTTAGGTGTACAATTAACAGACATTTATACAATATAAGGTAAACTGAGATTACAACCTCCAAATCATTGGTAAGGAAATTAAAGGTTTTATTTATGTCTTGTTGTGATTTCATTGTTATTTATATATCTGTTGACTGCCTTTCCAATCAAATCAGAAGACTAAGAAGTGACAGAAGACAAGAAATCTGACCAGTAAGTGGCTAGTAGAGGAATAATCAGGAAGACAGAGCCCTCTAGTGGGCATTTGTCAAAGGTTGTCTGGAGGTCAAGGCAGGTCATCAACAGGTGAGCATATAATTAAACCTCATGTTCACATTTTGCTGTCAGGAGGTGTCTATTACCTCCTGTGATAGGAAGGAATGGTGTTTGTATCCCAAGTTTAACTACTGGAATTAATATGTGTTAGCTCTAGCTTACGTCTGTAAACGTCTACCACGCATCAGTGCATGCCTTTCTGCATGACTAACTCCACTTACAGACTTATTTCGCCCTAAATTTTGACAATACTTAAAAACTACAATAGGCAATAGAAGTGTTTATATAATTTTTCGTGGTTGGTTCAGATTTTACCTTTTCCTTGTAAAGATTGTATGTGGTTCAGCAATTTCTTGCTTGCTTGCTCTGCTTTCCATCTTCTCTCTCTTTCTGATTCCAGTTCTTTCATAAATTGCTAAAAAACAATGACATGTTCATTCAGATAATATTCACTATTGTGATACATATGAAAACCACTTTACTGCATGTATTGATATTCTGACAACTTAGACTTTTTTTTTTATCATTATAATATTCGTTATTAAAAACTGAAATTTTCTAGAAATTTATAGAATGCAATCATTTTATCAAAATATCAATCTCAGTTTTAACTACAATTATGGATTCAATCTCCAAGAAGATAGGAAGACAATCTGTGACCTTCACCTTTATATACCCTATTCAAAATCACACACCACCACAAAGTACTCTTTTGTATCCTTTTAAGCTACAATTGTGGTCTCTTAATACACACTAATGTCAATCTCTTCTTGTTTTCTTGTTGTCTAGTATTTAATTGATAGAATCTGAAACTGGAGAACATTACATAAGACATTAAACTGGTTCTTCAGGCTATTGCAGGAAGTCACCATCAATCATGACACCATACAGATTCTCACTTCAGTCTGTGACAGGAATCAATGTTGTACAAACTCCATACATACTCTTACACAGCTGGAAATGAATCATTGCATCATTTCAGGCACCTAATACTCTTGCAGAGATTTCAGTCATGAAAACCTTGGACCTCTTAATAGAGTCCCATATGGCAAGGCCCTAAAAATATATTCCTATGTAAAACTGCTCTATTTCTGGCTCCATTTTATCTTCGATACCATGGTTTGAACAAATGTGAATCTAGTCATTACATTAGGAAGAGTTTGTCATTGTAGTCCTCTGTTCTACAGAAAAATTTAAAATGTGACCCAGTCTTATTTTCATTTCATACTTGTCTTAAATTGGAAGAAGACATGACTTTTCATTTGAATTGATCTTATTCCTCTCATATTATCATACGTTCTTTGTGCCAAGTTTGGATGGAAACGGTTTAATCATAAGCTCTGGGGAAGTTGGAATTTTAAATGAGGTAAATGAGCTATAAATAGAAATTTTGACAACTTGAAGGATAATAACTCCGAACTTTTTACCAATGTGCTTAAATGTTGTTAAAAATGTTACCTATCTGGATTTAGTAAATCTTATAGACACCGGTCACAACTTCATCAAAACAATGGGCTGACTAAAACTGATGAGTTTAGTTTTGACTGGGCATGCATGCAAATTCTCCCAGTTTTGTTTCCAAATATCACTGTGGTAGTGTTAGATACATGGCCTTCCTACTAAATCTAGTCTGAATATCTCAAAAAAAAAAAAACAAACCAAAAAACCCCCAAACAAACCAGTCTCTGTTAAATAATCATCACTAGCAACAAATTGACAAACCAACAAATAAGACTTGTTTTCTGAGAGAATTCACGATCGGATATTTTCAGTCTACTTTTCACAAGTGCCACACTTGCCTAATTCATAACAAAAGACATGCTCTCATATGGTGCATATGGCATATGGTGTCAGTATTGACAGCATCAACTGAAGGGTGCTTAATAACATAGGTGCTCAAATTTCATTCAATCCTTTAAAAATTTGTTTGATTTAGTATTTTCCTATACTATGAATGACTATATGTGTTGCCTTGTTTTTGATTGATGCAAAACAAGTTCTTGCTAAAATCATCAAAATTCTGCAGAGTGTATGTCCATTCATAAAAGTTTTTAATTAAGTGGCTCTGGTTCTACTACAGAATTCATCAAAAGTTCAAAAGACCTTAATATGTGATAGATTTACATACTTGACTTCAGAATCTCCAATGCCCTCATCCTACAATACTTGTCTGAAGTAGAGAAAATCCTAAGCAACAATCTTTCATTGTCTAATTTCTTTATCTAAGAATGTACATGGGTAATTCTTGTTGGCAGAATCGACCGTCTTAACAAGTATAATATTTTACTTGTCCACGTACTCTCATAATGTAAGATTTTTTTTGGGGGGGGGGGGGGGGGGGGGGTGCAGGCTGGTTCATGACATCTTTTTAATGTACATAGATGCGATTTTTACATGTTTACGTATGGAAATGTTTATTTTGACAGGATCTAATTTTATATTATTTAATTAAGTGTTGATTATGTTTTTATAGAAAAAAACAAAAACCCACAGAACCCTATTTTTTTAATACTCTTCTAATAGCTATTTTTGTGACACTGTTTTTTTCCTGTTAATAGATTTTGTCAAAGGTATTGGAGACACATATCATTGAATTATGATGATAAAACTTTCCTCCATTACTTAATGCGTTATAATGTGTATTAGCCCTGTCTTATTTCATGGCTTTATCTAATAAGCCGAATTCTAAATTCATAGTAAAGCTCACAGCCATAATGGAACAGAGAAGTCATTTTCAGTGGTATTTAAGCTGAAACAAAATGTGTTATTGAGAAAATTTCAAAATACAACCAAGTTAACTTGATAAAAGTATATCAAAATTTAGTTTCGGTTGTAGTTAGTACATGTGTGCTAAATATTGACACATGTGACCTACCTTTTGAGAATATGGAAAAGATGTTCTATTTTTAGAATGGTTTGGAAAAACCCAATAGAAAAAGTGATGTAGTAATCTGTTTATTCATATTGTATACTTTCTAAAAAAGGAACTGCAATTTTGTTTTCGTATACATAGACTGTAAATAAAAAACAGCAGCAGTAAATCTGCAGAATTTCATTAGATATCACATTACTTGGGACTGGACTCCATATCTGATTTCGACAGTGCTGTAAGCAGGCATAGTTTTGTGTGGTTTATTTAGCTGTAAACAAACAATGGACACTGCTTTAAAAGCTTTGATTACTGTAAATTGGTATATTTTTATGAAATATATTACTGTATATAATTGTAAATAAATTGTTAAATCTTTGATGTGTTATTGACTTTTGCTGGACTTGGGACATTCTGACCCATTAACAGGGTTCACTCAGAGTATGAATGTTGATAACATTTTCAGAGGTTTCTATTTTACAGAAAATTTATCATTTCTAAAAACAGGCACTTGTGAGGGTATTGACTGTTTATGTGTATTACATGTACTTCAGACAAAAAGACTGATTTGTTAGTTCTGAGATTGAAACTGCCATTTAATCATCTTAAAATGTCCCATAGTTTGTACATGGCAGAATTTTAAAGACAGTATGGGGTCATCAGTCCTTGAAAGCCATGATAATTCATTAACATATATTCACATTTCCATTTTTTTGGGGGGGGGGGGTGATATCATTACCAACTGTAATAACAGCCAAGTCCTCGTGAATGTGATGCAGATGAGAATACTGTGAATACATACTCAGTAGTCTGTTTATTTAATAACTGGGAATTCCCACAGAAATGAAAGTAGAATGTAAATATTAAATCCAAATTTCATTTTTTAAAAATACAAGAGAGTATGAACAGCTATGTTTAATGCCAGCATACTTTTTGTGAGGCACTAACACACTTCATGAAATGTGCTAGTGTAAAGCATTGCATTTCATAACCTCACATATTGTCAAATATAAAATTCATTTCTTAAATGTCACCTTGTCTCAGGACTTTCAGTACTTTGATTATTTTCATTTTCATGATTATATGAACAATACTAATTCAGTTTCTCCAGCTTCGTTTCACAGAAACACAAATTTATTTTTGGAATTAGTACATGGTTACAAAATGAGTATCTGTATATGCATGACTGTTTCCAAAATGATTTGCAAACTTATTACAGAAATACTTTGGGAGAGAGTGAAACAATATCCCTAATCTTTTAATTTGTGAGTGGGAGAGGGAAATAAGAATTGTAGTCAATCAACCTTTTGTGGAAAGTGGAACTTTCAGACTTATGCATATAACTAAGATTAAAAAAATCTTTGGCATTAATATATGGAGAAAAGAAATATGATTCTTCTTACAGAGGATGAAGAAGGCTAAATGGTTTTCTTTATTAACGATGCTGTAAACAGTAAATGCCAGAACTATAAATGTTGTCGATTGTGTATTTTGAAGATGTGCATAACCAGATTGTATGATGTGTTAATGTCTATACCTGTGATTATGTTCAGATTTGTCATTACCTGTGATTTCATGACAATGCACCATAAAGTAAATCTGGCTGAGGCTAATTGAAGAAATAACAATTAATTTAAAAAATGGTGATCTAGAATAACTTCAGTGGGAAGTCAGGTATTTATTAATGAAAGATTTCGATTCAGTTAGAAATGACAGACTTTGAAATCACTGTCTGATCAGGGAATAACACATCTCAAATTGATCAAAGGACAAAGTTCATTAACAGCATAATTTAACCCTAATTTCACTGACAATTCAAAACTACTGAATTTGATTGATTGATTGTTGTCCATCCTGGTGCTGCAAAATGCAGGTACAGAGGTTGTTGATTATTTATTGCTTTCCGCCACACTCAACAATTTTTCAGTTATCTGGTGGCATCCAGTTTATATTGGTGGAGGAGATAACCCAGATACAATGTACCCGGGAAAAGACCACCGACCTTCCGAAAGTAAACTGGCAAACTTGCTCACATATACTGGTGCGAGCGAGAATCGAACCCGTGCCGACTAGAGGTGAGAGGCCTCGCGATTTTGAGCGTGATGCTCTAACCACTCGGCCACGGAGGCCCCTACTGTATTCGAACAAGCATTCTGTAAGTAGTAAGTAATACATAATAATGCAGAGCAATGCATGTCCCCTACAAGTCCCAAATCAGTTGTCTGCAGAAATAAACTCAAATCTTGACAGTTAAATAAATCAGAAACAAATAATAAAAAAAAAATGCATAAGAAAATAAAACTTTATAAGTCTGTACACATTGCTGGTGCTATTCCAGTCCTGAAAATTCAACTGTATCAATTTCTGCATTTTCTTTTAATTTTGATATTCAAAACATGTCAACAATCATCTGCAAATAAAGATATCTTTGTTGTCATATCAAACAATGCTTCGTTTGTATCGGCAGCCTCAGATGTGTTACTAAGGAACAACCTCACCTCCTGTACACTGAAAGGATATTTACTTCTACCTAATTTCTTCAATATTCCCAACTTTCTACCTACATTTCTCTTGCATGTTTGAATAAAAAGTTGAAAAATTCATAACCTGATATTTTTGGATGAACAGGCAGATACTATTTTTAATACCCAGGAAATATAATTTTGATCTGTAGTAAATAGACATGGAGAATCAGATAAACTTTGTTACAAATTGATATGACTTTTAATCATATGGACCTCACACAATAAAATTATCCCCCCCCCCCCCAAGAATTAATTCAATCAACCATGAGACCTTATCTTACAATTTTTGTTAAAATAATTCGAATGTAGCTTAAGTGAAACTTAATGTGTATCTATTCATGTGATGACCATACATTGTCAGATGACTTTATAAACAGGTTCAATATTTAATCCTTAATCTAACCATATAATGTCACAAATATGTCAATTTCCCACTATTTTCTTCTAACAGATCAGGTATTTTGCAGTGTTCTGTTTATCAGAAATTTTGAGAACCATTCATGAACCACATTTTGATGTTGCAAAAGTGTGAAAAAAATTTTGCTTCCGACTTACTGCTCAGGATTTCTAGGCATAAAAACTGCCTAAAGATTCAGAAAGATTGCAACAAGAGTTGTCAAAAAACAACATAGTTCACCATGCAGACTCTACTTGTCCTGCTTCCCATGGCTAAAAACATATACCCAAGGTTAAAGCTACTGAAAGCAGGTCAAAGTCCAAGATCAAAGTCATTAGGTCAAGACTTGGTACCAAAACAAAAGCCTAGTCGTGAGAAATCAACATGTGATATATCAAAGTCCTATCCCTTTTGGTTCAAAAATTATAGTTGAAATTAACATGGGAAAATCCAAGGTCAAAAGTCTTGGTACTAAATGAAAGACCTTGTAATGAGGAAACTACATGCAAAATATCAAAGCCATATCCTCCTTGGTTCAGAAAAGAGAGCCCAGGTTAGAGTTTTTTCCTTGACGTATGATGACATGCTGATGAGATACTGACACTGGGGACATGGCAGTGGCTCTCCGGACATTTAGTGATGCCACAACAGAAAATAGAAACCAGTATTGAGGACAAGACTTCTCATTTTTCTTTCTGACTATCTTGATATGGAAATGACTTGAATGAGGAATGTTTCAATATCATGGCCAGAAATGGCTGTTTTCAGACCTCATCCTTTCATCCTCTAACAGCAATTTTCAGTATCTCAGTGCTGCATAAATTTGACCGAAATTTAATGCAGTAAACAAAGAAGTTCGAAATTTGTACTCGAACTGATTAATTAGAGACAGACACGATAGATATAAACATTTACACTGCAACTACCACAAGCAACCAACCATAAACAGATACAGCAAAAACATGGCTTCATTCTAAGTAAACATCAATTTTATATATTTCAATACCTGCAGAAAGTTATTTATGGCTGACAACATGGACATTAATGGAATGAAATATATAAAAAAAAAAAAAAAAAAGCATTTCTTAATTCCTAGGATTAGATTAATGAACAAAAACATTCTATATTGGGAGAAATATCCTCCAGATACAAATGATTTAGCTTAAGAATATAAACAATAAAAACATTTTGAAATTGGACCCGAGTTTCTAAACAGTCCTAACTCTCTCTCCGGCCTGTGAACAGGAACACTCACTTCATGCACTATAGCTGAGAATTTTTATTCTGCCACAGACTGCTGGAGAAAAGTAAACACACATGTAACTTTACAGACGTGCATTTCTCTAACGACAAACCTCCAATCAAATTTACATTTTCTTCACATTTTTTGATGCAGTTTTTTGTTTTGTGGGAAGCATGGAAATCAGTAATTACCACTCAACAAAATCTCAATTAAAGTACGATTAATTATTGACAGTGTTATGGAGGTTGAGGAAAAAGGGGGAAGTAAAATATGGACCAGTGGCAGTCAGCTAGCTTGTAGTCAGAGGGAGGAGAAAAAAGAGCTCTCTAATCTGCTGAAGTTAATTATAGTTCGGAACAGGAAGTCATTTAATCCCAACACGGACCATTATTTTTAAATAATAGATCTGTTACAGGCCCTGCCTGGATCTGAGAGTTTTGCAAATACCTTACAAAATCCACAAAAACACATTACCTGTTAGGGTCAGGGGGGATTCCATTCTGACTAATCTTTTCAAATAAATGTAAACCAGTTCTGAAGCTCCTAACTTTAGTGTCCACTTGACCAAAAAAAAATAAAAAATAAAAAAAAAAAAAATAAAAAATAAAAAAATAAATGTCCCATGACAAAATATCCTGGCATAAATTCATGACAACAATATAATCATATGCCATTGATAGTTTTCAACTTTTCTGAGAATTGGCTATACCTTGTGAATATCAAGATTTACAGACTAAACTTGAAAATAAAAAATGTCTTGTATGCAGGAAAAAATCATGAAAGTGATAAGCTAATTCACACCAAAAAATTACTTGGGGAACTGTGACCGATGCTGAACAAAAGAAATAAGGTATATTGTACTTTCACTGTGATTGACAGGAGCTCAAAATTTGACAACCCATGATTTGCCATGTCACAAGGGGCCCCCTCAGATGATACCGTACATCACTCTGTATGAAAGCTATTGATCGGGAATTAGTCGAAACTGTAAACCCAGTTACAGAACATCACACTAAATTGATAAAAGAAAACAGGCTGACGGGACCAACAGATAAACCATTTTATATTTCTTGATTTGGAAATGTTCACTTAGCACAAAGGAATTTTAACACTGTAACCAAAACAGCTGCATTTACCTAGACCCTTAATAAAAAGAATACAAATTCAAAAGCATTAGTCATTACTTATTCTTATGATAAACTAATGAGATCTGACCCAGTTCATTTTTTCCCTTGATAATGCACATAGATCTTTGTAGGAGTATGTAATACCAAAGCTCCAAATATGTTGATAATATATTTTTCAAAAATTCCATTTTTTTTTTTTTTACTGTATCTTTTCCAAACATTATTTTGTACCCGTTTGATTCAATCAGTTTCAGGATTTAATGTAAGAGGTGCAGCAAGCAGATTCAGTGGATATATGTTTATTATTTATATGATATATTCATTTATAACAGCTTTAAAAAAAACATTTTACACATACTCTTCTTGTGAACTTTCATTGCTAAATTACAATGGCTAGGATATCATGAGATCCTTTGTTACATTATGCAATCTCATGACCTTCACCTTGGATATCAAATTCATTAATTTTGTTGTAGTGATTCTGTGAGGATTCATTGAAAGTATCTGAATTGGGGTCATCCATAAGTCAGTGAGAATCTTCAGGTCAATTTCATTTTCAAAAGTTCAATATTATTTGCCTTATCATCGGGAAATCATTTCTTACCAATGCGTGACCTTGCCTTTTGACCTAAGCAATATAGGTCATTTCTTCAGTAATGAATACACTTCATATGAAATTTTCATTGCTAAAGATCAGATAGTATTTGATATTGTATTAGAAGCCAATTTCTAACCATATGTGACCTTGACATTTTTGACCTCAAAATAACAGTGATAATCCTTTTGCGATATAGGCTCTCTCTTTCTGTGAACTTTCATTGCGAAGCTCAGCTAGTATTTATGAAATCATCTACAAATTATTCATTTCTACATGTTGTAACCTGATTATAACAAGAACCTATCTAAATATTTGACTAACACAAAAACATCAAGTATTCATCCATTCTTGATAATTATGTGTCAGTGAAATAACAAATCAATTGATACTACGTTTCAAATATCTGCATCAATCAACACTGGAAGTGTGGTTGGATTGATCTCCCTTTGATCCATTGAAAGGGAAATACCAAACCCTAATACTTAAAAATAATATGGACGATCAGTATAATAGTTACAATATTGTTTTGTGTGAACTACGCCAGAAATGGTAGTGAAGGTTTTGTTATAAAGTTAATCAGTACAGTTAGTACTATGTCTGACAGTCCCAGGAAGTTAATCAGTACTGTTAGTACTATGTCTCACAGTCCCAGGAAGTTAATCAGTACCATTAGTACTATGTCTCACAGTCTCAGGAAGTTAATCAGTACCATTAGTACTATGTCTCACAGTCCCAGGAAGTTAATCAGTACTGTTAGTACTATGTCTCACAGTCCCAGGAAGTTAATCAGTACTGTTAGTACTATGTCTCACAGTCCCAGGAAGTTAATCAGTACTATGTCTCACAGTCTCAGGAAGTTAATTAGTACTATGTCTCACAGTCTCAGGAAGTTAATCAGTACCATTAGTACTATGTCTCACAGTCCCAGGAAGTTAATCAGTACTGTTAGTACTATGTCTCACAGTCTCAGGAAGTTAATCAGTACTATGTCTCACAGTCTCAGGAAGTTAATCAGTACTGTTAGTACTATGTCTCACAGTCCCAGGAAGTTAATCAGTACTGTTAGTACTATGTCTCACAGTCCCAGGAAGTTAATCAGTACTGTTAGTACTATGTCTCACAGTCCCAGGAAGTTAATCAGTACTGTTAGTACTATGTCTCACAGTCCCAGGAAGTTAATCAGTACTATGTCTCACAGTCTCAGGAAGTTAATTAGTACTATGTCTCACAGTCTCAGGAAGTTAATCAGTACCATTAGTACTATGTCTCACAGTCCCAGGAAGTTAATCAGTACTGTTAGTACTATGTCTCACAGTCTCAGGAAGTTAATCAGTACTATGTCTCACAGTCTCAGGAAGTTAATCAGTACCATTAGTACTATGTCTCACAGTCCCAGGAAGTTAATCAGTACCATTAGTACTATGTCTCACAGTCTCAGGAAGTTAATCAGTACTGTTAGTACTATGTCTCACAGTCCCAGGAAGTTAATCAGTACTATGTCTCACAGTCCCAGGAAGTTAATCAGTACCATTAGTACTATGTCTCACAGTCTCAGGAAGTTAATCAGTACCATTAGTACTATGTCTCACAGTCCCAGGAAGTTAATCAGTACCATTAGTACTATGTCGCACAGTCCCAGGAAGTTAATCAGTACCATTAGTACTATGTCGCACAGTCCCAGGAAGTTAATCAGTACTGTTAGTACTATGTCTCACAGTCTCAGGAAGTTAATTAGTACTATGTCTCACAGTCCCAGGAAGTTAATCAGTACTGTTAGTACTATGTCTCACAGTCTCAGGAAGTTAATCAGTACCATTAGTACTATGTCTCACAGTCCCAGGAAGTTAATCAGTACTGTTAGTACTATGTCTCACAGTCCCAGGAAGTTAATCAGTACTGTTAGTACTATGTCGCACAGTCTCAGGAAGTTAATTAGTACTATGTCTCACAGTCCCAGGAAGTTAATCAGTACTGTTAGTACTATGTCTCACAATCTCAGGAAGTTAATCAGTACTGCTAGTACTATGTCTCACAGTCCCAGGAAGTTAATCAGTACCATTAGTACTATGTCTCACAGTCCCAGGAAGTTAATCAGTACTGCTAGTACTATGTCTCACAGTCCCAGGAAGTTAATCAGTACTGTTAGTACTATGTCTCACAGTCCCAGGAAGTTAATCAGTACTGTTAGTACTATGTCTCACAGTCCCAGGAAGTTAATCAGTACTGTTAGTACTATGTCTCACAGTCCCAGGAAGTTAATCAGTACTATGTCTCACAGTCCCAGGAAGTTAATCAATACTGTTAGTACTATGTCTCAGGAAATTAATCAGTACTATGTCTCAAAGTCCAAGGAGGAAAACTTTACCACATAGGTCGACTTGATATCATCCCTCATCTTTGCTTCAGTGACCATCACAGCTGATGGACTCTTTCCATTGTCATGCTTCAATGAACTCTGTGTAGTGTCCTCACTGAAAATAATGACAATTATGTAACTTACATACTGATTAAAAGTAAATCATTGAATTTAATTTAAACAAAACACTTTAGCTATGAACATTAATAATAATTTACTTTGGATTAATTAAGATTTACAGATTGACTTAATATAAATACAGTTCTACCCTCTTTATCCTCTAAGGTTATTTCAGCTGAGAATTCTGAAGAGTTATTTCCCTTATGAACTCTGAATTTATTTACCTTAAGATTTATGAAGGGTTATTTTTCTTATGAATTCTGAAGAGTTATTTCCCTTGAGAATTTCAAAGAGTTATTTCCCCTGAGAATTCTGAAGTTATTTCCCTTTTGAATTCTGAGGAGTTATTTCCCTTGAGAATTTTGAAGAGTTATTTCCCTTTTGAATTCTGAGGAGTTATTTCCCTTGAGAATTCTGAAGAGTTATTTCCCTTGAGAATTTCAAAGAGTTATTTGCCTCGAGAATTTTGAAGAGTTATTTCCCTTGAGAATTTCAAAGAGTTATTTCCCTTGAAAATTCTGAAGAGTTATTTCCCTTGAGAATTTTAAAGAGTTATTTCCCTTGAGAATTTCAAAGAGTTATTTCCCTTATGAATTCTGAAGAGTTGTTACTCTTATGAATTCTGAAGAGTTACTTGCCTTGAGAATTCTGATGAGTTATTAAAGTGTACCTTGTGAATTCTGACAGTGCAACTTTAATTTTTGGAGTGCTTGTCCTTGTTGGCAGTGAGGTGGTTAAAATAGACATGTTCACCTTTTATTGAGGCTCACTGGCACTAGCTGCAGATGTAAATTTCATACAGCTGAACACTGATTTACTTTTCCTCGAACAAGATATTAAACCTATTTCAAGGCTTGAATTATATAGTTTGTGATTAAAATCTTTACGTGATAAGAACGAGGAAAAATAACAATAAATCTTGATGATTGATTGATTATTTATTGCTTTCCGCCACACTCAACAATTTTTCAATTATCTGGTGGCATCCAGTTTTTGTTGGTGGAGGAGAGAACTCAGATACAATGTACCTGGGAAGACACCACCGACCTTCCACAAGTAAACTGGCAAACTTGCTCACATAATGCCGCAGCTGAGATTCGAACACGCGCCAACAGAGGTGAGAGGCTTTGTGATTTTGAGCCCAATGCTCTAACCACTCGGCCATGGAGGCCCCATAAATCTTGATGAATAGTACACATATTTCCCTTGTGAAATTAACAATTACTTGGGTTTTTGGTCGCTTATGTATGCCACACACTGAGGTGTTCACATTGTGTTTAAAATGAATATCACATAACTCAAAGAAGTGTTATATCGGAAACAAAATACAAATCATCTCTATAATACATAAAGTATAACCTTGAATTCTGAATTCTCTAAGTATGGTGACTGCTTTCAAACTAATACTCTTAATACCAAAGCAATGTATATCTCATAAAAAAAAATCTAGTCAAATTAAATGTTGTTAAAAGCACTGTTAGAAGTGGAAATACAGAGCGATAACAATTATTGAGATTTCTTCTTTTTAATTTTGCGTTAACCACACAGAGGCGGCATCTCCGCTGTTCCATAAACCTGAGCCTACACAGTCAGTTTCATACATAGTCAGAAAATCAATACAAAGTTGTAAGTTCTGTCCATTCTATTTATAGTTAATTGGCCTTTTATTGCTGTGACATAAATTTCAGAAATCTTCATCAGGGATAAAAGTGATC
The DNA here is from genome assembly GCA_024699665.1 of Ostrea denselamellosa. Taxonomy (NCBI): domain Eukaryota; kingdom Metazoa; phylum Mollusca; class Bivalvia; order Ostreida; family Ostreidae; genus Ostrea; species Ostrea denselamellosa. The sequence goes on from JAMZEH010000077.1 coordinate 1,184,452, forward strand.
AGAAATCCACATTTCCGATGACATCACAAATTAGCTTTTAATTATAATAAAACTCAGTCACCAGCATCATCCAATCATATTCTCTTAGGAAAACATTTTCAGTAATTAAAAAATATCAAACACAGATAGATGCCCCCTTTAAAGACATGCCTTTAGATTTTTGTTTCAATTTTCACAATATTATGTAATCAATTACTTGTTTATTTTTAAATAAAAAAACCCACCTTATTCCCATTGACTGAGCTGTTTTTATATGAGCAGGCCACCTGAACATGCATCTGATATAATATGAGACAATCCGGAGAGAACTGGACCCTGTAGGGATCCTGATGTTTGGAACATTTGTCATCCCATCATTGCTAGCCACACTTACGGAGTCTGGGAGTCCCTTCCTCACAATGACATAGTGTGAACAGAGACAATAGGCGTGGCTTGTGATGATGTCACTTTCTCTGGGAGCCTTCTAAATTTTATGAATTTCACCACAATTCATACATAAAGGGAGACCTGTTTTACGGTATTTAAAGCAGAGTGAAATGGAAATCTGAATATGAAGTGAACAAATGCTGGAAATTTCTTCCCCCAATAAATCCTGGATCCACTCCTGTCATACTATACTTACAACCTGTGTCAAGGAATACAACCTGTGTCATGGAATCCAGGTAACTTCTACAAATCTTTAAGTTCATGCCGACATACCACAATTCTAATGTCTCAAGAGTTACAAGGAACTTTTCAGAGGAGCAGTTAACTCGTTTCATATCCTTTAAACACTATCTGCCTGAAAATGAACCCAATACTGAATTCGAGCACCATACTGAATATGAACACCAGCACCTAAATATGAACACATAATCCTGAATATGAACACCATACTAAATATGAATACCATACTAAATATGAACACCAGCCTGAATATGAACACCATACTGAATATGAACTGACTATGAATACCAGTGTATATATAAACACCATTCTGAATATGAACATAAAGCAAGGTTTCTCTATTCTCATGTGATGTCATCAGATTTAGCTGGGAGAATTTCTGGGTAAAAAACTGTGATCAACATTAACATATTTAATCCTTGTATATCTAAGGAATTTCAGGGTTTTTTTCACCATTCTTCATTCTCAGCATTATACAGACATGTTTTGATCTCTGTGCAATACATCCATCCAAACTTTGATATGTAGAATAAAAACACACAAATTCAATATTTTATCATCTAAAAATCCAAAGATACGAGGATTAAGTTAGCCTTTTAAAATAACCAAAAATGGTTTTATTTGGCTATAATTTTATTTGTAATAAACAATTTGATTGGTTCATTTGACTTTACCAACATTCCTTATATCATATAAACAAAATTGCCATGCAGTCCCACCATATGATGTCTTAGGAATGACATCACAATATGTTTGGCTGTTCTGTTTTGTTGCTGTGGAAATATTAATTGTTCTGCATCATATAAAACTCATATTTTCTTCAGAATTATTCATCAAATAATATCAAAATTGATTTATAAAGAATGAAGATACTTTTTTGCTTATTTTATGTATTATAAAGTATTAAGTTAAGACAGTTTACAGTATTTTATAAAGCGATGTATTATAAAGTATTAAGTTAGGACAGTTTACAGTATTTTATAAAGTAATGTATTATAAAGTATTAAGTTAGGATAGTTTACAGTATTTTATAAAGTGATGTATTATAAAGTATTAAGTTAGGATAGTTTACAGTATTTTATAAAGTGATGTATTATAAAGTATTAAGTTAGGATAGTTTACAGTATTTTATAAAGTGATGTATTATAAAGTTATTAAGATAGGACATTTACAGTATTTTATAAAGTGATGTATCATAAAGTATTAAGTCAGGACAGTTTACAGTATTTTATAAAGCATGTATTATAAAGTATTAAGTTAGGACAGTTTACAGTATTTTATAAAGTGATGTATTATAAAGTATTAAGTTAGGACAGTTTACAGTATTTTATAAAGTGATGTATCATAAAGTATTAAGTCAGGACAGTTTACAGTATTTTATAAAGCGCTTCATGATTTATCATGCGTACACTGTACCATCTTACTTTACTTACACAAAATGAGCAAAAATTACTCATGCCTGGCATTTCACTCGCGTAATAATGATATGATACCATCAAACTAAAGACATCGTATCCTTGCTGGTTTTTGAAGAAAGAAAAAAAATCTTTGAATATTTAGATTTTACAAAGTAGAGAATAAAAGACTTGTAAAAGTCTCCAATAAGATTTGAACCTGTACCTTAAGTAGTGAAGATTCTCATTCATTACCTATCTGTAGGTGGTAATATCTCTTGACTATTGCATGTACCCTTGAAGCATTTATAAAACAAAAACTGTAGAAACATCAATCGGGGCACATCACTCAAACTGATAAAAAATCTTCTGTATTTCCATTTTTCATTGCAGTGAGAGTCCTTAAACCATTAAAAGTATGACGGAGTAGAGACCTTAACTTTCTGACATTCGGGAGTAGAGACCTTGACTTTCTGACATTCGGGAGTAGAGACCTTGACTTTCTGACATTCGATAGTAGAGACCTTGACTTTCTGACATTGGGAAACAATCATTTTCTCTTACTAGTATGCAAATACTTTCTGATAAGATCTGATTGGTTGAATCCAGTGCATATTTTCCTTCCTGTCATTGCATTCGAAACTCAGATCAAATTAACAATTTTGGAGAAGACAATTTTCTTCTCTAGCTGACAATATTTCCTGATGCTCCATTTCTTGGGTTCTCAGAAATTTCCATAAATACATCATGTCATTTGGATTTTATCAAAATGAATTCGATCAATATTTTCGAGATTCCATGTTTGGTCACCCGCTCCAATACTAGCAAATAACCCTGACCAAATTACACTAGAAAATTGCCCACTCTTACTTCTTGACGGAAATACTTCTTGTTTATTGAATCAATCTCGGTCTGTATGCCATGATGATATCTGATCTAATGCAGAGATGGATACCATTATAAAGCTTTAAAGTTTGCATCAAAATTGCAAACTGAAAGTATAAATGAAAACCATTATAACTGCCCTAAAGAAAAGCCATATTTTTCCTATTTTATGCTCCATCAACTTCACACTAAATTCCATGTGCATGTAATCAATATCTTTCCTGGGTCTGAATTTTTTCAAGTACACTTGGGAGTGGGGATAATGCTGGGAGACAGATTGGGGGGGTGGGGGGGGGGGGGGGTGGTGGTGGAAGGTCCAAGAGCTGGAAAGAGGGAGATATTCCACACATGCACATACATACCCTGGTCATTGACACACTATGTGTTGCAATAACTAACAATATGTCAGTAATGAAACTAGAGTTTGACACTTCATTTGTTTTGTTCAAGTATAAGATAAATTTCTTAGCCTTTCCTTCAATACATGCTGTGAAATTGTACAAGTCCAGAGAAATGATATCATTTCTTATTTGACACCTACATCAAAACTACAAAACAACAGAAAATAATATTCCAAGAATATAAAAATAAACTACATCCTGTCGCAGATTAGCATCACAGAAAACCTGCTCATCCTGTTGGTTGACGATTCATGTAAACTGTCAAACTGCTACAAGAAAAATGAAAGAACTATTTGTGTTCTGAATTAATATGCAAACATGGAATTCAGCCCTGCAAATTGGTTCTACAGCATAAAACAATGAATGAGTAGGATTCACTGCAGCATATTCTGAATCACAGATACATTTCTGTAACCCTTTAATTTCAATCTGAAATCTCAAAAAAAAAGAAAAAAAAAAGAAAAGAAAAAAAACCAAAACTTATAATATGAACCTTCCCTTCCATTATTAAATTGATCTTAACTTTACATTTATACTTCACAACAGAAAAATTAAGACAAAAAATGAAAGAAGATATTATCAATGAAAGTAAAAAGCAATTTCTTCACAAAATATGAAAATGTTTTCTTCCACTTGTATATACTACAGAGATCAATAACAAAGATTTAATCAGTATCCACCAATCAAATGACAGCTTTAAGTAGCGGGCTGAAAGCTTCTCACGGATAGGTGCAATCTGAGGGATGCCCCTATCACAAGCAGTCCGTCCATAAATATATCTGATTGACTTACTATCTATTTATATTAGATGCTGTAGCTGCTCTGTAAAACATTTGTATCATTTTTATGAGGTTACGATGATGCATCACCAAGTAGAACTAATTTGATTGTTTTGCTGGAATTCTTATTTAATGAGTAACCTTCCCTACATTATTTGGTAAGTATCTATATAATTATTTTTACAAAAAATAAAGAAAAAAAACAAACTTTTTTTTTTGGATCATAAATTTCTTCCTTCCAGTCACAATTAAGAAATATGAACTTTTGATTGATAGCTACACTGGTAAAGCACCAACACAGTCAAATATTTACAACTTTATAGATAAAAAATAAATTCCTTTATTGCTTTTCAAATGACTAAATATTTAGCAAAACTCAAACTTGCAACAAACCCTTAATATGTCTGTAACAGAGGGTTAATCTACCCAGAGGGCTGTATGAGAAATATTTTGAATTTTCTAATATTTCATTTGGTGCATGTCTTCATATAATCAGGATCAAAAGATTTTCACAATTTGATATTTCATTTGCTTACAATGTCACTAACATCTCATTTATCTTGTGTGAAGCTTGATGTCTTAATTCATACTTTTTTGCTTGGAATGTTTGTCAAGAATGACAAGTGCGAAACTCATTAGATACATGCTATTCAAATTTTACACAGCTAGTCCCATTCTGTGGTCACTATCCGCCATCAAAGGAAACTCGGAATCTTTCACTTTTCAATCGTTTTTGACAAATGAGTTTTTAAATGATGCTATCTGATAAAATGTTACATTTGAATAGATATAAAGGGAAAACAAAATGAAGATTAAGATCTATCAGCAACTATCCAGTGAATTATTTTAAATAATTTTGTTAGTGATACCAGTTGAAGATTAAACAGTAATATACGTCATATATTACATATTTGTTATGATGATTCAAATTCTTCAATTAAAAAACTTTAAAAAATTATATTTGTCATGATCTCTAATCAGTTTCAACAAACTCACAGACTGATAAAAAATATCAAAATTTGAGGTGATGATTTTAATAATTTATCAATGTTTGATGAAATCAGTGTTTGACGAAAAATTTGCAAAACAAATATTGGTCATTTTTGTATATGCTTAACATGATACAAATCCTTAAATCTCATTTCCTTAGATCATATACTAATGAAAAATTCCATGCAAATTGGGGTAAAATATGGTAAATACAATAAAACTAAACTGCATGATTTCCATTTCTAAGACTTTTGAAATCCAATAAATGAGTATTTATTATCAATATAACACACACGTCAGTGGAGCAGAATCTCAGCAGGAATTCTGAAGAAACAGAATGATGTTCAATCTTCCTAAACATGTTATGAATTTGTCTAAGTATTTCTGATACATTTTTTTCTCTAATAAATCATCCAAACAACATCAAACATTAATCATTTATATAAAAAAAAAACCCCCACATTTAGACATCTTAATGAGTTCACAAAAGAAAGGATTTTTAATAAATGTTTGGAATTAAAAGATTTATCATTTTATGTTTGCATTAGTACACTACGACGGCTTGTTACTAATGTCCACTTTTAGACATGGGTCACTGAAGCGACTCTTTTAAAAGTCTTTTTGAAGCTACACAGACAATACTTTCATCAAAAGGATTAAAAAGTAGACTTTTTTATTTATATCAGTTAACAGGCCTTAATGTCTGTTACTGAGACCATCACACGTACATCTTCACCTTATTTCACAGTGTCAAACACCAGGATTTTGACTTCCAGCAATTTGTAAGAAATCTTTTGTGGTTGTCTTTAACAACTTGGATTTGATTGAAGCACTGAAGCTTCATGGTAAATCATATTTTGATAAAAACATCAGACCTTTGTCTGAATGTGGTCCCCTGCTGCAAATCTCACAAAAACTGATTTCACCTTCCAAAATTTCAAGTACATCAAAGTTTCCTTGTTCTTTTGACAATGCTTTTGTGGTCAGTTATAAAACAGTGCACTGTTGTTTTATTCCAAATATGTCCTAAAACTTCAAAGACCTTCAATTAACTAGAATAAAATTTCTAAGAACAGGCCTTGTTCATACAAAAAGAATATACATATACTTGTATATTTTACTGATAAAAAGGAAACTTAATGTCTCTGATTGCCAGCTGAGGAATTGCAGAAGACACATTCACAAAAAAGAAACATTGTTTATTTCCTAAACATCCACCTGTTAATAACAAAATAAAAAAAAAATATAAAAAAAAATTCCTCTTTTCTGCCTATATTGCATCCATTCTTACATGGATATTTCAGCTGTCAATATTTCACTACCTCTGATGATTACAGTTGATAATTAGGAAGGTGAGTTACATCCTTGTAAGATATGATAACCATCTCCTGAAGCCGACCTCATAAACCCCACACAATCACTTGGCTATCTCAAGTACAGTTAAAACAAAAAAATACTTCTAAAATAACTCGCAGGTGAGCGGACCATACTTATCTTCTGCCTCAAGTTACATTCGTTACTTTTCAAACATAAACAAATATCTTCTAATTGACCCCTGCAGAGTTTCTCAGCTGTTTGTGTAAATGCAATAACCACCATTTATATTTCAAATATTTGATAGTAATAGTTTTGAGAGCTGTATTTTTGATCTAATGATACGAGTGATATCTGATGTGGGACAGGTAATTTCCTTAACATTATCCCCTCTATTTTCTCTCCCCTGAATGTGATCAGGCTATTTATATGTGCAATGAATTCCTCGTTTAGTGTTTGATTTCATTACTTCTTTTTATGCTCTATTAGACACATAGTAAAAAAATCTATACCAGAATAAAATTGTATTACATTAAATCATAGCATGGATTGTACTGTTCCGTCCTCCGAAACAGCTGGGATGTCATGGCTGCTCGTCTTGTCCTAGAATCCTGCAATTCTTCACTAAATCTTAATCCTATTGATCTCACAAATAATATCATATCGTAATTGAAAAAATATTTTATTTGGTAATAACGTTTAGCTACTATGAAATAAATCTGAAAGCAATATAGACATTGTATTGTAAATGAGAAAATATATGTTCTGCTTTACAGATTTTAAGGTTATGCCAAAGATGTATAAGTACAAAATGAAACTACATCCCTATGTCCTAAAGAAAAATATTCCATTTTATAATCTTGTGTTAATTTGTACATCGCGGATATCATCAATAAATCCAATTGCCGACAAGTGGAATTTATTCATCATTCCAGAGAACACAGACTGAGAATAATTATACAGCAATAAATTTCACCATTTTCCATTTTTAATCAACAGGGATTAAAATAATTGTAAACCTTCTCTTTGATGAAGCTTTTCAGTTTTTAAGAATTTATCTACAGACTGAGAAATCAATAGTTGTTCTTTTCTGCTGCCTATTCAGGCATCATCAGGACCATCGTGTCTCTTTCTCTCTAGGGGGGGCCTCCGTGGCCGAGTGGTTAGAGCATCGGGCTCAAAATCACAAAGCCTCTCACCTCTGTCGGCGCGTGTTCGAATCTCGGCCACGGCGTTATGTGAGGAAGTTTGCCAGTTTACTTGCGGAAGGTCGGTGGTCTCTTCCCAGGTACATTGTATCTGGGTTCTCTCCTCCACCAACAAAAAAACTGGACGCCACCAGATAACTGAAAAATTGTTGAGTGTGGCGGAAAGCCAAAAATAATCAATCAATCTTTCTCTCTAGGAAATTCTTATACATACTGAATTTGACTATGGAGTGCTCCATTTACCTGATCAAGAGATAGGGCACACAGGGTGTGTGACTGGTCAACAGGGGATGCTTACTCCTCCTAGGCACCTGATACCACATCTGGTGTGTCCTGGGGTCTGTGTATGCCCTGTTCTTGATTTTATATTCTTTATAGGATTTATCAGATTGATCACTGTTTGTTATCTTCACTGGTGTGTCCTGGGGTCTGTGTATGCCCTGTTCTTGATTTTATATTCTTTATAGGATTTATCAGATTGATCACTGTTTGTTATCTTCACTGGTGTGTCCTGGGGTCTGTGTATGCCCTGTTCTTGATTTTATATTCTTTATAGGATTTATCAGATTGATCACTGTTTGTTATCTTCACTTTTCATTAAAAAGATACTAGTGGCCAAAAAATCCTTCCTAACAAAATAATTTAAGCTCAAAAATCAATACATGATTATCTTGAAATGGCACTGAATTTAAAGCAATAGGACTACTGTAAAGGAAGCTATTCCTTATAGGAGAGTTCAGGCTTGACATCTGTATCGCTGACAGGAAGCCTCGACCGGTTAAATCATCATTCTCTTCCAGATGAGCGAGCCTGTTCAGCTTTTGTTCATCAGAATATTGGCATCCATTATATGTTATGGTGTTCCGAGTTTTCCATCATATGTGGTCAATTTTTCATTTAACTATATCATTTTCCCTCCATGTTGTACACGTTCAGCTTTTGTAGCTGTGTTTTATTTCTTTATCATACTATTGTTTTACACATCTTGTGAGTGTGGGCCAGAACAGCCTCAGAAAATAATACAAGAAAGGTTTTTAATTGAATGGAACAAATGGAGTGGAATTTTGCTGGAATTTCATAGAGTTCTTTGACCACATAAGACAGATGACTTAACTCCTGGTGATTGCCTAGCATGGTATTCACTTTCCGTGAATAAAACACAGCTTGTCTCTTCCTCAAAGAGTACGGCCTTCATCAGTAATGCAGATTTAAAGCGATGGCATTACAATTCCAAGTGAATGCTGATGCCTTCTAATTTGGAGCCATTGCACATGTCCCCTGAAGCTTTGCAATCAAATTCAAATGCGAAATCAAGAAAGACATTTTGATCTGACATTTGTACTTACCTATAAACACCATTATTTAACATCAGATTGATGAACAATCAATGACTAACTACCTTTATAACGTCACCCTAATCAATTTTAATGGCCCAACAACACGTTTTAACTAACACAGAACTAATTCTGCTTGAATGTAACAGTCAGAGATACTCAATAGAGTCAAGGCAGAAGTGATGTGAAGTTCGAATCGCTCAAACTCAGAGCTCTGTAACAAAATAGGATCTACAAAAGAATATGAGACAGATCTTAAGTATGAGAGATAATCGCACCTCTCAAAAGCACATATAATGGAGTTTGCAGTTGTAATTCTGTACAGAGTGGCTGGTGCCTGATAGAAAGGGGAGCACTGAACATGCTGCCTGTCAGGAGGAACTGAAGCATGAAGCTGCAAGGTCAAATGCAGCATGGTTGGTTATAACCTCTGGGTGGCAACAACAGTGCTTTCCATTGATTTCCATTCCACTTTTTGTATTTCATCAACCACCTTGTCATCTAACAGTGCCAGGAAATTGTCAGAAAATAGAATTTTTCAATTCCACGCCTAATTCATATACAATTAAGAAATTGACCTAGCTCTATGGTCATAAAATTGAGACTACCTCCAAATGAACATAAAATCTCACTTCTTAAAATGAAAGTACAGTACTGCAAAATCTGAAATCAAAGTGAAATAAAATATCAACTCATTTCAGTTTTATGACTCTGTTGACAAAGAAATAAAAGGGGAATTCATATCAGTAGACACGTCCTCAATGTTGGAAACAGGATTTACTGAAAACACAACCAGCTTTATGCAAAATATAAAACACAAATGGTCAAAACAGACTGACAGTTGGTTTCTAGGTTTGTCCGTGTTGCAGCAGTGGGTGACGAGGGTATGCAGTTCTCATTTCAAATTGTTTACTTTTGCTGGCTTTAAATAAGGTACTAGTCTTAGCTAATTGGTAGAGTTATACTGGCTCCTTCATAACACTGTGTGATAAAAGGTTTTTAGAGGTCAATAACTCTACCATGTAGCACATAGACAGAGCTAATTACCTGCCTTACTCAAAATTAATAGATAATCTAAATAGGAAAACGTCTCTTCATTTCTTTGTAAAACAAAAGAAAATTTCAACTAAGAAGTATTGTCTGATCTTGTCCACCGTTACCCCGCAAAAAATCCTTGAAATGAAAACTTTTCCAAAAAATTTGCATCTGATTTGATGAGATAATTACTAGAAAAGGCCCTATGTGTTCTCTGATAACTGAGAAATGACTCGGGGCCCAGCCTCCTTCAGAAATCAATGAATCTGGATAAGTATGAGAGAGAGCAACTAAAGCAAATTATGGCATGGGTTTAGGTTTGGAAATTTAGAAGTTATCAGATTATAGAAACCAAACACATCGCAGGTCAGGTGCTTGGCTTGACGTACTTCACAAGAATTCCATCCCAAGGTTAAAAAACTCTACATCTGTCATCAAATCATGCACAAGAGATAAATCACATTCAATTAATCACAGTTCAGGATTTTTTTGTCCAAATCCTTCAAAGATTGACCAAAACATTAACAGACTTGATTGCTTGGCTGCAAAGAATAAATACCAAAATGGGCAGCATTTTCGTGTAATAAAAAAACAATATCATATAATCAACTGATTATACATGCATAAATGTAGGGTTCCATTACAAAGAAAGTAAAATCTGGAGAAATGGGCAGCCTAATCTCCTATCTGTCTGCTCCAGGTACCAACACCGTCAGTTAAACCTCATAGAGAACTGAAAAATCTACATTATGGCAGGGGGATCAAATGATTAGGACACACTTAGTGTGGAATAGCCTGGAGATTTCATCATTAAAGCTCTATGATCCTGTTGCATTTTATTCCAACTTATATGAGAATAGAGGAGTAGGATCTCCGACAGTCATTCTTTGATACCTTTGAAATTTCAGTAATTTTCCCCAACTCTAAAATCAAAATCATATTTTCCCTGAACTGATTACTCTCCTGAAATATGTCACAAAGTTGGTGCTTTTTTTAAATTTTTTTTTTTTTTTTTTTTTACATTTTTCTTGAGAATGGTCAAAAATGCCTGCACATTTCTGTTAGTCATTCAGATAGATATCATGCGGCACATGACTCCACTAGAATTGTTCTGATATACTGATTGCTTGTTTGTTGTTTTCCGCCACAATCAACAATTTTTCAGTTATCTGGTGGCGTCCAGTTTTTTTATCGGTGGAAGAGAGAACCCAGATACAATGTACCTAGGAACAGACCACTGACCTTCCAAAAGTAAACTGGCAAACTTTCTCACATATATTGGCATGAGCGAGAATTGAACCCACACTGACTAGAGGTGAGAGGCCTTGTGATTTTGAGCGCCACGCTCTAACCACTCGGCCACGGAGGCCCCTATATATAAAGACAAATGGGCTCCCATACTTTTTCAAGACATCAAAAGCGGTTGAACAGAGCAGTTTTCAGTCATTTCCAAGAAAATAGTGGGGAATTTAAGCATTTGTAATATTATGTCATACACTGTGAATTCATAGTTTACTGCTAAAAATTATTATCAGTCTTGTATTCCTTGTGGGGAAAAAAAAAATCATGCAAAGTATTGTATAAATTTGTAATTTTTTTGTATTATAGTCTGAAAATCAAAATTAGACCAATTTTTTAACCTAGTCCCTTTAATAAAATACAGAAAAACAGAGTAATACGCATGAAAAAAAATTTGATTAAAACCAAACTCAAACCTAGAAATATCAGTTCACTGTTGATAATCCTAATCCTAGCAATATAATAGTGTATAATTTTGTGCCAAAAATCTCTCGTAATTGCTGTTACTGAAAAAAAGAAGTCTGTTTCCGATAGCGAAAAAAAATGAAATGCTGCAAAATGCTGAAGCCCTATTGTATATTTCATGATAATGCTATTTCTAGCCATCAATCATCTTTATTAAAAGAGTGGTCGGTACTGTAGGAATGATAACACACTGTCATAAAAACCAACCATTATATCTGGCCTTGAGAAAATCCCGATTATCTTGATTAAATTTTCCCTTTCTTTCATTATCTGTTTTGTATATCTCACCAAGTATACTCCCGTCCTATGATATCGTGGGTCCTACGGTACTGAGGTATTTCGCTTTTACATACGTCACGAATGAACCGCGTCATCTATCGGCGAGTTACTTTTAGATAATAAACAACTAATGTACACAATACTTGTCTCAACTGAAAAAGTGAAAATGTCTAGAATTTTGGAAAATAAAATAATAAAATGAGTGAAGATTCAGCATTTTTAAAGTCACTTTTGTTAATTTTTGTGTTTCTACATTTTGGAACATTTTATTTCAATGCATTAAAATTGCTGAAGTTTATTTATACTTTTATTAACTTTACCCTGACTTATATTTCACAAAATAACAATCTTTTTCTCAACAGCAGCACCATTAGAGCGCTATTTGCTGCATTTTTATAAATGCTGCCGTATTCTAGTACCCTCGTTTTCAAATGTATACAGATATGGCCTCTTAATTGACTATTTGTAAACAAGCAATTACATTTATATCTGTTTATTTATATGAATAAAAACAACAGTATATAAGGTATTTATAAATCATTAACAACTGAGTGAAATCAGATCGCCAGATATTAAAATGAATCGAAATCGTTAAGTTTATTTGTTTGTTTTCCACCGCACTCAACAATTTTTCAGTTATCTGGTGGCGTCCAGTTTTTATTGGTGGAGGCGAGAACCCAGATACAGTGTACCCGGGAAGAGACCACCGACCTTCCAAAAGTAAACTGGCAAATTTTCTCACATATATCGGCACAAGTGGGATTCAAACCCGCACCGACTAGAGGTGAGAGGCCTTGTGATTTTGAGCGCAACGCTTTAACCACTCGGCCACAGAGAAATCGTTAAGTACCATGGTATCATAGGACCCTGGCAAAATGTGTTACAATCTTAAAACAGTTTTATGACCATATGTTAATTTTTACAGATTGCATCCTGGGCCTGTTAGGATGGCAGAGGACACACTTCAGCAAACCCTCACCATAAACCTGACCCAACAAAACATCACAAACAGTACCCCCAACAGCTTTACTGAGGACTCCTGCTACCAAATCTACGAAAAAGGTATTACTTTCCAGTTCTACACATGGGGAGTAGTCGGAAACATCATAGCCGCCTATGGCATCATTGGTAACATCCTGGCAATTCTGGTGCTGCGGCATCGCCTGATGCGGAGCTCCACGTCATACTATCTGATTTCCCTAGCTGTCTATGACACTGGGGTCCTATTAGCCATGATTCTTCTCATGGCATTGCCCACTATTTACCTGGAGAAGAGAAAACTCATGAACTACTACTTTGCCTCTAAGTACATGAACTTATACCTGTACCCGATGGCTCTGGTAGCTCAGACTGGGACTGTGTACACTACTGTGGGGTTCACAATAGAGCGATATATCGCAGTGTGTCATCCCCTCAAGGCAGCCAACACATGTACAAAATCGCGTACCAAGAGAATTGTCATTCTCATATTTGTCTGCTCAGTAATTTACAACGTGCCTCGATTTTTTGAATACACAGTTGTGGAGAAATGGAGCCCCCATTTAAACCGTTCAGTTCCAGAGTTGATGACAACAACCCTTGGAAGCAACAAAGATTTCCGCCAAGTCTATTTCATCTGCCTCCATCTGATCGTGATGTTTCTTGCGCCCTTTGTACTTATATCTATACTCAACATTCAGCTCATGAGAGCCGTGAAAAATGCCAAGAAGACTCGAAACAGGATGAGTACAAATGCAGCAAAGGAGGCCAACCTCACCATCATGTTAATTGCAGTAATCGTTGTCTTTCTCATCTGCCAGCTTCCCTCCATTGCAGACAACATTCTGTGGACAATCTTTGACGAGGACGTGTTACTGTGCAATCTGCACTATGTACGACTAACGTCGATCAGTAATCTTATGGTAACCGTCAACTCTGCAGTGAACTTTATTTTATACTGCGTATTTGGGAAGCGTTTCCGACGTGTCTTTATTAAAATTGTGTATTATCCATGGAAGAGGAACGGCACACGCTACAAGTACACTTTATATGACAGTTCAGGCAGTCGCCGTGGAAACAGTATGAAGGTTTACAACACTGAAAGCACTTTTCTCTGAGTGACAAAAAACTTTCTGTGTATAAATTCTTCTGTGCTATTATTTTTCATTCCAGAAATAGAACTTCTTAAAAATCAGAAAACTTCCTTTTCCAGAAATATTTATAATAAATCAACTATTGTAGTAAAAGATTCATATTTCAAATTTCATCACACAATCTTTGGACTATTTACTGACCTAGCAGTGTCAGCCTGTATCAACTTCAATGTGACAAATCCTGGTCAGGAAAATGTTCCTGTTCCGATTTTACATTAAATAATTACCTTGCTTACCGGTCTTGTAATTGCCGGGTGATTCATTGATTACTGTTCTTAGAAAGAGAATAGAATGTAGGGGCTTAGAAGGCTAGTGGACTTACTCCTACTAATGCTGCTAAGAATCAGCTATGTAATGGCATGGTTGCCTGTGAAGATCTCTTGAGAACTGCTAATTGTGACGAAGTGATGATTACACACACACAAGGTTGATTCTGCTGCCATTCCTTTCAAGTATTTTCCCTGCTGCTAATAAAACTGCTGTCTTGTCTAATTTAGGTTCTAAGAGGTGACCTAATTACCTTAATTGTCGCTGTCACCTTAATACAAATCCCCTGTACTTTACTCTGGCTAAGTTTTTTTTTTTTTTTTTTTTGCCTTGTGTCCAATATTTTACGTAGGAAAAAAAAAATAAAACACAAAACTTGTCATCCATCTTTTACCAACAGTCATAATTTACTTTGAGTCAGCTCCTAACATGATGTTTGAACACGGGATCATGGCATTAATGGCAGTGTAAAATCAGACAGCTCTCTCATGAAAATGTTCCGAAGCCAACATAAAAGAAGTCTACGACAGGTGTAAGTCACCTTCAGGGCAACACCTTACTGCAAAAAAACGGTCACACAACAGGGGTGGGGCCCAATCACTGAGGGTCTAACAAATTATAAATAACATGCTTCTGCATCCTTTGGAGGGAAGAAATAGAACAGACACGATTTACACACACCTCAAGGACATTTATGCAAGTGACCTTGACAGGTGTTGGAAAGAAAAAAAAAATACTTAAGATTTTACAATGAGGATTGTGTTGACACTGAAAATTTCAAGAGAAGGGAATTTTTTTTTACTTTACAAAAATTCTCCTTTGTAAAATAGAGGGCCATACTTTGAAATAAAATTCAATGGTATCTGCAGTTCCAAATCTCAGGGATTCAGATAACAAAAAGATACATCCTTTCCACCGATTCTCTCCAAACGAATTATACGGAATACAAGAATTATCCATGACCTTGAAGAATTGCGCACTTTAAACATTAATCCTCCATGCATATAAAAATATCAATAATAAAATAAAGTACAAAGAAACTGCATCAAACTGTTTTCTTTCTGAATGAACCGGTTTCAGATATTGGACAAACTTTATAATAACATATGACATTTATGTATTTACTACAGTACACAGAAATTAGACTTGAGGCACAATTCAATTTTTCTTTCCCCATAGCCTTCAGGATTGTAAGTCTGAGGAATGCTTCATTCAGTATTGTTAAAGAAAGCTCTTTCTTTTCTACTGCTAAAGTGCAACAAACAGTAATAGGTCTTAATGCATATAAACTTCAGTCTAACGTTATAAAACCTACCATGATAAATTACTGTGCACCAAGAAACTTGATAAATGCTATAAGGGGTGCAATTTTATAAAAAAAAAAGTAAATAGCAAATTGAAAAACAAGAAAAGTACAAAAACATTTAATCTAATAATCATTTCATCCAAGAGTTTATGACATTTAAGATCTGTAAAATGATATACTAATATGGTATTTGATCATCATTGACAATTCATGTAAAAATCAATACATGAGGTGATTTTATTTATTTGTTATGAAACTGAACACATCAGGTCAGCTGAATCCTTTCTAGATAAAATAATGACACCTCCCATATAATTACTGATTACTCCCCTCATAGGCAGCTATACATCAAAATAAAGACAAATATACCACTAGGGTCTGAGAGCACATGAATGTGGAAGTTCAGGATTCCGCCCCCTTCCAAAGCCAGCAGAGTGCCTTGTTTTATGCCAACGATGAACAACAGAGGGCGCTAATGTACCCATTCCAACATGACAGGGTCTATCATATCTCCTTTTCATTTCAAATTACTCATAAAATTCCCATCCTCCAACAACTGAGTGCCACAGCACTGATATTTCTATCCTGTGTTTTTAACATGCACATTGCCAATAGATTTCTAATTGATGTTGCATTATTTGCATGATTTCAATTAATTTTAAAAAGGCACCAGATGATCATGAACACAGCCATCAGCCACGTTGTCTGTACAACACTCCTACCTGGTTCTGGGATTTTAATTCATAAAATAATTTTGATTTACTGTTTTTCATTTGTGGTCCAGTGCATTCTAAATACCATGAGGCCACCCCCCCCCCCCCCCCCCCCCCCCAAAGACAAACCAACAAAAACAACAAGCCTTCACAACTACACTTCAAGGAAAGTCCAACCTCCAACCAGTTTAGGGAGGTATATTCTATATCATCATAATGGCTGACTTCCTTTTAGAAATAGCAAACTTTGTCTAATTGTCACATTGACTGCTGATCTGTAGATTGTGGATTTGAGTCCAGCAAAGGTTTTTATTCAGATTACTCTATTAAAACTGCATTTTTTGTATAAATAAAGTAAATATTTGAAAGTATTCAATATCAAAATATTGTTGTGCATGTTCTCCACTTTCCATCCACATCAAATTTCTCTGGTGTAGCATTCCTCCTTAAAGAATCCTGCCTACATATTGTACTGGACAAGGTGCAGAAACATAATAAATATGTATGCATTCTGGAAATTTCACAGAGTTAAAAATTTAAACCTTTACTTATCTGTTTATTAATAAATACATTTGACTAATTACATTAAAAGATATATATGATAAGAACCTAATTTGGTGCCTCAAAAATATGAAAAATCTTATTTCTGACATTTGCAATATATTTTCAATGTGATGAAACCATAACATTTACTACCAATATACTGGTTGTATGTGAGAAGGTATTGTGGTCGCCCATTCGGACATGTGGGTTTCATTCGGGGTCCTCCCACACCAATGGCCCCATCACCCAAATATCTGCACCAACAAGAAGCATTAACATGTTATAGATCTTGTTTGCTAATCATAACAAAATAAAGTTTAAATTTTTAAACCAATTTTGAGTCATGTCTTGTCACTTGCACCATTGATAGTGTCATAATTTTATTTGAACAACAAAGAGCAAACTTCATGAACAGGATTAATCTTCCATCCACAATGAAAAATGTATTTGATGTAACAATTAGGATGTTATTCACAAATTCACTCTTTATTTGCAGATAGGAAAACAGTATAAAAATAATCATATTTCCTACAGGATTTCAGGAAAACTTGTATATACCTGTGACGTCAGCCTTGAAGATTACCAGTTTTTAAACCAACATAATTAAGAAAATGTATGTTATGCAGTGGTTCTTGCCTTCATATATAAAGTTGAAAGTCACTTCAGGACGTCAAATTAGGCCTTTATTATAATATATTCCTTTCCACGCATAAACACATCAAAGTTTTTTAAAATACTATTTTGTGTTAGGAAGCTCTTGGACCATTCACCGAGACTGCTGTACATCAAATTTTTCTATGAAGTATAATTATTTACAGAACTTGTTGCCTGTTAAACACACAGCTGTCAAAGTATCGCAACATTTCCTACTTCCACACAAATTCTGGGTCTCATACTGTTTCACATCAAAGGACAGTTTCTATCAAAATATGGCAAATACACATGGTGGTTAGGAGTTTCCATTCAAGCAGTATGTTGAGTAAATTTGACATGCTGGGAATGTTGGCATATTTAGCAGATGATGAAAGTCACCAAAATGAAAAGAATCAAAATTGTTATTCATATCAATGATACACTTATTAAATAAAATTGTACCAAAAAATAAATCACTAAGATTTCAAATTACTTTTTTGAGAAAATTTCACTAAACATTTTCAACGCCAAACTTATCTGATATACAGTATTTAGAAACAAAATGGTTCATAGTCTTTTCTATCAACAAAAATTGATGAGAAATTGGATTTTTAATTGAAATATTTTAAAGAATTTTTTCTTCTTAAAGTATAAGTGACATTATATAAATGAAATGAACTAAACATTTGAAAAAAAAAAAAGCTTAACAAGTTATCAGGATGCAGTTGTAGATATTTTCATGTCAGAAAAATTTCTAGACATAAAAACATTTTGAACATGAAAGAATTTCTGCCAGAAAACCAAACAGCAATATGTTGAAATTGAACAAGAAATCTACATGCCCTTGTTCCTTGCTCAGGTCGTGTTAAAGTGCAGGCACACATTATCCAACAGAGTCGCACATCATCACTGAGTGCACATTATATTCATACTACAACTCTGTCTCAATAGCTAACACTGTGCTTCATGTCATGGGCTTATGATAATATCCAAAGCAAAGGATTACTCTACCATTATACTTATTGATGACATAAAGACGTCACTCCACAACAACAAATTTTATGTTTCATATTAAAATGCAGCGTAAATAATTATCAAAAATTAAATCAAAAAATTCATTACACTGGTTGAGTATATTTAGGCTCTATAGCAGCATGATATTTCAATACTGAAGTTTTTTTTTATTTCATGGACTTTTAACTAAATAGGTCAAACACACTGCTGACCCTAAATCAGATAATCTCTTCTAGATATTCTACCATGTTTACTTTGGCATTTTTATTACCCTTATTAAAGCCTTATAATTAGAACAAGGAGTTTAAAATAAAGTCGTTAGCCAAGTATGATTGAAATCTTGAAAATCATCGGAAATTACTCCATTACATCAATTCATTCAAGTTGTATCTTACTTATTAATGAAAAGTAAACATGCATTCAATATTTTTATTTGTTCTTATACTTAAATGATAGGCGAACATTCTTTGCAGTATATTCACTGTAAAAGACAGACAGTGATTTAAGAAATAAATTTCGTTTTTAAAAATACAATGGTATGAACAATAATGCTTCATGTCAACCATACTTTATGATTGATTGTTGTTGATTGGTTGTTGTTTTCCGCCACACTCAACAATTTTTCAGTTATCTGGTGGCGTCCAGTTTTTGTTGGTGGAGGATAGAACCCTGATACAATGTACCTGGGAAGAGACCACCAACCTTCCGAAAGTAAACTGGCAAACTTTCTCACATATACCGGCGCGAGCGAGATTCAAACCCGCACCAACTAGAGGTGAGAGGCCTTGTGGTTTTGAGTGCGATGCTCTAACCACTCTGCCCCTCATACTTTATGAAGTGTGTTATCACTTCAAGAAAAGTATGTCAGCGTGTTGCATTGCAGTTCATGAAAATGAAATTACTTTCTGTATTTACATTCTACTTTTATTTCTGTCAAAATTTCTAGCCGTTAAAATAGATGCACTATACAAGGGTTGTTTGATATGTAATGTGTATTGATAATAACTCAGATAGTGTAATGTGTATTATACAATATCTCAAAAGCATTCGACTCAAATAGTGAAATGAATATTACATCCCTTCAAAGTATTCTCTGCAGTTTGAAATACATAATTTCAATTTCTGAATCCATTTCTGAAATGTGTCACAGTCCGCTGATTTAGGTAGACCTCTGAGGCACTGACTGATGGATGAGCCAAGGGCTTGTCGGGACTTGTAATGACAACCACATAAGAACTTTTCAAGTTTTGGAAAAAAGGAAAAAGTAGCATGGGGCTAGATCTGGAGAGTATGGTGGGTGTAGGAAGACAGGAACCTTCTCCGACTTTAAAAATTGCTTCACAAGGACAGATGTATGTGATGGAGCATTATCATGTATTAGACGAACATGCCTAAATCCTGACACAGGGCGTCGTTTATGATAATATTTCCTGAGATTTTTTCGTATAACATCTTGCTAATACCGACCTGTAACACTTTTGCCCTTTGGCACAGGAATTTGTACAGCTATACCATTACATGTGAATAATATGCAATAAAGAGCCTTCTTTGTGCTTATAGTTCTTTTGGCAACTACAGGCCTTCTACAGTATTTAGTTAGCCATATTTTGTTTCCAATTTTTCTTACTGGTTCAAAATAGTGAACCCATGTTTCGTCACCAGTAACAATGTTTGCAAATTGTCTTTGATTGAATTTGGGAAACATTTTGAGCAATTGCTTAGCATTTGTACTTGTACCTGTTGTTTGGTCATCTGTCAATATATGCATATTCATCTGGCAGAAATCTTTTGTATTTTCAAAATACGCTTCAAAATGAAATGCACCCACGATAGCGATATGCCAATAGCTTTGGCAATATCACATATCGTGTATCTGCCAACACTTTCAATTATTCCCCTAACTTTTGAGACATTTGCTTTGCCTGTTACAGTCACAGGTCGGCCAGATTTTCCTGCATCTTCGCCAGTCAGAAATTTCTTTCTCCACCTATGAACTGTCTCATAAGATACTTAATTAGACCCATAAACTTCCCTCAATTCAGTAAAAATCTACATTACCGAATGACCAAGTTTTGTGCGAACTTTTATATAAGCTCTAATTTCTTCAATATTCTCAACCCGTTTCTCAACCATTTTTACAACAGTGGTCAACGACTGTCTCTACTGAAATGACTATAAGTTTAAAAATATATGGAGCTGAAGGCTGGTGTTTATATCATTGGAAAGATATTGAATAGAGCTATTCAAGAGTACCATCATCCACAAAATCGTGCAAAGCATTATCATACTGTGGTACGTTACACATTACATTGAACAGCCCTCGTATTTATCAAGATTCATATCCCCATTGTTTATAACTGCAGCACATTCATGCGGAAATGGTTCATTGCATGTATAGCATTGTGTTGCAGTTTACTGAAATAAATAGAGGATATTATTATGACCATCATTATTTTACATATTTAGCTTATTTAACTCATGCATTTTCTTCATAACTCATGCGTTTTGTTCATAACCCATGTGTTTTGTTCATAACCCATGTGTTTTGTTCATAAACCTTGCGTTTTGTTCATAACCCATGTGTTTTGTTCATAACCAATGTGTATTGTTCACAAACCTTGCGTTTTGTTCATAACCCATGTGTTTTGTTCATAACCCATGTATTTTGTTCATAAACCTTGTGTTTTCTTCAGAACCCATGTGTTTTGTTCATAACCCATGTGTTTTCTTCAGAAACCTTGTGTTTTCTTCAGAACCCATGTGTTTTGTTCATTACCCATGTGCTTTCTTCATAAACCTTGTGTTTTGTTCATAACCCATGTGTTTTGTTCATAACCCATAAGTTTTGATCATGAACCTTGCACGTTTTGCCCTGTACTTGTACGTGAACATGACATAATCATAGCTGAACAACTACCGGACATGATATGGACAAACCTTTGCAATAAACACTGACTAATTTTGCTCAGTTTTACTTTTAATTCAATCGGTGAAATCCATTAATTGATCATTACGCTTATTCATTCACGGTTGTAACAAATAGTCTTTGAAACAGACTATGTTTTGCATACATAACACAACAAATAACACACACACACACACACACTGCATTTAATTAAACAGACGTTTTTGAACCTTCTGTCAGTAACATGTACATACTTGTAATGTTCAGTCCAATCATAATTTCTTTTCTTACCAATATTTCCACTCCCCCACCAATCTCCAATTTCCCCATGTTACTTGTTCTAACCTCCATTCCCTGGTACACTACCCCCCCCCCCCCCTCCACCCCCATTTGTCTAAGTATTGTGTTAGTAGTAGAAACACACACACCCCTTCTCCATTTTCCCCAATATCATGTTTTACCTGTTGGTCGCTGGGCTTTGACTGCTCTCTGTTCTGCCTGGGCTGATAGCTTCCTTTCGACACCGTGAAGCGACTGTGCTTTTACGATAACTTGGAATTCGAGACTTCCTTGGCTTGCGATTTCCTGGAGATCTACTTCTCCGACGGAGTGAGTCATTGTCACTTTCATCTGTCGTATCAACATCTACATAAAACAAACCACTGAGTTTATATCATCCAACTGTCAACGTCAAATATTTATAATACAATAGCAAATGTCAACACAGCTAAATTGTAGCGAATAAAGTAAATATCCAAAACTGGGTAGTGAGAAATTTTCACTGTGTGTTATTTTCAAGAATATACAATAAATTCAGGTATTTAGGATGTGCAAACATAAAATGGGGCAAAAAATCTCCTGGCATGTAAATTTCATGTACATTTGACACATATCAATATGCATCTTTGATACCACAATATGTGCAAAATAATACACACACATACATATTTGTATAATGTTACAGCAAATTCTAGCCATCATTACACATTTATTAAACCAATCTAACTAGCCTTAAGAATCTAGAAGGACAATTGACAATACCAATTTAAAAATTCTAAGAATTTGATGCCAACAGTACAGTAATGTTAACAAGCTTTAAACATGATGAACATCAAATAGTTTTTGAGATAATTAAATATGGTTGAATGCCAGCACAAAAACAGAAAGAAAAAAAAATATGAATACCAAAATTTAGCAATGATTAATACGTTTATTTTGTTTTTATGTAGCCAGAATAACTTGTCAACAACCACCACAAAACTTGCACTTCATCACATCAAATGGAGAAAATCAGGGTGCAGTTATGTAATTTAAAACAGTCTCCAACATTTCTGTCTTATAGTTTCCTTCAAATCATGCTGAGAATGCTGGTTTTCATTTGGATAGGACCTCGTGTTGCTGTTTACTTAGTTCTTCATGAAATTGTGAAATGTAAAAACCTTACATGCTAAAGCTTATATCAATTTCACAATGTCATCTGATAGGTGTCAGTGACCACGTTAATTTCTCCAGTTTATAATAAAACTGACACAATTATTGCTGGAAGCACCGGAACAGCCCCCACCAAGTATGATGTATTATAACATAGATGTAACCTTTCTGAAGCTGTTACACCAACTGGACTGTCAATCATACAAGTTAATGAGAGCAAAGGGAAGTAACTCCTTAAAGTCATTCTACAGATAAAGTCAGTTTGCTCAATCTTATCAACAGATGTAAGTACCCAATAACTTGTATCGCTTCTACAAAACAAATGTACATAAAATGGCAAACATGTTAGAACTTAATGAAGTCACTAATATTGACTAGAACTGTTTACTCTATAATCTCAAAACCTTGAAAACTCTCGTTCTGTGAGAGTTACTACATACACACCTCGTTTTGCTACATGTTGTGTCGGGGCTGTTTTGCTGCCATCTCTTGCAGTCACCTGAAATATCCATCAATGTATTATCTTCACAATTAAATTCCATCATCAAGTCAATAGCTCATAATTCAAACAAATTGTGCGGCCTATAAAACATTCCTACGGTTTTACGGGTCATAATTCACAGAATTCTCATGCAACCACTATAACACCACTCACCCTTACTGTTATTTCAAACAAACTAGGGGTTCCTCAGCAACACTCTTATACATGTTATCACGTGTATATAATCTCTTCTATTTTATTCATTTTTTTTTTATTACCGAGGTATATAGGGACTGTAGAGACATTAACCATGGTTTAGGTATATAGGGACTGTAGAGACATTAACCATGGTTTAGGTTTATAGGGATTGTAGAGACATTAACCATGGTTTAGGTATATAGGGACTGTAGAGACATTAACCACGGTTTAGGTATATAGGGATTGTAGAGACATTAACCATGGTTTAGTTATATAAAGACTGTAGAGACATTAACCATGGTTTAGTTATATAAAGACTGTAGAGACATTAACCATGGTTTTCACTTGTAGGATGATTTCTTATTGTCCAATTGCGATTCCTGATCCTATGATTTAAACTTAAATGTTCACTATATAAAGCAACTACCACAAAATATTTGTCACACAAAGGTGAAGATAACAAACAGTGATCAATCTCATAAGTCCTATAAAGAATACAAAATTATGAGTTGGGTAAACATGAACCATGATGGGATCTGGTGCCAAAAGGAGTAAGCATGTTATAACTAGCAGTTCTTAATGAGAATCAGAAGTCAATGAAGTTTTCTCATACTGGATAAAATCTAGTATATGGGACCCTCAATATAATTGTGACCAAATCATGTGGGGATTCTTGTCATTGTAAGGAGTTGTGTGCATGGAAGAGCGACTTCCCCTGAATATCAATGAAGACTCATTAACATTATATCATAATCCTGTTAATCCATGCTGACTATAGGGAATAGATGCCCTTTCAATATTTTTTTCAGATTCTGTGGTTTAGACAAAAATATAGTCAACATTACACAGAAAATGACCACATAAAAACTACTTTTATTCTGGTTTTGACATATTTGTCCAGACTTATGAAAAATCATGTCAATGATTTCTTTTTTTTTTTTTTTATTATACAAACATGTTAAATGAAATATCTCTATATTCTTAATTCATCATGGGAACATGAAATACTCAAGCTGACATCAACTGTGGTGATTTTGAACTATATGCACTCTCACCACTATCTCTGTCTTTTATCATCATATATATACTTTATGACTTGGATCATTTTAGTCAAACTGAGTTGGATCACAATTCATGAACAAAGCACTTTTAATTCTAGAGTAAAAGCAAGACTGTAAATTATAGGAGCCAAACAGAACTTTATCATATACCAGAGCATGATTCTCTAGATCTGGGTACTTTGTTGAAAGCATTACTATAATCAATAGGGGTAACCTGAATTGTATTTGATTTTATTTTCCACCAACCAAAGTATTTATTCACTTTAAACTTCGAGTGAAATTTTTGAATTTTTATGTTTCAGAATTGTGTGCTTCAAGCAAAAAGAAAAAAATTTGATGGGGAAGTTCTGGACCTGTGTCTGTTTAGATTGATTGATTGATTGTTTGTTTTCTGCCACACTCAACAATTTTTCAGTCATCTGGTGGCGTCCAGTTTTTGTAGGTGGAGGACAGAGCCCAGATACAATGTATCCGGGAAGAGACCACCGACCTTCTGAAAGTAAACTGACCAACTTTCTCACATATATCGGGGCAAGCGGGATTCAAACCCGCACCGACTAGAGGTGGTGTCTGTTTAGAAGTAGGGGTAATCCTTGTCTGTGCCTATACCCATTTTTATGCTTCCTGTTTCAGTTGAGCAGCTTCAGATTTGCCAACACAAGATCTAATTATAACATATATTACAGATCAGAAAAGCTTACTACAGCAGTCAGTGTCTAATTCTAATAGACAATTTATACTGTAATTTTATCACTGGTGACTGACCTTTGACCCCTGGATGAGCTTGGCGAGTTGTTGTTCCAGAAGCTCCAGTCTGGCTTCCTGATCAGTTGCAGACTGACCACTGGGGGCCTGACAAAAAAATAAAAAAAAATAAAAAAAAACCCCAATCAACAGATATTCATCTGTAGAACTAACACATAGAGGCCATCTTCCCAGTAGTTAAGTGCCATATCTCATACAGCAAAGTAAGCTGAAGTGCTGGGTACAAACATATTTGATTCATTATAAACGTAAGTTGTTCTATCCAATAAGTTCATAATATGTTTTAAAATCTTAGGAAATGAAAAATCACTTCACAGTAAGCGTGAATTCATTATAAACATGTTTGCTGTAACCACGTTTTACTGTATTAGAAAGTATGTTCTACTTCACTTGTTTCTGAGCACAAGTATATACAGTATGAAAATATTCTCTCTTACCAGACTGGCAGTTCTAACCATAATATAATACTAATTATACAGAGGAACCTGGATCCCAGGTCGATTATTTAATGTCCAACGTAAAATAAATTATGCTCTTCAACCAAACCAAAAATCACCAATAGACATTATAGTCTGAAAGTC
Source organism: Ostrea denselamellosa (assembly GCA_024699665.1). Lineage (NCBI taxonomy): Eukaryota > Metazoa > Mollusca > Bivalvia > Ostreida > Ostreidae > Ostrea > Ostrea denselamellosa. Next base: position 1,210,531 of record JAMZEH010000077.1, read on the forward strand.
TCAGTATACCTGACTAATTTAATAAACCAATCTATTTCTAACAATACTTGGGTCAGTGACAGTAACATACCGAGATTCCTGTGCTCGTGTCGGCATCTGAAAGTGCCACGCTCATTTCTGCGGAGGACAAATTTCCAGATTTTCTCTGATGGAACTTTTCCAAGGCTTCATCAATTTTTGGAGTTACAACATCTACTGATTTGCTTTCCTGTTTATCAATATATATGCTAAAGTTACTGAAATAAACAAGCACCTGCTAAATACTGCGGTCAAGATTCTCCACCTATTTTTATGAAATTACAGACATTTTCACATCCAAAGTTACTACCTTTTCTCTTTTTGATAAGCATGCTTGATGTGGCATTAGAATAAAATTACTGCATAACTTAATGTCCTACAGACAACTGCTTAATTATTCACAGATATTGACAACTTGGTCACTTACAAACATCTGAACAGATATCATTGACTCGGTGATGTACAGATATCATTGACTCGGTGATGTACAGATATCATTGACTCGGTGATGTACAGATATCATTGACTCGGTGATGTACAGATATCACTGACTCGGTGATGTACAGATATCATTGACTCGGTGATGTACAGATATCATTGACTCGGTGATGTACAGATATCATTGACTCGGTGATGTACAGATATCACTGACTCGGTGATGTACAGATATCATTGACTCGGTGATGTACAGATATCATTGACTTGGTGATGTACAGATATCATTGACTCGGTGATGTACAGATATCATTGACTTGGTGATGTACAGATGTCATTGACTTGGTGATGTACATATATCATTGACTCGGTGATGTACAGATATCAATGAGCTGGTGACTTTAAATATCATTGGTTACTATATATTGACAGTTTGGATACTTACAGATACCGATGATGAAGATTGAGAAACAAGGAAGTCCATGTAATCTTCCAGTCCTACAAAGTATACATGTAACTTTTACAGGAAATTGTAACTAAGGGTTGGAATGATTACTCACTCATGTTTGTTAAGTCATAAAAATTTTTACAATGCCTATCAACAAGACTTGTGTTTTGCATTTACTTTGCTATGCAAAATGGATGCGAGCTGTGTTCCTGCATATGTTTGATATATACTGGCAATGGCTGCTTGAGGAATTCTGAAAGCAGCTAGACTTGTCCAAAATACCCCTAAAAGTTTCATTCAAATTGGTGGTATATTTGAAATACAGCATATTTGAATGAATTCATACCACATTCTACAATCCCTGCATTAATTACACTGTACTACAGACCAGACTATCATTATGATTTCTGTGACCCTGACATGACCTTGATAGAGTCAAGACACATGTCTGGTCAAAAGTAACTTTGGGCCATGTAAAAGTGAAAATTCCTTTATTTCAAACATATGGTCTGAACAAAAAGATTTACAATTTTTTCATGGGACTTGGTGCTATTTAAATATGGTATTATTATTATCATATTATTATTATTTCTACAAGAATGATATGAGATAAGCTACATTATGTCAAGTGTGTGCAAGGATATAATCACAAAATAGATTTTAAACTTTTTCTCCCAGTGACCCACCATTAAAACTTACTACAGGAGTGGATTAAGTCATTCTTAAGACACAGCCAAAGAACCTTAACTCTCTACCTGGGATATCTGCCAAGACTTCATACCCACGGATAGTTTCCCCACGACGATTGACTCCATCCAGGGCTTCTAGCTGGCTGAGGGCTGCTAGCAGTGTTGATCGGTATTGGACTAAAACATTGAAATACCAATGAAAGACTATATACTATAAGGACAACATCATCAAAGCACAAACTGTTATTTAAAGAAATAATCACAAGTTTTATCAGTATTCCAAATGAATGTTTGAATGATAAAGGAATACAGGAGAGAAATTACCAATTTAATGACCAAACATAAATTATCAAATATGAATACATCGCTAAAAACTTAATGACTGCATTCTATTACCTGTATCTGAACACACAGGGTTCAAAGAGCCATCCAAATTCAGTGTTAACTGTCGTAAATTGCAGCAGCCAATCAGAGACTTGATAACATGTTGCAGTGAAGACAGCTGGTTTCCATGGAGTTCTATATGTGACAATTTATAACTAGAACCATGCAGAGATTTAAAGCCAGAGATGTCAGAGATGTGATTGTAGCTCAAGTTGATCTTTACCAGGGACCTTAAACAAGAAAAAGAAACATGATCGCAACATGAAAGATGTCCAAACTTTGTATTTGTGAAACACTATATTCAAGGCCATGGTCATGTTTCATTACAATAAATTTGATATTGACCTGTGAAATAGCTATGACCTAAACAATTCCATTCATTTAAGTATAAAGTCTCTATTTTGCATATACCATGATTAAATTTGTGGCTGAAAGACAAACAGACCAAAAAACAATACCCCCCTCTAATCTAGCATGTATAAAAAAAATTAAATTAAAATAATCAGGTTAAAGTGCATTCAACATACATACATGCATGCATTAAATATTTTCACATAAATAATCACAATATGTCAGTTTTGAGATAAGAGCTCTTCTGTGTGTGAGGTACGTTTAGTGGTATTTTGAATGCCTAAGTGGCACACAGTGACCTACAATCATTATCGTTCAGACAACAAAAAGTCATTAAAAAAGTAGCTTCTGTTAAAATATGTAAATGTAGGAAATACAAAATACTATCAAAAGAAATGTTTTACTGAAGTGAAAACATAAATATGTCATATTTGCATGTAATATCCAAGAAAGGGTATTATGAACAACAAAATAACTCGATACAATAAGAGCTTCACGTATTTATTGCTTTCTGAATACTTATCACTTACTTAGTTTGTGTATCAATCAAATTTGGGTGATGAAACTGTGTATGAGAAACTTACTGAACACAGTCACTCATGCAGTAATGGGTACCTCTCCCACTCCTGCATGTAAACAAATTCATTTTGTGCCTTATCGTGTATGAGAGTTCTCTACAGGGACATAACTCGGATGCATCTTAAATATTGCACATTGATTACCTCAATCCAGCAAGACCCTGTACATCACGTAAATGGTTGCACGACAAATTGATGGTCCTCAGACTGGCAAGATTCTCAATTCCTTCAATTTTACTAATCTGGTTTGCTGATAAGTCTAGATGTTTGAGATTTTTTAAATGAGACAGGTTTTCTATTCTGTTTATGAAGTTACTGTGTACATTCAAGACCTGAAGATGTTGCTTCAGTGGAATTTTTAGCAGAGATTTAATGCCAGAGTCTATCAAACAGAGTTCTGTGCTGTCAATATCATCCATAGCTGTAATGGGTGCTGTGTCTGTTATGTTGTAGGAATTCTACACAGCTTTCTCATCGCATCTGTAATATGAAATTGTAAGACAATTGTCAGATTATACCTATACAATAAAGCACATGCTTATAACAAATTCATGCTTACTACAGAGCGATATTTACTTCCTGAGAGGAAAATAATGAAAATTTCATCAGATATGATTTGTTTATAAGGAACTGTGTTCACTCGCCCTGGAGGTTCTCTGTCATCGGGTTTTACTCTGCATTCAGTGTCAATATAATGAACTATCTACAGAACTAAAGCTCATCGGTCTTGAAAATTTGTGACAGACAACTAAAAATTACTATGATAGTTCACAAGCAATTTGACTTAAATCAGTTATCTGATCAGCTTTCAAACAAAGTCTGATGACTATCAAATTCTGCTATTTCTATACCATTGTAAGTCAGTAGACTTTAGTTTCAGTCAACTATGATTTAAAATGTAAAATTCACATCATATAAATCAATGAGCACTTCACAAATTGTTGTCATAGTATTCTATGAACATTGAAAATTTCCCTGAATTTTCCACATTTCTTAAAAATGTGCTAGTTGTTTTAATGGTATTCATTGAAAAATATACATGGAGACAGATGAGGTAGATGCAGGAGGAGAGAGGAAAGGAGAAGCAGAGAGGGTGGGATGAGATAGAAGGTGGGTGGGAGAGAAGGTGGGATGAGAGAAAGGGTGGGAGAAAAAGGGAGGATGGGAAGAGTGTGGAAAGGTGGGAGGAGAGAGTGTTGGTGGGAGAAAGAGGGAGGGTGGGAAGAGAGTGGGAAGGTGGGAGGAGAGAGGGAGGGTGGGAGGAGAGAGAGTTGGAGGAAGAGGCAGGATGGGATACAGGCAGACCTCATACTAATATCCCCTTATAGATTTTTATTCAGGGGTTGAAATTAGTGAGAAATTGTGAGTGAAAATGGTGGACACTTGAAAATCTTAGCGAATGACTTTTTACAAACCATGATTGTCTTGTGAAGCATGTTTTTTTATGGTAACGCATAATTTGTTTTTCTTAAACTTAACTCAGAATCATACAAATGCTTACATGATGGACCGATTTCAACAACTGTTTCTATCCCCCTTTTTCTTTTACCATTTTTTTTTTAAATTCATATTCAAATAAATGCTTTAATTAAAGGTAAGACATTGCATCATGATCACAAATGTAGATATGTACCAGGAGCTTCCTTCACTTAAAGGGATGATTAGATTGATTCCAATATTAGGTTTCTTTTACTTATTTAAAAAAAATTGGAGTCCATGTTTTATCAAATTTGTGTTTTCTGTAAGCCATTTTTATCAAAATGGAAAGTAGCATTGTTTAATATTATTTACAGATTATTGTCAAACAACAAATCTATTCCATCACAATAATTATTTATCATTCCAACATGTTCTACATCAATATGTCTATCAATTTGTCGTCATATTGATGTTGGGTTGTGGTGATGATATGAGAGGGTATTGCTGACTGCATTTGCGATTATCAAAATTGTTAATCTGAGGCCAAATAGTGAATTAGGTTATTACATTTAATCAAATCACAATTATGCATGTGGTAGGTAATTAGAATTTGTTAACATGTACATCAATACTTGCCAGGTGTTTGAGAATAAATTGAACAGAGGTTCCTTCTGAATAAAGGTGCAGAAAAATTACTCCACACTATACTTTTCTCAAAGATGTGCTACAAAAAGGACTCATTAAATTTTCATGGCACTCAAGCTGCTCTTAAACCATGAGTCTTGGGCTTGCCCTTGTGACAACTCTGATTTTGGTATGAAATTGAAAAATTTTGAATCTAGACCTATAGTAAACAGGTGGTGGATTAGTGGTGCGAGGATTAAGGGACTTAACATTGCAACATATCATCTATGTCAATGACTTGTCCAAACAATGTCTGTTAATCCACTAGGCTCAGCAATCATCTGAAAAAATCATTGATTTAAATAGAATATGAAGAAAGAGGACTGCTTCATTCTTTTTATATTAGCTTATTGGTTTTCATTTTAGCCTGTGGATTTTATATCCACTGGGTAAAATTAGCCTGCGGTAGAAATAGTTAATTTCAACCCCTTTTGTTTGGTGAAACATCTGACAAAAATAAACCCCTTAAATCCTTTTCTATTTTAGGAAAGTCAAGAAAGCAGCATTAATATGATGGAGGAATACTGGTATAGCCTTGAATCTTAATGTACACGGTGTAATATACTGGTAATGTAGAAAATAATGAGAATTAAAAAGAAATGTTTTAAATGTGTACATTAATATACAGTACACCTCAAGACGATCAGTAACAAGAAGAAATTGTTCAAACAAGGCTATTTTCTCCACTAATCCATACTTTTTAACTAAGAAAAAAAAGTGAAGTTTGATATTGTCTAAATTTAAATATCTTATACTAAATACCTATATTACATTTACTATGATTGTATTTTAATAAAGTTTAGGAGTCTTTAAGCAATATAAGCAGGGTATATGTTGAACATTTGCATGTGTGTGATTGACACAAATATTTTTCCCTCTAGCCCTATTATTTTATGCATGCAAATTTTATCAAATGATGTCTGTCTTACCTTTTATCATTCATGTGAAAGGTACTTTTCAATAAACGCATTTCATGTCCGTCCAGCAGCATACTATTTACATGCAAGTCTGTAACAGAGTAAATTCGGGGGAAACATGTAAACGCATTTATTAAATCGTTTTGTGTGAATAGTCACTTACAAAATTATCGTGAAATACAAACACTACATTGATGACTTAATTACAATAATGTTAGCTATTTCCTCAAAATTTCTGACGTTTGCCTTCAATTAGAAAAATCACAACTACAAGTTTATACTTGCCGCCCCACTGTCGTCAAATTCAGACGTTTTCTGAATGTCGTTAAAAGTTCTTTAGTCGCAACGTATACGTGTATTCATGTTTGTACGGTTCCGTTTCCATCTTTAAATTGATATACATCATTTTCTATTTTAAAATATTATGATTTTTGGCGACGTTTTTATTATTTTTTTTAAACAATTAATTTGGATAACTTTACAACAATCGAAAATAATTTAGGTAAAAAAAGTTATCCAGGAAGTTAAGCCACACCAAACAGAAAATAGCTCGCATATATTGATATTAATTGGGTGACACCCGGGTAATGCCATTAAGTCAGGTAAGTTTCAAATAATATTTTTAGATTATCTTTTCATATGTTGCAATGAATTGTTTTGTAGTATATAGCAGTGTGTGCATTGCACTGGATTTTGGTGAAAATGCGCATAACTTTATGAAACATATTTATTCAAGAAGTTTATGATATTTACATTTTTAGAAACCCAAAACATGATAACAGTCAAGTTATAAGATACACAACATCGGCAGCAACATGCGATTTTGGAGAAGGTCGAGGCAGACGAGGCAGTTCAGCACGTTTGAGGACACCAGTTCTTACGAGGTCACAGATTTTGCTAACCAGTATGCCAGTAGTCTGAGATGGAATCCGTTTTATAGAGTGAGCCATTCGGGTAGATTCCATCCATTTCACCCAACTCTCAACCCATTTCTTCACCGGACACAAGAGCATGTGCCAAAATGTCTATCTCTTGTTTCACATTCTGAGATTCTGACTGGACAGCGAGTGGAGAATTTTTCTCCAGAATGCTGGCTTCAAAATCACTTGCATCAGTTTGCTCACTCTTCTGTTAATGATACCCTTAATAACAACACAGAGCCTGCAGAAGAAGGTGATGATGATGTTGATGATGACAGCCCAGTCGGGAGTGATACAGAGAGGTACTCTGTCACATCGCTGAATAGTTTTGAGTTTGAGTTCGATAATGACAGTGATTTGGAGACTGAGAGGGGAGAGAATGAATTGCCACCGGACATTTTAAGCTACACAATGGCCATAGAACTACCACCATATAATGATGAGCCACCTCCTAGTTATGAAGAAGCTGTAGCAGAAGATGAAAGGAGGGAGAGACGACACAACTCCTCAACCAGATCAAGAGATGCTTTCCTGTGGTGAAACTCAACATGTTTAATTTCTTGTGGTGCATTTCTGTTTTGTTTTTGTGCCGAGATTCAGTTGTATTTTCTGCTGCTATAATTTTTTGTTTTGTTTGTTGTTATTCTTTTATAATAAAGAAGATTGTATATTTTTTTTGTTAATATTGTTAAAGTATGTGTATTTGCATATATATACATTATGTCATATATATATTTATATATACATTAGATGTCCATTCCTTGATCTTTTACCAGTCAATATCTTTCTCTTTCTCTCTCTCTCTCTCTCTCTATATATATATGAATATACTCATGAACAGTAGCAGGTATACTTGTATAATGGACAGATTATCAGAAAGTTTGGTCTCTGAAAAACACTAATATTAACAGATTTTTTTTATCATAACATTCCCAAATTGTGTGTAGCATTGTTGCAGGTACTATCCAATAACATTATCCCAGATTAGTGAGGTGAGTGGTAAATTGAAATATTTTATATCACTTATATTTTTGAGAGACTGTATTTCCAAGATTTTGCCTGGTTGGAAGAAATTTTTGCAGACCTTCAATTTTTTAGTTACCACAACAATTTATGTAAAATTATTTTATTAAAACCTTATTTTTGCAGCAATATAACCTATTGTATTTAAGCTATAATAAGCTATAATAATAAGGTTCACACACAAAAAGGTGATTTACGATATATACACCAAATTTCACTAGAGTGACAAAAGGATATTAGATTTACAGATCCTATTATTGTGTGATCTATTGACAACTTTTCTGTGTTTATTTTGTACAAGGGTAAGGCAACAGATATATATTAGGACAAGGGATTATTTTAGGGTTACAGAAGTACATATATTTACACGCAATTGATGTGCCTTATATCTCGGGGGGGGGGGGGGGGGGGGGGGTGTGCATTTTCCATGGATTTCATTAGTTTATGGTACAGATCCCCAATGAATTATTATGTAATAATATTGGAATCTTGAGAAATTTCCATGATGTTTACCAAATGATCAGTTCTCCATGAACTTTGGCCCACATAAAACTGATCCACACCAGCATAGTCTTACAGACCTGTGATAGCATAAAGCATTACTGATTTTTTTTTGTGCGTGTAAGTTGTTGTTATTGCATATAGATATAGATATATATTGTACAGTTATATTAATGAAAAAACCTATTTGTTATTTTGAAATTTTCTGCTTATGTTGTTTTTTATTGACACTGTTTTACCAAATTTTGCCCTGTTCATTTTTGGGGGACAAATAGTTTTTGGCAATATAATGGACTGTGGATCACTTTTATTTTGGAGGGATACAAAGATGTATTAAGTCATGAGACGTATCATTAATCATTATTTTTTTCTTAAGTCTTCTGTGTGTTTATTTGCAAAAGCTAGACTTTCACAAATGGCTAGTCTTGTGAAATCATGCATAAATAATGTTTGTGGTGAATAAAATGTGATTTACAGTAAGTAAGCTGTTGAGATGTAGGGTATATATCCAGATGTACACACCCTTATTTGGAGTCAGAACTTCCCTTGAATAAGATGTTGCCTGATGATCCATTGTATAGATATATGGAGAGGGATTTTCCTTCTTTCTTTTTTTTTTTTTATTCATTTGTTGTTAAAGTTAGTGCACTGTTTAATTACATGTGCATGCTTTGTATGTGAATTGTAGAATACTCTTACGTGGTATATACTACACTTGTTTGTGCGTAATACATGTATTGATAATTTTGAAGTTTGTACATACTTTACAAAACATTGCTGTCCTTCTAGGGTCTGTTATGGATGACGCTGTATATTGTATTATACCGGAATACCTCCATAAACCTCTTACTGATTCCTCTTTGCGTCCCACTGCAAGTTGATATTGTTTTGTTTTGAAACCCAACCCACTGCAAGTTTATTTTTTGTCGTGTGTTGATCCCTTACTATTTGTTTCTGATACACTTACGAATTTAATGCTAAGACAGATGAAGAATTTTACAGTATTTCGTTTATTATTCATTTAGAACAGTATCATCTTGATGGTTATAATTAGACATTATTATGCAAACACCATCAGATGCTAAGGATTGAAATTGTGAGGATAAAATTAGATGATGGTGTTTCATCAATCTTCTTTTAAAGTCAGCATTTTGCAAATTCTATGGTCATATGATCCACACTGAAAATCAAACATGAAGGGCACCTTGATGACATTTTATTTGGGCAGTTTTTTGTTGATTTGTTTTTTAATTTTTTTTTTATAGACGATAGCATAAGACTTTATAGCACCGAAAGTTGGCACACATTGAGACTAGAGACATACACCATCATACTATACATAAACTACACAGTAAGTACCTCTCAAGTTAAGGCAAGCTTTAAACACAGATTTCATTTAAAACACAGTAGACAGACCCTTCTATGTGCACCCCAGTGCACCCCTTTATGTAATCAGTGCAGACATATCTAATTGCTACAGAAGGTTACACCATTAACATAAAACAACCTTGTTACAACCCACCATCACATTCAATATCATCACCCTGCTATACTGGTCTACATGTAAGAATTTACCAAGACCTTGACAATTAAGTTTCATTCATAAATTATCCTCTCCTTCTTCCTCTTTAGACAACCAATGTCTGCATAAGACTGATAACTTAGTACTTCACAATGGAAAAGACTGGACTCTCTCACAACAAGTTTTCACATAGCCGAGACATTGTGACCTTTGACAGTTTGTGGATCATCTTATGAATAATGTGTGAACTGAAAAATATGTACTATGTTCTAAATGCTGCATATCCTTAATTTTTATTTGTTTCCATTGATTGATACTATGTTGCCAATTTTGTTCATACACTGTATGTTTGAATTCTACAGTATTTCGGACAGAATGTGTAGATGGTAGTGTATCAGTATATAGCAAGTTATAGATTATTGATTGATTAAATATTGTTTAACGTTCCGCTTGAGAATCTTTCATTCATATGGAGATGTCACCATTGCCGGTGAAGGGCTGCAAATTTAGGCCTATGCTCGGCGCTTATGGCCTTTGAGCAGGGAGGGATCTTTTACGTGCCACACCTGCTGTGACACGGGACCTCGGTTTTTGCGGTCTAAACCGAAAGACCGCCCATTTAGTCGCCTCTTCCGACAAGCTAGGGGTGCTGAGGATCTATTCTAACAACCCAGATCCCCACGGGGTGCAAGTTATAGATGTAATAGGTCTTGTTAATAAACAGTAAACCTTATCACGTGTTGTAGATTCTCACTACAGGTACAAAACCAAATTGTAAACTCTGAAATGAAATGTCTTTCTGAAGTACTATAATTGCAAAACCAAACTGTAAACTTTTAAATGAGAATGTAAAATACTATAGTAAACTCTATAAGAAAAAAAATCGGCAGATTGTAAACTCTGAAACAAACTGTATATCTAAAATACTACAAGTATGAAACTGGACGGATTGTAAATTCTTAAGTAAAATGTCTATATGAAATACTACAAGTATACAAAATCAAATTATGAAATAAAATACTACAGCCCGGGTGAGCTAATATATATACTTTTTTTCTTTGCGTAGAATATGAAGTCGCATGGAATTAAATCTTCAAACAACAAAAAACAAAAAAAAAACAAACCAAAACTTCGATGATTAAACGAGGTCAGTAGCCGTATTGAGCGACTGGATTATCCCAACACTAATATTTTTGATAGTTTAATCCTCAGACTTGATCCTCTTCCACCCACTAAGGCTGACTAACGGTGACTAATGACGTTTCTATACAGGTTTTGATCCTGATGAAAAAAGAAACAGATTTATCTGTCCAGTGGCGAATCCAGCGTAACCCCCCCCCCCCCCTCCCTCCATATAATTTTTTTAATACAGAAATGTGCCCAAATACATATATACGTTTCATTTGGTATTTTAGCTTCACCCTGGACCCTCTGGGGGCTTTCGACAGACCCCTAGCCTTTTATTGCGTCCCCTCTCAGAAATTGCTGGATCCGCTCCTGCTTCTACAATACGATATGTCGAGGGTACCGTACCGTGTTATTCTCTCCAATCAGATGGAGACAATATTTATTACCGTGTGGTGGAGAAATTCTCCCCGGTGGTCATGCCTAAAACTCTTTGGATCAAACCCGACTTACTGCATAAAACTTGTATTGGTATTTTTTTTTTTTTTTTTTTTTTTTTTTTTTTTTAGACATATCCGTGGAAGTATTGCTTGTACTGGTGACAGGTTTCAAAATTCTTGTATACCTGCGCGTTCACGTGTAGTAGTATCTGGATCCGCCTCGGAATCAACCAAGCGTCCCATAACAAATGACCTAGGTTCAATTTATAACAACTAGTGCACAATGGAAAACCCAGACTTCTGTGTTTGATACTGAAAGCGAAAAGGTAAGAATCGGATTTTGTGTTGTCTGTTTATTTATAAATTTCTATCAAAGGCATTCAATGAATTTAAATTCATGGGTTTTTTTTATTATGATTAATGTATAGTGTAAAATTTAAAACAAAATCATTACATTCAGTGTACCTAATTTAGATATAATTGCAATTTTAAGCTATATTTAGACTTTCTGTCATAGTAAGTATTCAGTGTGTGTGTGTGTGTGTGTGTATGAGAGAGAGAGAGAGAGAGAGAGAGAGAGAGAGACATGATATTGTAATGTCTATTTTTATAACACGATAACAGTGGGGAATCCCCTTGAGTACCCAAACTATGCCTGGGTAGGTCTATAGATGTAGAATTTTTCTTTTATCTCACCAAACGGCTTTTCCGAGGTAATAATTCAGTAACGGAAAATGGACTACTTTCTGTAAATTCTTTCTGTAAATTATAGTAAATTATATATATATATATATATATATATATATATATATATATATATATAAGATAAACAAGCAGTATTTCTGTACACGGGTCACTAATTTGTAGATATATATATATATATATATATATATATATATATATATATATATATAAGATAAAGAAGCAGTATTTCTGTACACTGGCTGTTAATTGTGTCCCTGACTGTCCAATATATTCCTCGCCACACGCGTTGATACTGTAACAAATGATCGGGTTTGGGGTTCAGATAATTTTTATATCGTACGGGTGTTATCTTTGATGCTAATGGTAATATGCGAGGATAGTCCGGATGACACTATTATGTATAAGAGCACACTCGAGTGAAGAGCTGATTCGGTGTTCGGCTGTCAAAGGGAGTAGGTACGTTAATACGACTGCCCAGTGTTCGTATTGGGTTAATCTTTAAATAGAGCGTTAATATTTTATCGTATTTTATTAACTGAGTGTACCTGGCTGCAGAGATACAGCCCTGTACATGTGATATAGGCATAGAGCCTTATCAGGACAGATCTCGCAGGTCTCGAGGCTGAGACCTGTGCCTCGGATAGAGCCCCGGGTTATAACCCACAGATCATCAAGCCCCATCCTTTTTTTTTAAAATAAGTTGTGAATTATTTGTTTTGCATGCTTAAGGATAGGTCATCCTTACAACTATATCTGTATATATTGACTCGTAATTTTTGTGATAGTTTCATGCCGGTATTCGTATATGATTATTAAATAGACACATTACCCAGACTGGTCTCAATCACGGAACCCAAAACACGTTACAATACTAAATACCCTGGGTAGCTAACATTTTGATACCTGTGAAATGGGCAACTACAATGTATTTCCAAATCAGTTTCTATGAGACTTGCTAAAGAAAATTATTACTTCTTCCTACACTGAACAAACTTTAATCGATGCATGTGAAATATTGTGTGTGTTAAACCTTTTAATTTATGAGCTTGATGCTACTGATGCGTCACATTTCCCGAACTTTTTGAGTTTGCTTTTGTATTATGACATTATGTATCTGTTCCCAACACCCCAAATCATTACGTCATGACGTCACAAAAGACACCTCTAAGATAAACGACTTCATAATTCAGTTTGTATTCACCTGAGGATGGATGTTAAAATCCGGAAAGAACTAGTGATTTTAATATACTTTGGAAATGCAAATTTTCCTGCTTTTTTAAATTTAATTATTCTGACTGTATACTGTTTAACGTACCTCTCCAGAATTTTTCATTCATATGGAGAGAGAGAGAGAGAGAGAGAGAGAGAGAGAGAGCAACTGATGACTAAATATACATGATCCACATTTAAGATAATATGCAACAAGTAACGCAAACTTTGCGCAAGAACTTGAATTCATTGTAAATTTTAAGTACAAAAGGGTTACAACTGATACAAGCGATATTTTGCAACTTTTGCCATTAGTTTTAATCCTGCAGGATATAACAAGTTTATATTAGCCAAGTATCGAATTTTTGAGTCCCGAAAAAATTAATACCATCTGGCTCATTGAAAGACACAAAAATTTACACATTTGTAATTCGTCATATTGTAGAAATAAAAATATAATTAGCCAAATTTTTTTTATCGAGTTTCATACTAAGGTGCTAACCTCCTTCCTTCACAACCAGGCGCGTTCGCTTCGCAATCGAGAGGTCGTACGTTCGAGCCCCGCTCGTGCCATGTCCGTGTCAAACCTAAGAAGTGATGCTCTCGGCATTTAGAAGTGAGAATCACGTGTCTTTCGGATATGACCTTAAAAACGGATGTCCCGTGTCGCGACAGGCGTTGGCACGTTAAAGAACCCTCACTGTTAAGGTCGTATGCGCTAATCATACCTATGTACAACTGGTGACATCTCAACATGAGTGAAGAATTTTCGACGAGACGTATAATAATCAACCATAGTCTTCCTGAACATCATTTTGTATAGTATAAATTATGAACTGCCATAGGTATAATCTGTACATGTCATTGAAATTTGAATCTTTCACATTTTCAAAGTCCATGGGTTGTGGAGTCGAAAGTGGAATTCCTCGGGCTAAGTGTACTATTGACACGTGTCATACACACATGAAGCTAATTCTTATATGATTAGTGTGTAATTTACACAAATTTATATAGTATACACGGTATAGTTTGAAAACAAAGGAATAGAATGTCTTCTCCATCGTTTTATTTACACCCAGGCATATTTCCCTTTTTATTTATGATAAAGATTGTGCAGGTACTCTCAAAAACCAAGGTCAACATTAAACGATATTCTTTGTAGATCACACCAAAATCGAAGATGTCGAACCTTCAAACTTTACCGAGAACATCAGCGTATGATAGACGCAAACAATTTGACGTCTGTGTTATGACGTGCGATGACGCAATGTGCTACAAAAACCACGTCATGACGCTGCTATCGTCCTGCAAAGACGCCAGACTGATGTATTTCCATTTAATATTACCGAACATTTATAGTATGGAAGAACAGATCCACACAGCCATTGTAACGGCTGTGATTGTCTGTAAACACAACGAAAAGGAGTTAAAGGTTCACTATAAAACAATACAGGCGAAAACAATTGTTATCGCAGGAAGCATCGGCAGAGTTAAATTGCAAGTTTTCAAAAATATTATATCAAATGTCGAAAACGATGTCAATATGTGCAGGCTTTTTGATGAGATCAAAACAGCTGTGTTAGATCACAGTGCTTACGATGACGTCAGACAAGAAAATCCGTACACTCAAGGTATTGTTGATGGAATGGATCCTCCGAGGCCGCATACAATCATCGGAGGAAGTGCTGAAGAAACCTTCAAAAAGCAGGTGTCCAACCCCAGTATAATGTCGCTAGAAGATTTCAAGAATCGACGTTTTGATCTGGCAGACGACACACACGATAGAAACAGCAGTGCTACTGACAACTTACACGCAGAACTTACCAAAGAGGACGAATATGGCTACACGCTCCTCTTTGATATCAATAAAGTCCAAGTGAAGCATGCTAGTAGTGGAGACAAATTCATCGAAACAAAATCTCTCATGTGTTCAGACAGTCATTCAGGGTCGTTCGTTTTTGATGAATATATTTTACCAACGGGAAAGTACGATGGTGGGTACATGAAATACCAATGATTCACAATTTGAAAATGTAAATTTATCATGTAAGTTTTGTTTTCATGATGTCTTGATGATTGGATAATATATATTTCAATTACAGAGAACTTGGAAATGAATGAGATTGTGTTGATGTACAACAGAGACAATTGTAATGATTCGTCTGATTTTGAGAAATATATTGTCACCTCCGTAATGAGAAAATGTTTGACCTGCCGAAATTTCCAAGGTTTGGTCATTCTTCTGAAGTGTCAGAAAAGAAATATACAGCTCAACGCCTTCCAAAACATAGAAAGTCTATTGTACACCACAGAAGCTCGGCGATGTAACACTTCGGATGTTCTGAATGGGATTATAGAGCTTTCTGAAATTATCGAACTGTGGTCCGGTGATCAAGAACTGCTACTTTTGCTGTTGCATGCAGTGTTGACGGCATTTTCAGTCCTATTTATGGCTTTTAACGCAAGCATGGACACTTCCATGAAGTCTCATGTAGACAATATTTGTAAAAATATGAAACTAAAAATCAGCAAGGTTGAAAAACTGCACACCACGAACGAAATACTGAAGAGTGTGTTTGATCATCTGAAAAGGTCGGCATCATGTTTTTCTGTTCATTTGGACGAAGTGTCGGTTCTTCGGATGGGAAATTGGTCGGATGCTATGAAGACCGAAAACAACAGATTAAAGATAAAAGACGTCTTTCCGATATTATCGGAGATGGAACAAACTACAGTTATATATGGTCTTTTGAACCAGGTAGGGAACTTTACATCAATAAAAATTCAATGTTTTACACTACACTAGTACGTTACATCAATACAGTTAGAAGAGGGCCTCCGTGGCCGAATGATTAGAGCATTGCGCTCAAAATCGCAATGCCTCTCACCTTTAGTCGGCGTGGGTTCGATTCCCGCTCGCACCGATACATGTGAGAAAGTTTGCCATTTTACTTACGGAAGATCGGTGGTCTCCTCTCGGGTACCTTGTATCTGGGTTCTCTCCTCCACCAATAAAAACTGGACGCCACCAGATTACTGAAAAATTGTTTGAGTGTGGCGAAAAACAACAAACAATCAATCAATACAGCTAGATGAGATATGCTTGCAAACCAAGATTTAAACATCAAACCAAGATTAAATCATAACGATTTTGGGTGTATTTTAGGTGATACTACAGCCTGATGGAAACCACACGGCTCTCCTCGAAGTGTTGTATGCTTGCTTAAAAACAACGCTGAATTCTAAGAAGAAGGACAAAAAAGACGATGTGTCAGTATTCTACAAGCTGCAGTTGACAACAAAAATGATACGCAGAATTTTGGAGATTTCATCTTCACAAGGTTAGATGATTATATTTGTTAGCATTATCCATTACCATGTGCTTTAAATATGCTTCATTATCGCATCCTATTCATTCCTTTTATACAGTAAAGCCTTGTTTGGATATACTTCATTTGTTCATGGATAACATAAAGGTTCACCAAGCCATTCGACGACGTCTTTTGAAGGAAATTTCAAGTTTGCTCTTCCACAGAAATGGGCAGATTGTCCAGGAAATGTTGTGTATACTAACCAAAAATAACAGTCACACACATTTTGATCTCAGACAGATTACAGTATCTCACGTAGAGGAACTACTTCATCCACTACGGATTTCCATAGACAATGATACCTGTGTCATCTGCAGCAGAGTCCCAATTCCTCCACATTGGTGCCAGTTTTCGGGGACCGTTAATGATAACAAAGATGTTAGTGTTCATATCCTTCTTCCATCAAAGAACTGTATCATGAAAGGAATCATGGAAGATTACAGGGAAAGCTCTAATGAGAAAGATATTCTGAAAAACCACGAGACACAAAGAGACATGCTCCATTTGTTATGTAGAGAAGGCATGTCACCAAATGTTCTGCCATTGGTTGGTTTTCAGTGTCGACCGTTGCCCTTGTTCTACATTACACAGAAATGTACGGACAGTATGCTGCTTTCGGAGTATCTATTGAGGAAACGATACGAGAAAGAATGGATTCCACTTCCAATGCTTTGTACGATGGCTGCAGATATTATGAATGCTGTGATTTTTCTTCATTCGAAAGGAATTGTACACCGAGGTCTAACGACAGCTAGTTTTTCAATCAGCAAAGATGGACAGATCCTCATATCTAGTTTGATAACTGCGACGGAGGGCCATTTTTCCGAATTTATAGCAGGTATGAAGAAGTATGGGAATTTATCGGTAAATTGATAATTACGTACAAAATGTCATCTAAACTGAAGGCATCAGTTCGATGAGCCACTAGTATATCGTGAATTATTATGGTGGCGGGGTTGATATGAATTCTTAAACACACTAGGTCAGTTCTGTGTGTGTCATCCTTTCCGTCACATTCCTTCAGATAAATAGGCCCGCGTGGCGCAGTAGTTAGAGCGTCGGGCTCAAAGATCTGATGATCCTTGAGTCGGGGGTTCGAATCCCACTGTGGGACGTGGGTGCCGGTCTTTCGGATGAGACCGTATAAACCGAGGTCTCGTGTCGCAGTAGGTGTGGCACGATAAAGATCCCTCCCTGCTCAAAGGCCCTGAGTGCCGAGCATAGGCCTAAATTTGCAGCCCTGTCACCGGTAATGGTGACAGCCGCCGGATAGCTGAAAAATTGCTCAGGCGGCTATAAACAAACAAACAAACAAACAAAATCAGATAAATAGTTTTATTCTAAACAGCTGATGGTAATTACAGCTTATGGTAATTACAGCTGATGGTAATTATATCTGATGTTCTGATGGTAATTAGATCTGATGATAATTAAATCTAATGGTAATTACATCTGATAATAATTACAATTGGTGGTAATTACAGTTGATGATAATTATATGTAATGATAATTACAGCTGATTATAATTACATCTGATGGTAATTAGATCTGATGATAATTACAGTTGATAATAATTACAGCTAATGATAACTAAATCTGATGATGATTACAATTAATGATAATTACATTTTATGATAATTAAATCTGATGGTAATTACATCTGATAATAATTACATTTGATTGTAATTACATCTGATTATAATTACATCAGATGATAATTACATCTGATGGTAATTACAGCTGATAATAATTACAGCTAATGATAATTACAACTGAGTGATGTTCCATTTATTCTTGACCGGTCGCGGTAGCTCAGTGGTTAGAGCGTTCGCTTCGTAACCGGGAGGTCGTGAGTTCGAGCCCCGCTCGTGCCATGGCCGCGTCAACCTAAGATGAAAAATAGGTAGTGATTGCTCCTTCGCCAAAACGCTCGGCATTTAGAAGTAAGAATCACGGGTCTTTCGGATATGACCTTATTCTTGACCTCTGCACATCTCCGAGATCGATGAATAAGAGACACATAAAATTAGTTTTAAAACACAACATATTGCTTAAAACTACAATTAACATGTAGTAAACTAGTACAGTTTTTGGATAATTTAGTCGAAACATGAAGTAAACGTTTTTCTTTACGTAAACATTAGCAGTGCATATGTGAAGGATATTAGTCTGTACAAATAAATGGTAAGCACTGATGACACGTGACACGTATCAAAACACACTCCCTTATATACCATATATCACTGCCCTTTCAATTAAGATATATATATATATATATATATATATATATATATATATATATATACCAGAATGACCAACGACACGAATAATTACTTTGTTAATCCACTGTCCCTTTAACAGTTTCATGGCCATGTATTCCTCGGGAAATTCGCCAGATCTGCACATGTAAATGGCAAACACTGATTAGAAGTGACACGTACCAAAACGCACTCCCTTATATACCAGACTGGCAGACTGACAACTACATTATATGACAAGCGTGATGACTTCAACTTTGCAATCATCAACTTTCCATATCTATGTAGTAATATACAACTTTCGCTTGCTTATGGTGTGTATATTTCCCAGTTGATTCGATACGCGAGAGCATGTCATGCGTATGAGAATTTTTTAAAGCGAGGTTAACTACTGACAAAATAGTTAATGCTGCAGGGTTATAACGAATCTCGTTTGAAGTCATCAGTTCACAAAATTTACAGTCGCTATAATGACCTTGTTTGCGATTACAAAGTGTCTCTGGGACATTTGTTTCATACCCTTTGTTAGACTGTCATTTTTCATACTAACTTTGACTACGGGTAATCCCGTTTATCTAATTTCGACTAAGGGCTCACGGCGTGTGTAACTGGTCAGCCGAGGATGCCTCCTCCTCCATGACACCTGATTCTACCTTCGCTTTATCGGAGGTACGTGTCGCCCTACACTCGAACATGTATATGTCTTTGGGATTTATAAGGGGCCTCCATGGCCGAGTGGTTAGAGCATCGGGCTCAAAATCACAAAGCCTCTCACCTCTGTCGGCGCGTGTTCGAATCTCGACCGCGGCGTTATGTGAGCAAGTTTGCCAGTTTACTTGTGGAAGGTCGGTGGTCTCTTCCCTGGTACCTTGTATCTGTGTTCTCTCCTCCACCAACAAAAACTGGACGCCACCAGATAACTGAAAAATGTTGAGTGTGGCGGAAAGCAATAAATAATCAATCAATCAATCTTTGGGATTTATTATTACGATTAACACATTGTTGAATTCACCCTTCGATATACTATATATCTCGGATACATTTGACATTGGAAAACTAATATGACGGGTAATAGAGAAGTATGGCAAACACTAAGAGTTATATTCCTGAATTTGTGTCATTATTATGTCATATTGATGTTGTAGAATGTAAGTACACCCCGCTTAGATGGTCTGCCCCTGAGTCCATTCTGTATGATCGGTACAGTCCTTGCAGTGATCGGTATATGGTGGGTCAGCTTTTGTACGAACTGTTTACACACGGATGTCAACCTTACACCGAGTTGTATGGCTATAAGCTGGACGATGTATTGCAACTAGTAAGCCCTACAAACACACTGTTTAAAGCAAGGGAGATCACTAGAATTGATATTGTCCATAATTGGGTTTTGGACAGAGGGTTTCAGTAGATTACCTTTCTCTTCAGATTGTATTCCAGAATCTGAAGCCACGTCAATGGCCATGTATTCCTCGGGAAATTCACCAGATCATACTGAAGTTTGTAGACTCCAATTCTGAGTGTAGGGCCTCTTTGCATGGCGGCCTTCAAGAGTTGAACGCTTTCTTGGCTCGAACACCATCATACCGGGGTAAGGGAAAGTTTGATAACATTTATTATTATTATCATTTCTTATAAAGAACTACGCATGGTAATTCTGGATTCCCGCCTATATTTGCAACTTGTATCCTTTGGAAAGCTTTGCAATTTTGCTAATGAATTTTTTTTTTTACTGCAAAGTAGAATTCATTAGCAATTGATTGTTTTACTTTACCAGATTTAATTGATAAATTGCATGTAATTCCTTTTGATCAGGGGGGTAGAAAAATCTGTTCCATGAAATCGGCCTTTAAAACGTAATATTTTAAAATGTTTATTGATATAAATAGATAATCATTTGATTTGTCAAATTACATTATATTGTTGAGTAAAAAAAAAAAGGTAAATTTTCATAGATTAGCCTCATTTTTAACTGATCAAAGAGTGAACATTTTGGCTATGTTTTGGTCTGTAACCATATGTCCCCCTCCCTGAACCAATAAAAGATTTGGTATAAATTTGCTAAATGACAATTTATAATACCTGTAAAAAGAAATTTGTTTTAAAAATATTTTCCGTTTTCCATTGATTTCAATAGTGAAATGCGTAGGTGATTTTGACCCAAATTATAGAGTTATCTTTCTTTTGTCAACTAAATCTACTGTTATGAAAATTCATGTAATATCTATGTTGACATAAAAAAAAATCATTTGAAAATAACAACTTTTAAAGATTGATCAGGAGTTAGACAGCGAAACAATACTATCGTTAGCAGTTCTTATCTTCAACTTTGTTGTAAGAAATGTATGAATTGTATTCCAGCCATACATTCTCATACAAAATATTGTCGTTCAATGATGACAAAATATGCATTATCATATGCTAAGGTTTCACACGAAACACTCAAAGGAATACATTTATTTTTTCAAAGGAAAGAGAAGATGGGGATTTGCAAGACACCTTCGTTTTTCCAGTATAAAATCATTTGTATTATAACACAAAATTTTGGCCTTCATAAGTTACTTAAGTCATGTGATTCGCCATATGGTAAAACTGTCCTGAAAAAATATGAAATCTATGTGACAAGGTTATATTTCAAAATGAAATGAATCATTAGTAAATTTTTCATGATATTCTCAAGTATGCTAGAATTTAGATCATATAGATTATTATCACAATTTACAAATTTTGCTTGCTACTGCTTGACTTCTCTTAGCATGTAACATTTAAGTAATGGACCTGTCAGTAGATTTGACTGTTTCACGGCACTACACGTGAGGTTTTCTATGAAACCGGTGTATCGAAATAACTACACATGTTTATTATAAACTACAATATTGTGGTTCTTGTAACTGCAGGTAAACAGGTAAATTACTTGGGTAATAAAGAGTTATTTCATTTACATTACTAAAACCGTCAAAACTGTTGTCCCTCGATTGTGTGGAAGACCTTGTAACAGATGACCTTGTGAAGGTTTCGAAAGATGATGTGATTTTATGCTGTTTTACCAAGGTTACAGAAAAAGACTAATAAATGCTCATAGAGAGGATATCAAGTATCCAGACCTGGACTCGTCTCTACCAAAGGAACCACAGAAGGTCAGTACACTGACAGGCAGACAAAGAAAACCTAACATTGAAAAAATACAGCTTCATCACATTCTATAGCGCCATTTTTCTATTTTATTGGTTTGTTGCATGTTGTTTAACGTCCCGCTCGAGAAGTTTTCACTCCTATTGCGACGTCACCATTGTCGGTGAAGAACTGCAATATTTAGTCCTATGCGTGGCGCGTACGGCTTTTGAGCAGGGAGGGATCTTTAACGTGCCACACTTGCTGTGACACGGGGCCTCGGTTGTTGCGGTCTCATCCGAAGGACCGCCCCATTTAGTCGCCTCTTACGACAAGCAAGGGGTACTGAGGACTTACTCTAACCCGGATCTACACGGGCTTTATTTTTTATTTGAAACTATTTTCTTACTGTTTATGTTGATAATCATTGGCATTTTCTCTATTCCATGGATATGCATGTCAATTGCATGTTGCATGTATGTGTTCTTTACACCTTAGGAACTTCCAGACCTTATTAAACAACTTAAAAGTGAAAAGGAAAGTGAGTAATATGTGTGACGCTGGACGTGTATTTCCAATATACTTATGTACTCGGACGTGTTCTTCTCATATATTTTTTATATTCACCTTCACAATAGCATTCAAAATTGATGACCATACATAAACGGAAAGGTACTTAGGTCAAAAATACTTCTAAATCTTTGAATATATACGTGCAAAGTTATTCCACGTTACATTGTTCAATGAAATAGTACAATGATTCGTTATTTTGATAAATTATTCATGGAAATGTGTAAAGATTGAAGATAAATAGAAAATTTTGACTTAAGCCTGTTCTCCGTTGATGGTCTTTTCCTTTGCATTTCCCTGGCTAATATGCACATTGATTGCGAACGTGTCTCCTTCACAAACGTATCAGTACTAACAGAAATTATAACTAAGAAATATGCTTACTCTTCTCTAATTGCTTTAACTGTTGATGTCAATCCTGAAAGCCACGTTTTGATAAAGAACCTACTTAAAACTTACAAAACGTGTATGCTTATTCAATTGTAAATGAAAGTTCCGTATTTCGTTATTAGAAATATTGTGTTTTGGGGAATGCCGATTCTTAGTCATTTAGCAGCTTCTCGATTCTTTCAAGTTCACAAAGCCATTCATTCAATATATCATAACATCACTGTAAACGTATCTTTTACTTTTTTTGCATGTATTTCAGACCCAGTGAAGAGATACGCTAACCTGCGTAAAACATGGCGAAAACCCTCAACAATTTTAGCCGTTTCAGAAGCGGACATTACATCAAGCAACACTCCAAGCATTCACCGCCAGGTCTGTAGATCAAAACCCAAACTGAAAAATCAACTTATCCCAATGTCTATCAGAAAAACAAAATAACTTATTTACTTTATATACAGGGCCACACATTGAAAGTCCAGGAACCTATATCGCAGAAATTCTTCCAAAACTTCTTCACGCAGCTTAGCAAATCTTCTCTCCAGGATGTCCTGAACGTTACAAAATGGCCTCCAGATTTGGAAAGAAAAGACAGATACACTCTGGTATTACTGCAAATACATAACGATAAAATAGTAATAAGCAGCTTTATCTGCCACAGTATACCAGATACTCAACTAAAGTTTGTAAATTTGAGGTGATTGTAAGTCTGGTGATATCTGGACAATGCTGATTTTATAGTATTCCTTGAAGCATTTCAGTTGCAACGCTGGAGAGACGCTTTCTCAGCTATCGTTGAGTAGAAGCTATGGTGACCCAGATAATCAGGAAAACAATAGAAGATATACCCTTATTATTCACCACCTTGTCCAGTTTATCTGTAGTTTACATGATTGTGGCTGGTTGTCACGTGATATTTGTTGCCGCCATCTTTACTACGACTCACAAAGCCAGAAGGTAACCTATTGTTTTTATTGTTGATTACCCAGTGAGGTTCGATGGTGTTGATAATGATCAAAACCCTCTAACATCTCAGGTATTTTCACCACGACTGGGGCGTCTGGTGTATCTCTATCCAGATCAAATTTTGGATGACAGTGTTATTGATGACGTCTTCCTAGATCGCAGGAATTGGTAATTACCATGATCAGTTATGCTGAAAATCGAATACAGACTCATGATTGATCCATATATTGACATGAATGAATTCCATAATTGCCTTTTATTTCAGGTATCCACTTGAAACCTTGCAACACGGACAATATTCTAGAGAGGGGGATATTTACATGCTAGCAATGGCAATATATGAATTCTACATGGGGCTTGAGATCAATCTGGATAATCCAATGTCTTCTACAATGAACTCTATACCATTTTGTAAAATCCCAAAGAAAGAGGTATTGCCTGTCTGCCTCTCTTTGTCTTTCTTTTACAAAACTTATACAATGTGATTTTGTATTATCTAAACTGTTTTTTAAAAAAAACCCTGATCTATTTTTTTTTTGTAGTTAATAGAGCACATTTTGTCTGGAGAGGTACCCCCGCAGCCTGTGTATTGTCCTGATGACCTTTATGAAATGATGGTGAAGTGCTGGAACAGAGACAGAACCCAGAGACCTACATGTACCGAAATCCTGGAGACGACCACCAAGTAAGACGCCACCCATCCTAACGTAAACTCTACACGTATATACTGCGCATGTACTTTGCCAGTAAAACGCACTTGCATGACATGTAGAACATAAGATATATCATATTATGATATCTAATTAGGATAAAAAGTAAGAATCTTCTTTTTGAATATTTTCTGCAGATTAATATCCTCATCTGAAAACGTGATGGAAGATTATGAACATCCGTATATCGAACTTCCGGAACCTCCACTTCCACCTAGAAATCCTAAATGCCTTTCCAGTGGTTCTTCAGATCCTGAACCATGCGTCCCGAACAATGTCGTTCAGTGCTATAGTTTGCAACGCAAATTCCCAATATTCGGACAGTTTACAAATTCCCCCATCACATCCAGATTCGATACCCAAACAAAAATAAATCCTTTATACCGATCTGGATTTGACAGGTCAGATTCCAAACGAAGCAATTTCAGAAAAAGCAACCATTATACAGTGGGGAAGATGTGCAGTGAGGAAGGCGCGTTTACAGAGACTTCCTCAATCAATTCGGATAGCACCTTATCTATCGCTAACTCAAGTTCAGATAGCGACTTTTCTTTCGCAAACTCCAGTAGGTCTGAAATTGCCTCAGTGGATTCTAGACTTTCTTTATCGATAGAATATCACAACTCAGTGGTAGAAGAATATGCATCACGGTCCAAGGAAAACGTCGTGATTCCTACACCAGAGATGGTCAGAAACGATTACATTGAAGTTCTCCAAGATGAAACTGCTGATGTAGAAATGGAGAATATTGATAACAACACCACACGATTTACAGACTCTGCTCTAGGCATTTACAACGATTTTGAAAAAGAGGATCAATATTTATTTCCTACTTTTGAATGACTTTTATCTTTTCCTGAGAATGTGTTAAAAGATACACAAGAAGTAATGGCTGTATAGAATATAGAGCACGGGCCTTCTTAAGCAGAGTACACGGTGCGGATCTAAGAAGTTTGATTTTAATTAAATTGAGAGCAGAAGAATCCAAGGCGGCAGTCTCAGCAATTTTTTTAAAATATTTAATTCAAAGAAGTTCCGTTTGTTGGTTTTGTATGTTGGTTATATCGTTTGTCTTGCGCAATAATAATAAGTGAACTTTTCTGATTGCCCATCATCCGTCTGTCTGTCTGTAAACTTTTTACGTTTTCGACTTCTTCTCTAGAACCACTAGGCCACTTTCAACCAAATTTGACAGAAAGCATCTTTCAAATGAAAACGTCGTTTTCCAAGGGGGAGATAATAGCGAAATAGCAAAAATATACTGACAAATTTTAAAAACCTTCTCCAGAACCACTGAGCCAATTTCAATCAAACTTGGTATAAATCATCCTTGGGTGAAGGGGAATTATTTTGTTCAAATGAAGTGCTATCATCAAAGGGGAAATAATCTCAAAATGCTAAAACAAGGTGGGGTCATTTAAAAATCTTCTCAAGAACTACTTGGCCAGAAAAGTTGACGTTTACATGGAAACTTCCTGATATAGTGCGGATTCATGTTTGATAAAGTTATGGCCCCTGAGGGGTAGGGTGGGGCCACAATAGGGGATCGAAGTTTTATATACGAAAATATGGGGACAATTTTCTCAAGAACCACTGAGCCAGAAAAGTTCAAGTTTACATGACAGCTTTCTGACATAGTGCAGGTTCGATTTTGTTAAAATCATGACCCAGGGGGTAGGGTGGGGCCACAGTAGGGGATCAAAGTTTTACATACAAATATAGGGGGAATCCTTACATGTAAATATGGGCCAAGGTGACTCAGGCGATGTGGCCCATGGGTTTTTAATTTTAAATTCGTGTATCATATAGCATATCATCATTCCATAATAAATGATCTTTGTTTATGAACTCATAGTTTTTATTTTTAAAAACAAGATATATGTAGCCAGAAAAATGTTGGAGTGCAGTTGTTTATTGTTATTAACATTTTTGAAATGAAGTTTCGATTACCGACATAGTTCTTTATTGTAGTATTGTGCGTTGTTTCAGCTTTAGAACACTCCCAACTCGGGTTTACCATGATGAACCCTATGATATTCCGGTTGTACTGTGTTATGCACTCTATGGTACTCCGGTTGTACTGTGTTATGAACCCTATGGTACTCCTGTTGTACTGTGTTGTGAACCCTATGATATTCCGGTTGTAATGTGTTATGAACTCTATGGTACTCCGATTGTAATATGTTATGAACCCTATGGTACTCCTGTTGTACTGTGTTGTGAACCCTATGATATTCTGGTTGTACTGTTATGAACCCTATGGTATTCCGGTTGTACTGTGTTGTGAACCCTATGATATTCCGGTTGTAATGTGTTATGAACTCTATGGTACTCCGGTTGTAATGTGGTATGAACCCTATGGTACTCCGGTTGTACTGTTTTTGAACCCTATGATATTCTGGTTGTACTGTGTTATGCTAGGCGGTCTCATTCTCAGGCACTGCTGATATCGAGGGAACACGTTGTTTTACAAATTTTAAATTCAAAATCTTTACTGCCACCCCTTTATACACCTATTCTATACCAATTCTAATTTCTCTTAGAAATACCCATTGCCATGCCTTCGTGTCCCTCACAACTAACTCAAAGCATTCTTTACTCGTGTCCCTCACAACTAACTCAAAGCATTCTGCCCTCGTGTTCCTCACAACTAACTCAAAGCATTCTTTACTCGTGTCCCTCACAACTAACTCAAAGCATTCTTCCCTCGTGTCCCTCACAACTAACTCAAAGCATTCTTCCCTCGTGTCCCTCACAACTAACTCAAAGCATTCTTCCCTCGTGTACCCCACAACTAATTCTAAGTACTCTGCCCTCGTACCTCACAACTAATTCTAAGTACTGTTCCCTCGTGTACCTCACAACTAATTCTAACTATTCTGCCCTTGTGTACCCCACAACTAATTCTAAGTACTCTGCCCTCGTACCTCACCACTAATTCTAAGTACTCTTCCCTCGTGTACCCCACAACTAATTCTAAGTACTCTTGGCTACACCCATCGCCATTCCCACAAGCACTTCACATCCAATTCTGATTACTTTTGGTAATTCAAATCTGTATCACCATAAAAATAATTCACATTATCTTTGCAATTTGAGATTAAACTAATTGATTCCAACTCTTGAATAAAAGTATCATGAACAACGGGTTACATTGGCTCAGTGAAAAAGAATTCGATTCGAAACCGGTAAGTCATGGGTTCGAGACTAGCTCGTGTCATGACCACGACGTAAAATATCTGGTGACTGCACCTTCGCGTATTACTTGGTACTTAAATTGAGAGTCTTGGGCTTTTGGAAGCGACTTACAGGCATTGACATGATAAAGAGCTAAATCTATGGCAATTCACTTGTTCAGGGGTCCGTGTTTGTCCATCTCTCTGATTTGTATTTTCTATGGGAATTGCGAGATTGAGTACTGATTGTTATCTTTGTTATCCTTTTCGTTATGAACATTTTGCGATTTTCGTTATGAACATTTTGCAATTTTCGTTATGAACATTTTGCGATTTGTGACACATTACGGAAAATCTGAAAATAACATCTCCGTCATAAGAAATAGCAACATGAATTTGAAAAGTAAAATCATCCATGGGCGCCAACTAACTAAGCCTAACTAACAAATAGGTGTAAGACAAGGTTGTTTGCTATCACCCTTGCTGTTTTCCCTACAGCTAGCGGTAGACTGGATTATACGAAGAACTACGAGGGCTGATTGATATGTTGTGACCTTGTATTGAAGGAGGTTAGAATTGATGTCCTTCTTAAACCGTACTATTCCCTGACTATTTGATGCCATGCACCCGAAGACTGGCGTCATTCGATCAGTTTATATCAACGAGGTAGCACTCAAAAATAACCAGGGCAAATGGCTTTTACAAAATGGACAAAAATCGGTGAAAGAGCAGTGATCCAACATTTGTATAAGAAAGGTTTAGCACCTAAGGATATACACACTGATATGAGAGAAACACTAGGGAAAGATGCCCCTTCATATACTACAGCTCAATGATGGGTGGCGGAATTTAAACGCGGCAGGCAGAGCCTTAAGGAGGAACCCTGTACTGGAAGGCCTGTCAGTGTTGTAACCCCAGAAATGGTCAAATAAAGTCCATGATATTGTTATGACTGACAGGCGAGTTACAGAAAGCTATATAGCCAGTGCAGGTGACATTCATAGGAAAGGGTACATTCCATTCTAACAGAGGATCTTGCAATAAGAAAGCTTTCAGCCTGTTGGTTACCAGGACTTCTGACAATTGATCAAAAGCACACCAGGCGCACTTTGTCGTGTGGTAATCTAAACCGTGTAGAGGTAGATCCTGCTAACTTTCTTCAGATATTTGTTACTATTGATGTAATATGTGTCTATCATTTCACTCCAGAGGCCAAACAGCAGTCTAAACAATAGAAGCGCCCTGGTTCACCCCCTTCAAAGACGGAAAAGACTGTTCCATCAGCTTGAAAGGTTATGGCCTCGGCTTTATGGGATGCTGATGTTATTTTGATGGTAGATTACCTCCAAAAGGGACAAACAATCAATGGCACATACTCTGCATCATTTGCGGGAAAACATTCAATTCAAGCGCCGCGGAAAACTCAGTAGAGGTGCTGTTCCACTAGTCTGGACTAGCTATTGCTGTTATTAACAATTGTGGCTTTAAATTGATTGAGCATCCGTCTTATTCGTCTGATCTCGCTCCATCAGACTTTTATCTATTTCCTAAAAATGGCCATTTCCGGTAACCATTCTCAGTCAGATGATGACGTCATACACGCAGTGGAGCACTTTATGAACGGTGAAGAAAAGGACTTCTTTAAAAGTGGCATTGAGGTCCTTAAATATTGCTGGCAAAAGTGTATAGATACTGAAGGGGGTTATGTTGAAAAATAATGTAGTATGTCCGCCAAAATTCAAACCCTTATATATGAGGCCTACAACATATCAATCAGCCCTCGTACCACTAATAAAAGAACTGGCATACAGTGGACATTGTTTAACCAACTTGATGATTTATATTCTGCAAATGACATCGCTTTACTGTCTCACAACCAACAACAAATGCAACAGAAGTTAACAGAATTAGAGAGAGGATAGCATCAGTGACCGGACTCATCTTCAGCACTAAAATAAAGTTCTTAAACTCCATCAGCAAAGTTAGTGTGTATGTTAACACCGTCACGTGCGGCACTTGAAAAAGTAGACTCCTTCACATACCTTTACATAGGAAGTGTAGTTGACAATAATGGCGGGTCTGATTGATTGATTATATATTGCTTTACGTCCCGCTCGAGAATTTTTCACTCCTATGGAGACGTCACCATTGCCGGTGAAGGGCTGCAAATTTAGGCCTGTGCTCGGCGCTTATGGCCTTTGAGCAGGGAGGGATCTTTAACGTGCCACACCTGCTGTAACACGGGACCTCGGTTTTTGCGGTCTCATCCGAAGGACCGCCCCATTTACTCGTCTCTTACGACAAGCTAGGGGTGCTGAAGATCTATTCTAACAACCCGGATCCCCACGGGGTCAAAAGTATAGGATGAATAATACTATAAATACCGAATTAACCAGAAATCCTTGACTTTTTTGTAAAGCATTTCTTTTTGCATTCATGAGATAACATGCCACATTTCATTTTCTGCCTACACCAGATTGACAGGACTGGTTTTAATGCATGTCGAAATAGATATTGACAAGATATTCAAAACGAATTTCGACGAAAAATGTTTAAAGAGTCCTTATCAATTTATGAATAAAAACTTCACGAGCACTAAACGATATACGTATTTATTTTTATATACATTTATTTCTTCCAATACGGACTCCATAGCCCCGTTCATATTTTTTGTAGATAAACTCATTTCCCGGAAGGTGATAAGGTAAGGGTTTTTTTATCATCATTATTATTACCTGTGTATTATTTTGTTTTTTTGTTGTTTTTTAGTTTTTTGGGGGTTTTTTTGTTGTTTTTTTTTTTGTGTTTGTTTTTTTTTTTTGTGTTTGTTTTTTTTTGTTTTTTTTGTTTTTTTTGTAATGTTTTTTAGAAGTTGTGCGTTTTCTTTTTTTTTTTAAGGTATATTGGTAGTAGTGAATGGAAATTTGAGGGGGGGGGGGGGGGCAGTCGCAGAAGTTGGAGGCAAGTTGAATAATAGTTCATTAGTTTAAAAAAAAATGTCTGTCCGACTTTCAAACTCCTAAATTATCAAACTCGTAAATTATAGGGGTGGGGTGGGGGGGGGGGGGGGGCTTGTTCATCCTTTACAACATCTGCTCAGTTGTTCATAAATTCATAATTTTCGAGCTGATATGCTTCTTCTTCAATACTTTTATCAAGAATAGTTGGGGGAGGGGTTTCACACAATATATCTTGATTTCCACATGAACATAATTCACGGAGGAAGCGTTCATCCGTTTCAGTTCTTCATTTTCAAGTTCACATTCTTCTCAATGTCTCATTTAATAGTGTTATCAAAATGTTATCAAAAATAGGGGGGGGGGAATCACCGAATATTCGTGTATCTTTATTTCGATATGGCAATAATAGATAATAATCATTGTCAAAAAAGGGACACCCCCTCCCCCGATTCTACCTACTGCTTTGGTAAAGTTTCAAAACGTATATGATTTAAATTTCCTTTTTTGTGTGCGTTTTTGCCAGTAAACAGACGTATTTAAGAAAATCCTGCAGTTAGATATATCATATTGCCTATACATTACTCAAACAACTTTTCAGAATCCATTTGAAGAATAAAACTGACAGCACAATTCATGTTCCAGATATATACATGTACATTGAATGTTGTCTTCGCATCATTAAAACTATGCAATGTGAGTGTAACAGGAAGGGAGAAAATGCAACGGATCTGTATCATAAGATTGGGCTCGAATCCCTGTCCTGTTACACGGGATTTGGAAGGAATGTAGAGGCATAAAAATGGCGGTTTTTAGTGTTATTATTTTAGGTAACTTTTATTTTTATTTTTATGTAGAACTGCTATCTAATAAAATATCTGAATTATACATGAATTACTTGACGAGTTTTGCTGTACCCATTCATGTACCATTTGTTTCGCTTAGTATCACCTTCTGTTTACAGCCAGGCAGACATTTTATTCACATGTTATCCTGGGTAAATAAAGGTTATTATTATTATTATGTATATTTCATACATATAACATCAAATGCATGTAAGCAAACCTTTTATGTATTCCGTAGCGTATAATTTTAGCCGACTCCTTCAATTCCATTAAAGTAGGTATATGCATGGCTTAAAAAAACCATTTAAAAATCATTCAGACAGCTAACAGCGCGGGCGAAAATAGGATGCTGTTCCTCTCGACATGGTGGAAAATGCATGCATTATCCCCCTCACTCATGAATTTAACACGATATTCTTCTGCAAACTTCATGAACACGATAAAGATAAATGTATGCTGTATTTTATATATAGCATGCCAGTTTTTAATATCTATGAAAAAACATTGATCTCTGAAACATCTACAGGTTTTAAGCATGCTTCCGTTAGCTCCAGGATCCAATGGCAGATACTGCACCGATCTTTCGTCGAGTTTCTCAAATCCTGCAATACAAAACCTTTTGACTTCATCCCTCAATAACTATTTTTCATATGAAGAGTTAAGTGCAACTTTTAGAAAAATGTTTTTGGAGAATCATGGGGCGGTAAATCCTATGACGTCGATGACGTCATAACGAAAAGCGACTATCAGTGGACAGTGCCATGTTAACAATGCAAAATTTAATCGTTATTTTCTCAAAATCAATTAAATGGTAAATATTATATATGACTGAAACAAGAAAAATCTAGGTGACGTCTCTATATGAGTGAAAGATTCTCGAGCGGGACGTTAAACAGTATTAAATCAGTCAATCAACCAATACTTATGGCTGCTAAGCTGAAAGATGATAACCTCTCCAATACTGACATACAGGAAAATGAGTAGGAACAAATAAAATAGACACACAGGAAAATAAGTAGGACAAATAAAAAAGACACACAGGAAAATTAGTAGGACAAATAAAAAAGACATACAGGAAAATTAGTAGGACAAATAAAATAGACTTACAGGAAAATTAGTAGGACAAATAAAAAAGACACACAGGAAAATTAGTAGGACAAATAAAATAAACATACAGGAAAATAAGTAGGACAAATAAAAAAGACACACAGGAAAATAAGTAGGACAAATAAAAAGACATACAGGAAAATAAGTAGGACAAATAAAAAGACATACAGGAAAATAAGTAGGACAAATAAATTAAACATACAGGAAAATAAGTAGAACAAATAAAATAGACATACAGGAAAATAAGTAGGACAAATAAAAAGACATACAGGAAAATAAGTAGGACAAATAAAAAGACATACAGGAAAATAAGTAGGACAAATAAAATAGACATACAGGAAAATAAGTAGGACAAATAAAATAGACGTACAGAAAAATAAGTAGGACAAATAAAAAAGACATACAGGAAAATAAGTAGGACAAATAAAAAAGTTAAGAAACAAACTAAATATTTTGTCATTTGATATTAATGGTAGGACATTTTACGACTACTTGACGAATTATTATATCGATAACTTTAACTTGCCACTGAATCCTCTGAATGTGGACAATTACTACTTTACAGTAAAGTTAGGAAGAACTATGAATTACAAGACTATGTGAAAGTAGTACGCTCTAAATTAACACAGCTAAGAATATCTGCCCATCCTTTTAGAAATTGAAGCTGGTAGATATTCAAAACCATGTGTTCCAAAGGAATGTCGTTTTTGTCAGTTTTGTTAAACTACTGAAAGTACTGTTGAAGATGAATTGTTACATGACTGCTTTATGCATAAAGATACAAGAAATATTACCATTTAAACATCTAAATTCAATTGATGATGGAAAACCATTGTAGAATACTATGCAACCCTCTTCATGGTAGAAAGGTATGTGAATTTTTCCATGAATGTTTTAAAATTGCGCTCTAAAAGTAGAGTGCTACAATTCGACTAACGTTACATGCACATAAGGTTTCAAAATATACCAGCAATATTGGCTACTGAAGTGATCAAATGGTATTACTAAAAATTTAAGAAATATTCATTAAAAGGGCAGTGGATGGTGATTGAAAAATGACTAAATTATGATCCCTGAGAAGTAACTGAACTGGGACAACGGTGTATAACTAACTGATTACTGAAATACATTCAGTCCCAGTCAGTCATTGACGTATCGCTGAACTGTATTTCAGTTTAACTGAAAAGTTTTGCTTTGGGTATGAATAAGTTAAAGAACATCTAATTTAAGACAATAAACTGGATGTATTCAATAAATGAAAGTTGTTGGGGTGTACGGACAAAATGATTTATAATCTCAGAGATGGTGAAATAGTGGACGTTTTTGGATTTTACTTTCAGAATGATTGCCTCTTCGCCAAACACTCGGCTATTGGAAGTGAGAATCACGGGTCGGGTCGGTCCCGTGCTACGGTAGGCGTGGCACGTTAAAGAACCCTCACTGTTACGACCCTCAGCGCTAAGCATAGGTCTAAATTTGTGGTACTTCGCCTACAGCTGATGACGTTTCAAAATGAGTAAAAATTTCTTAACTGGAAGTAAGAAAAACGAATTAACCAACCATTTTGAATAATAATTGCCCTGACAAAATTCAACTGTTGTACACTCTACCACTGAGACAAAATAATTATGCTAATTATTAATCAATTTATGATTAATTGTGAATTTCCAGGCCAAAGAAATCGCTGTAATGCACGTCTTTATGTTTCAGTCGTTGTGAAATCATTTTGTCAGTTGCCACTGCTATTTTTAGATGGTTTTCCACGATTTATCTACCGTTATGTCTGTTTATCAGCTATTTTCTCCCAACATTTACAGACTGCTGGTGTTAACCCGCTGCTGTATTATTGTCATCGTTCTTGTTTAGTACGCTGCTAATGAGGCAAAACTATCTATGTTCTGAAGTCATTGCTGGGATCAATTCTTACGATTTGATATTTTTTTCAAGTATTCTACAACTAATGCTCTTTAAGTACAAAAAAAAAACCAAAAAAAAAAAAAAAAAAAAACCACCAAAAAACTCGTTAGGCCTAGCTTTAGTGCGTGGAGAAAATTTTCTGTTTATTAAAATATTGGTTATTCAAGAACTGTGTACTTCAGATTTTGAAAGTATACGAGATGATAAGCATTAGCGCTTCTGTATGTTATCACAGTGTGAAGAGGAGTATCACCTTCAGTAATAAACTGGACGTCGTAGCTTATATGTACATTTTAATTATTTTAATTGCGTTTTGATAATAAATGTGCTGTGGTTAGCCTGCATGCAGATTAGGTTAAATGCATTCATAGACAGTGCTTAGCTTCTTTCGAAAGTTGAAAGTTTTTGATTTAACTTTTAGTTTCATTAAGGAAGTATGTGAGGGAGAAACGAAGTGAAAGTAAAGATATAAAAAATATAATATAATAATTTAAAGATATATAAATATACAAAATTCTCGACTGATTGATATACAAAATAGATAGATTATCTGAATAAACTGAAAAATGCATTGTTTAAAATGTTGCTGTTTTGCAAAATGAAGGGAGAGAGAGAGAGAGAGAGAGAGAGAGAGAACCACAAAAGTTTGTATGACTGCATATTTCTAGGAATAACACTGCAGAAAAGATAAATCAGTTTCTTTTAGATGCAGATGCAGCAGCGGATCCAAAAATTTCAGAGGTGGTTGCAATACAAGTTTTCCATCGAAAAGGGGGAGTTGTAGAAACAAAATAGGCAAAAATGACAAATGGTTATTTTTCCAGTCTAACACGTTAAGTAATTTATGGAAATATATATATATATATATATATATATATATATATATATATATATATATATATATATATAACACGCACAAGAATGGCCAACGACACGAATAATTACTATGTCAAATTTTCGGAACGACCTGGGAATCCACTGTCCCTTTTACAATTTCATGGCCATGTATTCCTCGGGAAATTCGCCAGATTAGACTGAGATCTGCACAAGTAAATGGCAAACACTGATGACACGTGACACATACCAAAACGCACTCCCTTATACACCATTTATCTCGGTTACACATGACATAAGAAAACTAATATTAATTCAGTCATTTTTCAATCACCATCCACTGCCCTTTCAATTAACACACACACACACACACACACACACACACACACACGCACACACACACACACACACACACACACACACACACACACACACACACACACACACATACACACACACACGCACTAGAATGACCAACGACACATATAATTACTTTGTTAAATTTTCGGGACGACTTGTCCCTTTTTCAGGACGGGACATACCGAAAATTTAAAGTAATTATTCGTGTCGTTTGGACATTATAGTGCTCTCTCTCTCTCTCTCTTTATATATATCTTTATATATATATACTATTAGCTCTCGTCAATTTGTAAGCATATTCAAAAACCAACCCCCCTCTAAAGTTGTAAAATGAAAATACACACGTTAGACTAACTTTAATATCAGGTGCCAAGCTTTCGCGTGGGAAATCCAATCATCTGAGTATGTACTACTGCGCACGTTACACTGTACTAACGCGTACGCGGCAGAATTTTCCTTATGTTGTCGAATTTCCCCTGTGTGAATTATGAATAAGCCCGAGGCGACAGATGAGACAACAAAATAACGCATTATAAGGACACTCGTCTCGCGCTGTCCACTCGGATCATAAGGTAATATGTTTTGTCCATTCAACTTTTCACAATATGGAATTTTTAGAAAACCTTATCCAATAACATTTGTTTTCTAATGGTTTTTTTTCTTAATCCTGGAGAGTTTGTTAATGAACTAAGGATTCATTAATTGATATGTTAGAACGGTATATCATTCCGTGTGTTAATCCTGATTACACGTGCGGTGAGCAGTAAATTAATCAATTCTTATATTGGGTTACAGATCAATAATTCCTTTACATAATTTCAGGACTCGATGAATAGCTCTTTGAATAATATCCATTTAAATTCTTCCGTTCATTAAACAAATGTTCAATATTAATTACAGGGTTTAATGAACGAATGTAAGAGAATGTTTACTAAAGCATACCCATAAAGAAAACATTAAATACATACCAGATATGAGTCGTCGGGGTGGGAGCGGGGCGGAGGATTGTGGGGGGGGGGGGGGTTGGGGGGTTGGGGGGGGGTTGAGGGGTTAACTCCGAAGGATACGTGTAATTATGAGAGTTTCAAAATATTTTGGAAATGTTAATTTTATGCTAAATGTTCTGTCAATACAAGGTCCGTTGAGCCACACGAGAGAGAGAGAGAGAGAGAGAGAGAGAGAGAGAGAGAGAGCGAGAGAGAGAGAGAGTATGAATTCTCCTTATACACATTAAACAACGTGTCTCCTCAGTAAATTCTACTTTCAATATAAGGCTAATACAGATCCATTCTAGTGGTCGAACCACTCAGTTAGAGACTGAACCTCTCAGCTGAACCCCTTACCTAGGATCTGAACCACTGAACCTCTCAGCTGAACCCCTTACGTAGGATCTGAACCCCACACCCAATGCAATTATATTTCATGAGATTAAGAAGTCATGTATAGCTAGAAGTCTGTTATAGCCAAATTCCATTCATTTATCGAAAAGTTCAAAGGTAAAAAATAACATTCTTCTGATTAAAATACTTCCGTTCTGTTTGTGCCATCCTTTGTAACACTGGAGCATTACGTATATGAATATAATAGTGTTTATTTTTTTTTTTAACTTATCTTTTAAATTCTAGGGGACAGAGATTTACACATTTGTTTTCTAAATATCCAGAGATGATATAAGCCTGCGTTGGTTCATTGCAGAACGTTAGGGAGGACCAGAAATTAGCCAACAGGTAGATCCAGTTAGTGGCAACACTGGTGATATATGGCTTGTGGACATGTATCCCAGGGAACCGGTCTGTGTGTGTGGTGGGTGGGGGGGGGGGGGGGGGGGGTGAGGATATGAAACCGAATTGTCAGGAATTGTAATTCCTTAAAATCAAAAGTGGACTCGTAGTAAAATAAACTGCAAATGAAATATGGGAACCTTCATATTCTCATTCCTTTTTAATGAATGATTATTTATGCAATTGTTATAAATGCAATCGTGGAGTGGAATATTAACATATTGATAGACTTATCGCCTAGTGCGGCCCGCCCCGGGTTATACCGGTCACATCGTGTCAGACGCGCCGCACCGCTCGCCATTAATACAAATTGCGAAGGTCTAATGAATGACAATCTGAAAAATTAATTACAAAATATTCATTTCTGAATTTGAAACAATGAATAGTACTTCTATTTAATGTCAACATATTAGGAATGTCACAATCAAATGCTACGTTTGTATTTTTGATGTAAAATAGTTATATCCCCCCCCCCCCCCCCCCCCCCAATGAAATGTGAAATCATCTTTAACAAAGCGCTAAGAATGCTAGGAGCATGATTCGACCCCCTAAGTTGACAAAGTTACTTTGTTTGGAAGAAATGTGGACGATTCCACGTCATGGAAGTCGTATCAGCTGTGCACTAGATAACACAAATGCTGGTACCTCAAGTTACACAAAACCAATAGTGAATACACGTATTTTCATGTCTTTATCACACAAAGTATAAAGTAAATCAAAGAATATTTTACATGAATTTTTAAACTTTTCTAGACCTAATTAGTGCCTTATCACATGTAATAGCTCTGATCAAACTAATCAAAGTTTGAAAGTCTTACGCTATGGTAAACAATAGTATAATTTTCTCAGGGTACAATTGTACCAGCTCATGTCTTTTTCTACAATACACAGTCACTGACGGTAAAGCTTTTTTCTGTAATATACAGTCACTGACACTAAAGTGGGAGAAGGAAACGGAACGGATAAGTTAACGAAATACACGATCTATCATTGATTGATTGATTGTTTGGTGTTTTTCGCCACACTCCACAATTTTTCAGTTATCTGGTGGTGTCCAGTTTTTGCAGGTGGAGGGGAGAACCCAGATACAATGTACCCGGGAAGAGACCACCGACCTTCCGAAAGTAAACTGGCAAACTTTCTCACATATATCGGCGCGAGAATCGAACCCGCGCCGACTAGAGCTGAAAGGCCTTGTGATTTTGAGCGCAATGCTCTTACCACTTGGCCACGGAGGCCCCCTATTATAATTGAAAATCCTACGCTGTACTAAAGGTATATCACAGATGCCTCGTGTCCCGGCAGGTGTTGGCATGGTAAGAACCCTCACTGCTACAGCCATGAGCCCCCTGCATTGGTCAAATTTTCTGACATTTCACTTACAACGGATGGCGTCACTATTAGTGAGGTGTTCTCGAATGGGGCGTAGTACAAAACATTTACTCATCTGAAAAATATGGAGATTGAATCCCCTAATCTCATTCAAATGTATTCTTTACCGTTATAGATAGTGCATCATGTATGACTAACCATTTTCCTTTGTTTCAGAGCAAAATGTCGAAGACAGCGCTTCAATGCTTAGTTTGTGGCACAGCGCTTCTGTTTTTAATCGCAGTGCTTTATTCACCGAATCAACATCAATCTGACACAATAGTCAAGCAGACGTCAACGGACCTAGATCAAACAAGACAACTATCTAGCACGGAAGTGACGTTATGGTCACATGATCTAAATTCTTGGAGACAGAATACAACATTGTGTCATCATCCTCATGTAGACCGGTCCTCGGTTTTAAATACCCCTTCCGGACCAGTCGGAATTTCTGTGTATGACCCAAAGAAGGACATATGGGTCTCACAGAAAATTGTTCTAACAGGAGATTTTGACGGCAACAAGAAACAATTAGTGTACGAATTATTAAATAATGATGAACCGGATGTAAACTTCATAGACGTCGGATGTAACATTGGTGTGTACTCTTTGACAATGGCGAAGATGGGAAGAAAGGTTCTGTGTATTGATGCTTTATATCTAAATGTGGAGCACGTCTGTGCCTCGGTTGTACAGAATAATTTCCAAAATTCTATTACAATTGTAATGAATGCGTTGTCAAACGATCGAAGGCATGTAGATTTAGGAATCGACAACAAAAACTATGGCGGTACCTTTGTTGACGAAGATGCTGCTTTTGTGAAGAGTGTAAAAGGAAGGACGGTCACTGGAGGGCATTATACAAGTATCTCTTCCATTGTTATGGACGATTTATTACTATTACCGAATATTAACACGTTTAGAAAATCTTTTATCAAAATGGATATAGAAGGATTTGAATGGAAGGCTTTAGAGAAGGCGTCCGCATTTTTCAAAACAATCAACGTTCGGGGTGTCCTCATGGAGTGGATATTCCATCGCGGCAAGGAATCAGGAGAAAAAATTACGGAGTTCATGATTCGTCACAACTTACATCCTCATGCACAGGTATCTCCAACATCTTATCGACCACTAGATGTCGCTCTAAAAGGAAAGTGGCATTTTATGGACATACTGTGGTTAAAGCGATGAGAATGTCTGAAGATGTATTTACACATTTCCCAGAGATAAAATATCTACGAAGTGAAAAGTATACCATTCACTTAAATCACAAAGTGGCCAGTTTATATGAGTTTGGAAGTTATGTACTAAAGCTAGTAACTGTTATGTGATATTGCATAATTCATGACTTACTGCTTCGTCATATAAACATAATGACAAAAGATTAGATAGGCTTTATGATTAAAACAACAAACCTTACTTAAGTCTGATTTATAATTTAGTTAAAAGGTTCAATGTAAGTTAAATTGGTTTTCTTCAAATCCAGTTCCCAACCTACTGGCCGCGGTAGGTCACTGGTAGAGCGTTCGGTTCGTAACCGGAAGTTCGTGAGTTCGAGCCCCGCTCGTGCCATGACCGCGTCAAACCTAAGACGTTAACATAGGTAGTGATTGCTCCTTCACCAAACGCTCGGCATTTAGAAGTAAGAATCACGGGTCTTTCGGATATGACCTTAAAAACGGAGGTCCCGTGTCACGGTAGGCGTTGACATGTGAAATAACCCTGACTGCTACGACCCTGAGCGCTAAGCATAGGTCTAAATTTGTGGTACTTCACCTACAGCTTGTGACATCTTAATATGAGTGAAACATTCTCAATGGGACGTAAAATAAGCAAACAAACAATCAAACAGCTCCCAACCTTCTACAAGTTAGTGACCCTTTTTACAAATATAATAAAATAAAATAAAGTGATAATAGTAATAAAGAAATGACTGAAAAACTGAAATATTGCAGTCTCTGTATAATTCTTTGCTTATGTATTTATGAATGAGAAAAACTAAGTATATACTTAGGTAATTCAACTTACATTCTTACTCAGGGCATATACATAGGCAGAAGATATTCAAATCGTCCACAAAAAGAAAAAAAAATACCTTGCTGTAACCTTCAACTCAAAAATACCTTGCTGTAACCTTCAACTCAAAAATACCTTGCTGTAACCTTCAACTCAACATTTGGATATATGGACAACGTTTTATCTATTCAAATCGTCCACAAAAAGAAAAAAAATACCTTGCTGTAACCTTCAACTCAACATTTGGATATATAGACAACGTTTTATCTATTCAAATCGTCCACAAAAAGAAAAAAAATACCTTGCTGTAACCTTCAACTCAACATTTGGATATATAGACAACGTTTTATCTATTAACAATACTTATTTTCATTAATATGTCAATTCGATATACCCCAGTGAGCTCGAATAAAAAGACTTTACTGTCTTCTATATCTGCTTAATATCAGGAATATTTTATTGAACATAAATGTCAACTGCAAACTAATAACACATCGAGATGACTTCATCTTCTTTATCGTCAACTTTTCATATGTGTGTAGCAACATTCCATTACAACCTGTATAATGGTGTTTATGTCGCTTGATTGATTCGATACACGAAAGCATGTTCTACGTATGACAAGTTTTTAACTCGACGAAGATTACTGACAAAGAAGTTGATGTTTCAGGTGTTTTTAACTCGTTTAAAGTCAGTATTTCGCCAATTCTATGGTGACTATAATGATATAATATGAACTTCATTGGATCGAATGCTGTTTGATGTGTTGTTGGGCCATTCTTTACATACTGATTTTACCTGTTTAAAATATAGGTAAAATACGACGGGTGTAACAAGTCAGCAAGGGATTATTACTCCTCCTAGGCACCTGATCTCACCCCTGGTGCGTTTAGGGGTCCATATTTGTCCTTTTCTTGATTTTGTATTCTTTATGGAATATATGAGATTGATCATTGTTCGTTATTTTCACTTGTCCATACACTTTGTTGAGTACAAGTCATTTGTGAATAGATATTTTAGTCGTGGGGTATTTATTGTGATAAAGGCCAGCAGCATTGTATGTTGTATTTGGAAAATCGTGAACACGGAACAAGAGTCAACTGGCTCAACTTCAGTACTGTTGCTTCTATATAATAAATATTATACCAAACAATGCGCAAATGTCCAAGAAATAAAATGATATACATGTTTGAGATGATTTATGATATAGATAATGCTTGAATTGTTTTTCGTTAACCATCTATGGCATGCCAAACATTATGCATTTTCATTTTACATGTTGCAACAATTAAGGTTATTAAAGTGATATTGTAAATGGAAAGGGGGTGTTATTAACTTTCATTTTCAGCATTGCTACATGTTTGCGAACACAAATCTAGTATATCCTACAATGGATCGTCGCAGGCAACGGTTGAAATTACACTCCTCTCCCTTTTCACCCGTGGCTCTTTGCGTACAATTTATTTTTCGTTTCTCATGAATATGCATAACGAGAGTGATGTAATTCGTTGACCAGTAGAATTCACACTTCGTCTAAAATTGAAGATCTGGTTTAGCTCATCCGCGTGTAATTCAGTAATGACAGCGGCCATGAAAACTTGTGCTTTATCCAATGAAATTATCTTTGATTGATTGATTGTTGTTTTCCGCCACACGCAACAATTTTTCAGTTATCTGATGGCGTCCAGTTTTATTGGTGGAGGAAAGAACCCAGATACAATGTACCCGGGAAGAGACCACCGACCTTCCGAAAGTAAATTGGCAAACTTTCTCACATATATCGGCTGAAATTATCTTGAAAATGAATCATATACCCCGAAACGTCTGATATATTATTAACTGTTCAATGTCGAAATCGCCATATCTGTATACATGCGGGTTCTGTTTTGGCTAGTTTACCGAATGGAAGAAAAAGAGTTCAGACTGGTCAAGAGTAATTTGCTTGCATTCTATAAACAGTGTAAATCTCCGACTAACCCGTGCTATGAAGTTAA
Source organism: Ostrea denselamellosa (assembly GCA_024699665.1). Lineage (NCBI taxonomy): Eukaryota > Metazoa > Mollusca > Bivalvia > Ostreida > Ostreidae > Ostrea > Ostrea denselamellosa. The sequence continues at coordinate 1,253,627 of JAMZEH010000077.1, forward strand.
GCGATTGGCCGAATTGTGTCAGGAATATTTATGAGAAACGAGAAATGTTTCACACAGAGAGCCACAGTTGAAAAGGAAGAAGCATACATTTCATCCGTGGCTTGCGACGATGCCTTCATTGATATCTACAGAAGGATTTACAGTAGAATTTGTGTCTTAATTTAAACAAAATAATCAATACATGTAATAATGAAAGCACCAAGATTGTTTTTCTAAATGAAAGTAAAAAGTAGCTACTTTTTCATTGGAAGTTTAGGTTCCATAACATTTTGTTGTTGATTCCAGCAACAGACCATGTGTTCCATTGTCCTCTATTGGCGTTTAAAGAAAACATTTCGAGTATTATTTGTGTTCAGAAGCATCTAGAAATAACGTTCTATTATTAATTGAAAATTTTGGCATTGTTTTGTCATAATTTCAGTATTTAGAAGTTACAGCATTGGAGTCGAGCAAATTAATTGTTATTTATGAATAAACGACAAACATGTTTCAGATGATTGAAAATGGTACTAGAAGAAATTAAGCCAGTTGGATATAGGAAGAACCTTGACAACACTAATGTGTTTGATTTCTTGATTAGAAAATCTGGGATGACCCATCAAATCTATAGTTTTACTAAAAAGGCAAAAAATGCAAGCGGTTATCAGTCATTCTATGAAGAGCGGACGTGTTTGTTAGAGCTAAATGCTGCATTACATAGTTCAGGGGGAACATAGTATTTTCGTATATGTCTTACTGTGGAAACTAATGTTGTATCAAACGTATAGAAAGAAGAATTTATGTCGAAGTATGCAACAGCAAACTGCGCTGGAGAAACAGCTTATTTGGGGGTAGAACTCTAGGGTCCTGTAGGGATGATTTGAATGTGATGTATCAAAGGGAAAATTTGATAGGTAAGGAGTTGCAGGGAGTAAAATTTATTTGTTAGGATTTTTTCATGTAAGGAACTCACTAGCTTTCATTTAGGCGAAGTGACACAACTGTTGACCTATGTTTGGAGCTTATGGCCGCAGCAGTGAGGGTTCTTTATTGTACAAAACCTACTGTGACAGAGCACCTCTGTTTTCAGGTCATACCCGAAAGACCTCTCACTTTCACTTTTATTGATGGATGGATGGTGAAAGAAACATTCACTATATTTGCATTATCATAGGTTTGACGAGGCGCTGAGTCTCCTGATTGCAATCTAACCACTAGCGTACTGCCACCAGAAGTTAAAAGTATGAGGCAATGATAGCAAACCTTACCTTACTATGACCTCATCTCACCTTTGGTGTGTTCAGGTGTGCTTGTTTGCCATACTATCAATTCTGTCTTCATTGGTCGTTATCAAATTAATCCAATGAAAATTTGTAGTGTGATATATTGCAAGGAGAACTGATATACAAGGTATTGCAGCAATGGTTTAAATGGTAAATTGTTGAGAGATTTAAAATAGATAGTGTTCCAGGAAGATTTGAATTATAAGATGTTGTAGAGAGACTTAAATCAAAATGCAGTGTTGTAGAAAGATTTAAAATATAAGATGTTGTAAAACTTTTGCTGTGTTGAATTAAGTAATTCATTGCAAAATTAAGGGATACCTAACTTATGCATAGTTCTGATCCTTAGTCGGATTTGGACCCAGTATTTGGCAATTTTTGGTTCTTTCAGCTCTTCAAAGTTTGTTTTTATTTCGGATTTCCCACAATTTTGACTTGAGCATCACTGAATATTATATGTCAAAATACGCATCTGGTACATCAAAAATTTGGTACCGTTTATGTTTTATATTTTAAAGTTTTGCAGGGATATCTTAAGCTGTGAGATATTTCGAGAGGCACTTAACATGGAAAGAAATCATAAGCGAACTTTACACAAAGCATTTTAGGGGGTTGAAAATGTTGAGTATCAGCAAACGGAACGCAATAAAGAATCAGATTAACTGACTTTATTGATAAAACAACAAGTAATACAAACAAGGAAGTAATACAAACAAGGAATAATAGAAAGAAGAAAGTAACAAACACAACAAGGATGTAGTTTACATGACGGAACAAAATGATGAGTTCCTGGACTGTGAGTTCGGTATCTGCTCTGGCGTTGTTGTAACTCGCTTGATTGAAATTCGCTCGGGCTCTCGATATAGGTCAGTTTGCTCTAAAGATTTCCTGTTCGGATCAAAATCATCAGATACACCGTTAATAAAGTAAGTGTCCATAATTCCTTTCCCTTTTACCTCAATTCCACCACGTCTCTCCAAGAGAAAACCCACCTCCCGAATTTCCCTGGAATAAAAAGTAATATTTCAGCTGAAAATGATACTTTGAGTTTGTTTTCAGTTTTAGATGTTCAGGTAAACGTCTCACCTATGTGTTGTGTTACTGATGTGCACACGTCCCGGAAGTCCGTGACTTTCCATGCGCGAAGCTGTGTTTACTGTGTCACCAAAAAGACAGTACCTTGGCATCTTCATCCCGACAACTCCTGACACCACCGACCCGGTGTGTATACCCACGCGAATCTGTAAATACATAAAAAAAAATTTACGGTATACCGCTTTTACATCAACTACTACGCCGGATAGCTGAAAAAATTGCTCAGGCGGCTATAAAAAACAAATAAATAAATAAACATCAACTACTGTCTAAAAGTTACGTAACCTCTATTACTTCTTACCCGAATAGCTTTATTTGACACTGGATTAATCACGTGACTAGTTTCTTGAATCATATCGAGGCCCATGTTAGATATCCTGATGGCGTGATCGTCTCTAGCTTCTGGCACACCTGACACTACCATGTACGCATCGCCAATTGTCTCCACCTACAGAGCATAACAAATTACAAATCCTCCTAAACATGAAGTCTAAATGCATGTAATATTATTGTCTTGATAAATCTAGTCAGGAGAGTATTCCGATTTATGGTCCATATATTAGTACAAAGTTCTGATTTGTCGATGACTCACATTTTGATCTCTACAGAGTCAAATATTTTTATTTAAAAAATATCACCAATAAACTAAACTTTTAGCATTGCTAATTCATTAGTTAAAACCAAAGGAAATTGCGATATCTTGATGAACTAGAATAGGGATGAAAATATAATGTTAGATAAACATTTCTTAACAACTGTCTCAATTATGAATCACTTTTTTGTCGGTTCTTAAAGAAAATATGTTGCATAATGGCGGACAGTTGTTAAGTCGTTCGATATTTCTTAAACGCGAAGAAATTTTGGTTTACAGTACATTAATGATATGGGATTTTGTGAATGTGGATCAATTTTATTTCCAATGATATAGTTCTGAAGCTTACTTTATATATGCTGTGTTTAGTTGTTAACTGATCAAACCGCTGGAAAAGGTCGTTAAGCAGTTCTATGATGTCCATCGGATGACACAAGGCTGCCATGTTTGTGAAAGTAACAATGTCACTGAACAGGATGGTCACATTTTCATGTTTTTCTGAAGTATCAACAGGTTATTATATGTTTTATAATGCAACACACTATCAAACATCGTCTCAATTAAATACCTCAAATAGATGCTATGGATTTTTATAGCTGAATCAATGCTCTAAAATGTACCTGTGATTGATCACTATAGAGGAAACGCACACATTTGATATTTACTATCGCATATCATCTGATACTTATCGATAAATTGACTGTATGATACAAGATCTCCATTCTGTCTTTATGTGTTTTAGTCTTGCCTACCTGCTTTTACAGTTCTACCGTCTCTCAACTGATTGGCCACGTTGACCGGAAGCATTTGATACAACAACATGTCCGTTTTCTTTTTTTCCAGGTCAAGTGCGGTCGCTAGCTTTTTCATGGCCGCTGTAGTCTCGTCAAGTTTCTTACTATAATTGAAAATTTCAAATATCCAAACGTCATCAGCATGGATTATACTTAGATATTTTACTGAAAATAGAGACTGACGACAAACTAACAACTAAACTTTATGACAACCGGGATGATTTCAATTTCTCCATCGCCTAATTACCTCATCTAAGTGGCAATATTCCATCATCATCTACATATGGTGTTTATCTATCCCAAAGTATTCGATACGCAAGAGCTTGTTCTGCATATGATCTATTTCTAAATCGAGACAGGCTTCTGATCAAGAAGTAGATGTTACAGGGGTTTGTACATTCTCGTCTAAAGTCAGCACTTCGCAAATTTTATGGCCTTTATAATGATCTTGTTTGCCAGTACAACTTTCCATTAGGTCATATGCTGTCTGACGTGTTTCATACCAATTATTAGGCCGTTCTTGGAACACTGATTCTGACTACGGATTACTCCGATTACCTGATCGAGATATAGAGCTCAAGGCGGGTGTGAACGGTTGATAGGGGATGCTTACTCCTCCTAGGCACCTGATCCCACCTCTGGTATGTCCAGGGGTCCGTGTTTGCCCATCTCTCTGATGTGTATTTTCTATAGGACTTACGAGATTGAATACTGTTAGTTATCTTAGCCTTTACACTTAAGAACCTCGCCTTCAGAACAAGTTATACAAGTTATGCATAGCTTACTTATGTACCTATACTACCAACAGAATTATATTAACCACGAGCGTAGTAAGAGAAGTTCTGATGTGGGTACCCTAGAGAGGCTAGGAATCGGGAACTGCCTTATGGTCCTCAATGGGTATATGGCGAAGCCCTGGTGGAGTTTTGGGGGACTTGCCCCCGAAGGCTGGTAAATTCTTGACATGAATTTTAGAACCTTCTGGAGACAGGAATTCTGCCTCATAAGAAGATAGATGCAGGTCAGCTAACAAAAGAGCACAATTTGTGTCCATGGGAATTCCAACAGACTGTTGGAAGACCTGATGACTGAAGACTACAAAGTTTTTGTCAATGAAGAACTCTATCATCTTTTTAATCTCAACTTCAAAGTACTTGTGTGTAAAATCAGGGTGGTGTTTAACGAATTATATGCTTTAATAATTGATTCTCCTTCACTTTCGAGTAGATGAAAGATGTGCTTGGTAATGCATTTAGTGTAATGTATTTTTCTTTGTAAAGTTTAGAAATCCAGTTTGAGTACGGTAAGTCATCCCTCCCATTGACAGGGAGTTTGTTTAAAACGGAAGCATGATTTTAAAGAATTCAATCTTTTAAAAGGACCGTTGGAGTATAAGTGCAATTACTAATTAATAAATGTGGAATAAATGCCAGGTTCGTTAAGAATATAGGTGTAAAAATGAGCCATAAAAACAAATACTATGTTGTTGCAAGCTTTGTCAGCTGGAGCCAAAATATATTCCACGTGTAACCTATCTAACTCTTTTATCACTTCTGGTTTACTAAACACAGAAGAAGGGGCCTCCGTGGCCGAGTGGTTAGAGCATCGGGCTCAAAATCACAAGGCCTCTCACCTCTGTCGGCGCGTGTTCGAATCTCGGCCGCGGCGTTATGTGAGCAAGTTTGCCAGTTTACTTGCGGAAGGTCGGTGGTCTCTTCCCAGGTACATTGTATCTGGGTTCTCTCCTCCACCAACAAAAACTGGACGCCACCAGATAACTGAAAAATTGTTGAGTGTGGCGGAAAGCAATAATCAATCAATCAATCTAAACACAGAAGGATAGATGGTACGAATTTTTGTTTTGACATGTCTGATATCTTTTAAAGAGCAGTTTAAGTATAAATCTTTATATATTCGATAATCTTGTAATTTATATACATGGTCGTTGGCGTGTCCGCTTAAATACACCATTGTCGATGTTTAATTGAGATATTATCTTTAACCTATATTTTATTGTCTAAAAAAATTGAAATACCTTTTTCGTAGTAAACGAATCAAAGTTATCATGTGATATTTGACTACGCATGCGTGATTTGATGGCTGTAAGTGTATCCGTATCAGACATAACAACCATAGCATTTGTGTGTATACCTCCCTCCCCCCCCCCCCTCTCTCTCTCTCTCTCTTTGTGTGTGTGTTCACCTGATTTCAACATCTGCTCGCCTTTGTTCGTTCATAAACATTATTTCCATGGTCAAATTGTCTTGAGGAATGTTTGTCAGATAAGCTGTAGAGGAAATAAGGTCTCCCAAGCTGTCGAAGTGAGGGCTACCAATAAACATGATCTCGTCTTTGTCCTCCAAGGGTACCATGTGACCTATGGTTGGTTAAAACTTTGATTAGTCAGAAAATGTCAAGACGGTTCATCTCTTCAGTTCTTATAGATAAATCTTACACAGGATTTGAACACTGAGGCCTAAAAGATATACCAGCTCACTTTGATAGACAATAACTTTCGACAACTGTCATGAATTGAATGCTACCTTTTATATTCTACGTATTATTTAGTGATGTAGAAATAGGGATGTCTGATTTACCTCTTAAGACAGGGCAGTCTGCTTTGGACGGAGTCCCATTGTAATTTTTCACCTTACGTTGAAGAAAAAAATACATGTAAGAACTATTACAACTCATAATGGCATTATAGTCAAATTTCATCTCTGGTTCCTTGATTTCAAAGATGTCGCTAATTTTAGCACGTGCTTGTTGAATTTCACCACAAAGAGTTTTTAAATGGAGTCCTGCACTTTGGATGAACATGTTTTTATCGAAAACAACGCTGAAGGGTAATGCGGTATTCAGACTAATTTCTGGAACAGCCACCATATTGTTTTCTCGCGCATGTGCAAGCTGTTGAGCCTGGGTTTGCGCATGAATTTTCATGTCTTGGTCTTCTCCAGTAATGACTGCTATTTTTTGTTCTTCAAGGACTTTGACCTCTGTGATCACGTGTTCAGAGTATTTATATTTCAATATTTCTAAGTTTTTCCTTGTCAAAACAGTCATGTTGATTTGCGTGTCGAAAATTTGACGAGCAACTTCAGTTAACAACCCTAGAAAGTAAAATCATTTCAAAAAAGAAGTTAACGATTTAACACAGAAACAGATAATATATGATGCAATACGAGGTCGTTTAACTTTATGTATGTAGAAATATGCATCCTATGTCAACGTTTCAAAGTAAATTTTATAAGTCGATCGGTAAAACAGAAATTTAACTGTGATGTGATCTAATTCAACCGCATTGTGTGCCTTGTATTGAGCGATGTATTACAATCGGAACTCCTCTCCCTTTATTCCGTATTCCGAGGGGTTCCGATACGATGTAGTTGTCAATGTTTCCCAACTCTTCATTTTCCAAGCTAGAATCATAGGACCGAGAGACGCAAAATACACCAAATTGATTGAAATTACTTTGTTTTGCTAGACTATAAAAAATTCTCGTCAGTTTTCAGTGAGAGTGCGCCGTCAACAATAAGCAGAACACACAAGGCGTTTGAATAGTTAAATAATGATTGGTTAGCGATTATTTACCTATGGCCACCGGAAACATTCCCGGACGTACTGTAAACACGTGAACAAACAACTTTCCGTCTTTCTTCTCACACCTAAAATCATTTCTGAATAGCCATGACTGAATATACAAATAATGCTTAGACAAAATTCACGTTTCACAGAACACGAAATGAAAACCTTAAAACTCAGTATATGAGTTTTTGCAGAGGAGCAAGGAAATACCGGAAATGGGGCGGCCGCATGCCTTTGTATGTGAGGGCGAGGAGAGAATGTAAAAGGTCCAGGTTCTGTACAAAGGTGTGAAAGTCCTTGCCGAGCGTTCGTAACATCCTGTCGTATCCTCGACTGGTGGCGTAAAAGTAAAAATAATGGCCGAAGGATTCCAACACACCGCTGACATCCAGACCTGTTTAAGCAGATATCTCAATATCTTTATCAAAATGGCGACTGATCACTGGAATTATTAGATTTCGTGGAGATCCATTTTCGTGTATTTCATTTGTACTCATGCCCCGCAAATTTCAAAGTATGTGTGGTTCCCAATGAGAAAATTTTGCGGTTCCGGGTATCTCCTTTATTGTGACCGTTTTGTTTCTACCCGTGTGATGGCAGTTTTGTTGAAAGGACATTTTGTGATTAAAGCCCCCCCACCCCCACCCCAAAGAAGTAACTACTCATATATATATTTTAACTGAAAATGGTGTATGCGTATGTTTTGAACCCTTGTATACAAACTTTTCAGCTCAATTGATAATATGAAAGTTCTCAATTGACGATGTCGTTTATATGTTTTCTTGACGTCTATATAAATGCATGCGTTAATGAGGATAATAATTGCAGTGATTACAGGCTTGTCAGTCCGTTCAGCAGAGTTTATTGCTAGTCAAAACATTTCATTTCTTATTGAAGCGATTATCATTATTTTTCTATCATATATTCCTGAAATCAATATATTGAAATCAAGATATATAATATATAGAACGTTTCAATGTACAGTAACCACATCAGTAAATTACATCCCTTCGAAACTGTAAAATGTCGACAGTCCACGACAACTGTCCCCACGGATCAATGATTCCACAGTAACTATGCAGAATATCGGTATATCAGTAATCCGCGATCCGGGGGTTATAACTCCCGCCCGACGACAACGAGGCCTGCGGGCGGGGCACCTTCCCCCAGCTCTTCTGACCGCCATGGTTTTTGTGAACTGAAAGAGAGTTGTAAATTTTCTTTTGGGGTCCATACCAGTATTGTTAGCTACAGCTACTATCAAACTCATCGTCCGCTTGTCTTCGTAGACATGAAACAGCATAAAATCGTTGTCATCATCAAGCGAGGCTTCCTTTCTGCAAAAACAGAGAAGATGATGATATTCAGATGTTGCATTTTACACACTGCAAATATAAATTCTCTACATTGCAAAGTTAATGAAGCAAAACGTTATTTGTGTGAAGACATTGTGACGCGTCATTTAACTATGACCTATAGTTAATTTTATTTCACTATTATGAGATCTTTGATTCTTTAACCAACTATTACAGTATTAATGATAAAAGATAAAAAATATTTATGGTTTGATTTACTAAGGAACAAATATGTCTGGCTTTGTGAAGCAAAATTGTTGAATTTTGAATAAACAAAGTCTTATTATTTATCTTATTAGGGAAATGTTAATGTAAATATCAAGATACCTTTGTTAATCTTCCAAAACATTTAATTATGTGATTAATATGAAAACTAGATAATTTCATAGAAAATAGAATTGATGCTTTGATTCACTAGAGTGTAAATAAATTAATATATACTCTATATTGTACAACATTTTTGTGATTTGATTAGGTAGACATTATTTGAAACCCTCCATAATAATTATCATGTTATGAAGCATTCTTTTTCATTAATGAAAATTATGCATTGTAAAGAGAAAAACAAAATGATACATGCAAATATCTCAGAACATTTCGTCCATTGTGTTCATCTCAGAGATAAGGTAAATTTTTCTTGATAAATCTTATTTCAATTTTGCAATACATTCATGTCAGATATAAAGCAGAAAAATACTATTTCCTTCCTTACAGAACGGCGTCCCATATCTCCTTGCCATACTGCTCGAGAACCATCTCCCGGAAACAGAGATGAATGTGACCATGCTGAAACAGATGCCAAAGTAGTTTGCTATTCACTCCAATAACGATTACATTTGTATATAGGAGATTTACCGAGTAGTAGTCTACTGAACGTATATTCAATATTACTTTGTTGAAATCGCAACATTCCTTAATTTGTATCATTTCATCTTTTCATTAATATGCTTGTTATTGCTAAAGAAGAGTTAATGTTAGTTTGGATACAGTAGGTCTTGAAAATCAAACGAATAAAACGAAATTATCGGCCCTACATCAATATACTACTCGACAAATACCACGCTTTACCTGTAGAATAAATTTTACCAGAAAGTATTCGTAAAAATTGCTTTCTGTCATGCACCTCATACAGTCTATTCTCTATAAAATGTTGGATAAGTGAGTGTATAGAGCCATCTTATATTATTTTGATCCCGTGAGGACCTGGTTAGAATATGTCCACATTACCCCTTGCTTGTCGTAAAAGGCGACTAAATGGGACTGTTCTTCGGATGAGACTGCAAAAACCGAGGTCCCGTGTCACAGCAGGTGTGGCATGATAAAGATCCCTCCTTGCTTAAAAGCCCTGAGCGCCGAGCATAGGCCTAAATTTTGCAGCCCTTCACCGGCAATGGTGACGTCTCCATATGAGTGAACAATTATGGAACATGGCGTTAAATGATATATAATCAATCAATCATTATATTTTTGAATCGTTTTATCAAGAACGATAACTCCTTATACAACGATAGTTGGTGATACATTAGTTGTAAATTCATGTAAGATATTAAAAATTTCATTCTTCAAAACTTTAATTCATATTGCTATGTACCAATAGAAAACAGTGAGAGAAAAAAAAATGAATTTAGTTTGACAAAGAACATGGAAGGTGATAAAATGTTTTCTTGAATCATTTGTAGATATGGATCCGATACATCAAGACACACGAAAATTATTAACATATTCGTGTAATATGCAATCCATTGAAATTACAAATTTTTACTAAACAGCTATATAACAATAAAACAAAATTCAGCCAACAATTTCATAATTAATGTGGAAGAATTTATACACATTACAAAGTGGTGTAACTAAATAGAATTATTGATGTAGTGAGAACATACCGATTGACATCATAAAATACAGCTACAACACAATGAACGTCGGTGAAATCAGGAGGAAACAATTAGAATATAATAACTAAGAAAATAGAAATTTAGACACACTATGTACTGTGGAATCATTAAAGTTCGTGGGGGCCAATGTTCGTGGATAGCCAAATATTTACTAGTTCGTGGGGATGGAATTTCGAGGATTAACGTTATTTTGAAAATATACAACATTATACTATAGAAGCTGTTGCAAAGAATAACTGGTTCGTGGGGTGTAAAATCATTGGCAAAAGGTTCCACGAAACTCGCGAACATTGATCCCTCACGAACAATAATGATTCCACAGTACTTGTATAAAACAATTTTGCATTAATGAATCGTATATGAAACTAGTATCGAATCAGTTGAAAGACATAAACACACCATATGCCTGTGATAATGGAATATTCGATATAATTGTGGTATGTAAACGATGGAGAAGTTAAAGTCATATCGTTTGTCATCAAGTTGATTTGTTAGTTTGTTGTTAACATCAATAAAATATATAAGTTTGAAGCAGATTTGGAAGATTCTGTGGTGTCTTTTATTTAGAGTTCACTGGGCTATATCGAATCGACATACGAATGAAAGTGATTATTGTCTGACATTATTTGACCTAATGATGGGTTCTATTTGTAAATTAATTGTTAAAACCATATAATGTGAGAAATACTGGCTTCAGTCCAGATTGGACTGTTGAAACTCCCGTAACATCAATGCCTAAAGCATTTTGTTGCAAACGAACACATTGAAGTCTACATCATACGCTTAGTGAATATTGCAAAGAATTCACATAAAATATGATTTTTAAAGGTTAAAAATAATCAACCTACATCAATTATTTCAACGTTTCTTTGAATGTTCTTTTCAGATCAATCGATTCTCAAATGTTTTAAAATGAATAAAAGATTAAATTGTGCGTATCATCAAGTAAGGTAGGTACATTTACAAGATCGTGATGACCATCAATTTTGTTCTTTCATGGTATGCATATATCTTTTATGCAATATCAAACACGTAGGAAGAATAGGAGTACCTGTAACCTTTCATGCTGAACTGAATCTTTCTTCAATGGTGTCTGACGTTTTTCATACCAATTGTTAGACCGTTCTTTAGATACTGATTTTGAATACGGACCCCTCTAGGACTTGCCGTGGGTGTGATCGGTCAACAGGGGATGCTTACTTCTCCTAGGCACCTGGTTCCACCTCTGGTGTATCCATAGTTCCGTGCTTGCCCTTACCCTAATTATATACTCTTCATAGGAATCAGGAGATTGATCACTGTTCATTATCTTCACTTCTTCAGTTGAAATATGGTACAATGGTATGAAGCATTTGAAGATAAATGTAAGCAATTGAGTGTAATTTGATTTTGCTTTTCATAAATTCCTGTGTAATAAATGTCCACCAACCCCATCTTTTGTCGTTACCCTGACTGCAACAATCTTCACCAAACACTTTTCTAGGTGCGACTAGTAGTTATCAGTTTAACGTTTTACGGAGTGCATGCCATGGAGGAATACTATTATTGATACCAAAAAAATATTGATTCTGTATAGATAATACAAGTCTGACTTACCATGACTAATGATAATGTCTCAGAGTGTCTCCCTTGCGTGCGTAAAACCTGAAAATCAATCGAACATTAGTATTAGACACGTGCAATTAAGTAATGATCACAGGTAGACATCTACTTAAATATTGTTTCTGATTCATTCCCCACAGAAATACAATTACCATTCTGGAATATCTGGAAAAAATTGTAATGAAAAAAAAGATAATAAAAATGAGGATAATTTCTGGATAATCGAGTTTGTCAATCATACAATAATTCAATCGTCCCATACTTATCATGTTCTATAAAAAATGAAATAACTCCTTATTAAGAACAAACTAAATGCACATTTGTTAATTTACAAAATATGTGCTCGTTCCAGAAATAGTGTCACAGTTATTTGAAACAAAAGAAACCCCAAAGAACGAGCTTACCACAAACAAGAATCAAAGCAGGTCATCATTTATCGTTGATCCGGATGCACGATGTGTCGCTCTTAAAGTTTTCTCCATAATCGATTAAATAAACACAAAAATGTACTCAGTGATTCAATACCTAATTGTTAACAATGATTTCATTTATTGAGATACTTGTGTGTATCTGATAAATGTGGATATTGACTACCTTTGTGAGTACTATCATTAGGAATTATCCTTCCAATACACTCAGAGAGAAATACGTATTTAGTGGAATGTTTTATTAATTATTTATGGACGTTTTGATAAGAGAATTTGATATATTCGTAAACAAAGGTTCTCTTTGTCATTGTAAATGCAGTTAAATCAAACACCACACGACGGAAATAAAAACATAGATATACACACAAAGAAAGTCCCCCCCCCCCTCCGATATGTACAACAGAGTTGAAGTATTGATATTTTATTTTCAGTATGGAAGACTACAATGAAATAGGGAAAGATTAAATCTTGTTTATTATAATATGTATGCCTGTTTAAAACGAACATTGCATCATTTGAGTATACCTTTCTTGCGTTGCATGTTAGTGAATGTTCCTGGTATATGTGACCAGTGGCAATTCGTTCTTATCTGTGTATAACTAAACCTCCCAGGGAGAGGAAAGATGTGACTTTCCGAAATTTGTTCGACATTGACATCAGAAAATTTGTTCGAAGATACATCTGCTGAAAAACTTACAATGCGGTCCTCTAAGCCACCATCAATATTCACGCACCTTTTAAAAGCAAAGATCACTGTACGACCAAAACCACCATAGTTTAGGGACGATCATCATTTTGTCAACGACATCGTCGGAGGGTTGAACGGATGACAAGAAGAACAAAACTGTCCATCAAGAAGTGTATGTAGGTTACTAAACTCTTACTACATTGTAAAGCAGAGTACTATACTAACAAAATTCAGGAATTAGACAGCAACTCGGAACAACTGTTCAAGAATTACAAACAATCTCATGGGAAATACAAATGTGTCAGTTTTGTTTTGCCTGTGCATGATGACGAAATCGATATTGCAATTACTTCATTGGAAAAGTTCAGAAAATTAGAGATAGTTGTTTGAACACGTCCCCTATGGAAGAGGTTCTTCGGGCTCATATCAAGTTTGATGGTATTCCTTTGGCAATGTTTGAGCCAGAATCGCTTTCGGAGGTACGTGATATTATCACTGCTAATTAGAGCCAATACCCACGAAAGTCCTGAAACAATGTTTAAAGTGTGTTTTGCCAGTCATTACTGAAATTATCAACAAATCTTCCATGGAATCGAACTTGCCATTTGATTTCAAGAAAGCTCGAGCGTGTCATTAGATTTCAAGAAAGCTATAGTATGACCATTAATTAAGCACTAAGTATTGACAAGGATGAATTATAAAATTACAGAAATATGTCAAACTTACCTATTCTATCTAAAGTATTAGAAAAAGCTGCAGTAGCTCAATTTGAAAACCATCTAAACGCTTACATCACCATGATATGCATTTGTTGTTCTTTGTTTTATTGTCTTACATGTAAAGTGCTTTATAATAATTGTTTTAATTAGATAAAGCGCTGTATAAATGTAGAATAACAATAATAATAAAGTATCAAGGATTGGATTCGAATCTACAATCAATGGTATATTATGTCGCTGCTAAATGTAAAACTGGAAATTCTTGAATGAAAAGGCTAAGATAACGAAAAGTATTCAATCTCGTATTTCCTGTAGAAAATACAAATCAGGGAGATGAGCAAACACGGACCCCTGGTCATACCAGAGGTGGGATCAGGTGCCTAGGAGGAGTAAGCATCCCCTATCGACCGGTCACATCCTCCTTGAGCCCTACATTCCGGTGAGGTAAATGGGGCAATCCGCAGTCAGAATCGGTGTGCTAAGAACGGTCTAACAATTGGTATGAAACACGTAAGACAGCATTTGACCTAATGGAAGGTTGTACTAGCAAACTAGATCGTTATAACGATAATAGAATTTGCGTAATGCTGACGTTAGACGAGACTGTACAAACCCCTGACTGTACAAAATCATCTAACATTAAATTTTTTGTCAGCAGTCTGCCACGATTGATAAACTGAACATATGCAGAACAAGTTCTTGTGTACGAATCAGTGGGAGATATAAACACCATATGCAGGTGACGAGATGGAATATTGCCATTTAGATGAGGGAAGTTGATGAGGGAGATATTGAAATCATTCCGTTTGTCATAAAATTGAGTTCTTAGTTTGCCGTCAGCATCTATTTTCAGTAAAATATCTAAGTACGAAGCAGATGTGGAAGACTCTGTAGTGTCTTTTATTTCATGTTCACTGGGATATATCGAATTGACATATGAATGAAAATGACCATTTCTAATAAACAAAACGTCGTCGATATATCTAAATTTTGAAGAAGGCCACAGCAAGAGATTTTTTCTTTTCATGTAGAAACCTTTTAATGGATTCTGCTTCATTAGAACATGGGAATTCCAAGAGACTGTTGGAAGACAGAGTGTTGTTTAACGAAATAATTTATGGGATGACCGATCACAAGATATGAATATTTTCTTTTACCATTTTAGTTGACGAAGCAATGTAAAAAGCCCAGTCTCTAATTTATCGTGAGATATGGTCGTGTAAAGTGTTCTAAAATCATACGTTTTACTGTTGTTGATTTGAGAAAAGTTTTCGGATTTCAATTTCACTAAAAGTTCTGTAGAAGATTTAAGAATCCATATTTGATTTATACCACTTTTGGCATTTGTAGTGGCACAGTACGTTGGAGGTTTCTCCTTCACAACAGTTAATATTTTCATGAGAAGGAAAGATAGGGGCATTGTAGAACATTTACTGAATCCAGCAATGTATCTTTGTTTGTATGGGGTTTATATAGAGTTTGGGTATCCAGTATAGGTACGGTAACTCGTATTCATCAACTCCTTTGACTGGGATATTACGTGTGTTTAAAACTGAAGCATGATTTTGAAGAATTTCATCTTTTGAAAAGGCAGTTGGAGTACAAGTGCGATTATTAAATATGGAATTAATACCAGTTTCGTTAAGAATGCAGTTAAGTATAAATTGAAGATGATTCAAACGTGTCAAACTGCTGTCTTGGTAACCACACAACAACAACAACAGAAATTTATAAACTCGTCGTACCAAACTATACTAATGCAACTAAATTGAATAGAATCCGAAGACATCGGTGCTCCAAAATATCCAACAATCCATCTGACTCCTGCCGCCATAAAAGCTTTGTTTTTTTACTCTTTAAAACTCATAAGAAAACAATTCGACTTAGATATTAGCAATTTCTTAACTAAAATCACAAATAAATTTGAATGGGTTAAAATATATTACAAAGTAAATCATTGTTAAATGTCGTAGATTCCAATAATGGTATGTCATTTACAAATTATCAAAATTATCAAAATATAGTACTTCTATAAGTAATGTGTGAGATACATACACAATAGAAGCACGTAGGTTTGCAAATTATCAAAACCTCTATAGCTGTTATACATACAAAATACATAGAGACATGAAATGAATGAATCCACTTGCTAAAATATCTTTCATGAAATCTATGAAGTTTTATGAAGTATATTACGAGAGCCTCATCACAGTGACGTATTTTTGTTACATACAATTGTGTTAACTGCATACAATCTTATGTCGTTATTTAACTGCACTTTGATTGGTTATTTATTCTTTGAAAAACAACAATATCGCATTTTGACTTTTCACATTGTGACATCACAATACTTATTGAAAATATCGCCTTTGAATTGTGACGTCCCACTTGCTAGGTTTTTTTCTTTTTCTCTTTTCTTTTTAAATTCCTACGCAAAATGAAAATACATGGGGGAATAGTTTTCGAATTCAATAGCTAAAAATGTCAAAACAGAATAAATATAAATATTATGAGTGTTTTGATCATGTTAAATCTGGTGGCAACAATATCATTGAACAATAAAGTACAAAATTCATGGACTTTAAATAATGTTGAATTAGGAGTCTTACCTGTAGTTTAAAACAGTCCAACAGCTGCATTACCTGTCGTTAGAATCCCCAATACATATATATCGAGTGAAGAAAAAAGCTTCCGTGTATGTGCATTTTTCAATCAATTTCACCTCGCGCAGCGGGTGAATCTTCTTTAAAGGAGAAGATACACCTGACTTTAAGTAGGAAGGGATGTAAATTTATCTAAAGTCTCAGCTTAATAGACAAACATTTAATTAATTCTCTACGGAAAGGAAATAGTAATTCTGGAACTGTAAGTAATGTTTATGGACTGCTATGAACGGAAGCCATAAGACTTATCAGAATCGCAAAAAGACAGGATCTCTTTGGTCACAAGTTAATAACAAATATATGTCGATTGCATTATGTGCTCTTTAATCGATTCATAATTTGAATTTCCCTCTCTTTTCAACATATATTTGATTACTGAAAAAAACATTCATGATCACTTTCTGGATCTCTTCAATTTCCTTCCTGTAAAACGTACGACATTCGAAATGGTGTATATCATATCCCAATTCAAGATATCTCATACAACTTATCTTACAATATCCAACTGAGATAGATAGGGCCTCCGTGGCCGAGAGGTTAGAGCATCGGGCTCAAAATCACAAAGCCTCTCACCTCTTTCGGCGCGTGTTCGAATCTCGGCCGCGGCGTTATGTGAGCAAGTTTGCCAGTTTACTTGCGGTAGGTCGGTGGTCTCTTCCCAGGTACATTGTATCTGGGTTCTCTCCTCCACCAACAAAAGCTGGATGCCACCAGATAACTGAAAAATTGTTGAGTGTGGCGGAAAGCAATGAATAATCAATCAATCAATCCAACTGAGATATTACTACATTGAATGCATTACAACATATTAAGTAATAGTAAAGTAAACCTTTATCCTAAAATATGACGATTATAAGATTTATATGTTTATCCTTTCTTTTAATATTTTTATATTCAATACATTGAAACATTCCTGGATATTTGATTTTGGTAAAAACAGCATAAAATTATGTCATCTGTTACAAAGTCTTCCACACCATAGAGGGACAACAGTTTTGACGGTTTTAGTAATGTAAATGAAATAACTCTTTATTACCCAAGTAATTTACCTGTTTACCTGCAGTTACAAGAAGCATGATATTGTAGTTTACAATAAACATGTGTAGTTATTTCGATACACCGGTTTCATAGAAAACCTCACGTGTAGTGCCGTGAAACAGTCAAATCTACTGACAGGTCCATTACTTAAGTGTTACATGCTAAAAGAAGTCAAGTAGGAGCAAGCAAAATTTGTAATTAGCTCTAGTAATAACCTTGTAACATACATTTCAAATTGATCATGTAATTATCAGGAGTAGAACGAATACTAATAGATAATACAGTTAGCAACCCACCGTCGCCAGCCCTGGTTGGTCGGTCAATCGCTGTGCTTCCGGGCTCAGGTTACTCGGAGATAGAAATCATCTCTGCTGGTGGACTGTTAGTTCCCGAGGGTATTCACCAGCCCAGTTGCTACGTACTTCGGTACTAACATGAGTTACGGATAAAAATTTGCTGTGACAAAATTAAGAAGTTCCTTTCAAAATTAAGGATTATCTCCGTCATGCATAGCTCTGATCCTTTGCCGGATTTAGCTCCATTATTTGGTATTTGTGGTTCTTTCAGCTTATTTAGGATGTCCAACATTGATTTGAGCATCACTGAAGAGACTTTATTTGAATAAATGCACATCTAGTGCATTAAAATTGGTACCGTTTATGTTTTATATTTATAGAATGCGAGCAAATTTCTTTTGAACAATCACTACGCTTGTTTTTCGACTTCTAACTAATCAAAACAGAACCCGTATGTATAAAGATATAGCGATTTCGACATTGAACAATTAACAAATGAACAATCAGGCGTGTTGGGGGCATAGATTTCTTATCAAAGATAGTTTCGTTGCATAAAACACAAGTTTCAGTGACCGCAGCCATTGTTCAGGTAAACGCACCTTCGTTAAACCAGATCTTCAATTTCATGATAAGCGTGAATTCTATTGGTCAACAAATTATATCATTCTTGCCATGCATATTTATGAGAAACGAGAAAATTTTCACGCTGAGAGCCACGAATGAAAAGGAAGAGGAGCTTACATTTCAGCCGGGGCTTGCGGCAATGTTATCGGACTTTGCTTGACCCTAGAATGAACCTGTTCCCGGACCCGAGGTTCAAGCATTACTGATGTTATCTTAGAATGCTGTCTAACACTGTTTTGTAATACACCTTATCTTTTTTTCTCTCCGAACAGTTTTCCTTATTAGGTAAAAAAAATTTTTGATAAAGAGTTTCTCAGGTACCAAATTTAAATTTTGATGAGGTAGACAGGTTTTTTGTTTTTTTTGTTTTTGTTTTTGTTAAATGCAATTGCATCTAGCATGAGTTATCTTTCCATATTTTGTTGACTGTCGCTTGAGATACCTTTTCTTTCTCATGTATATGTTTATATAGAATAAGCAAATATAAATTTAATTTTTATATAAACAAGCTTCACATTACTTACTATTAAGTGTATGCTATTATTCTTAAACACTTACGAATAAAAGAGTATGCATTCAATAATTATTTGATCAAAAATATTCTTACAATTTTATCAAAACCTGATGAATGTTTTGCATAAAATATATAAGACAAGAGTAACGTAAATAATGAAATAAAAATTTGAAGAAAAAAAATTCAATGCGATAACTTTTCAACTGATGTGGCGCTGCCTGAGAAGCTATTAATTAATTGTTTTGGCCTCGTGGAGAGTGACATAACTTGCATAACCTATTAAAAAGCTAAACTTCCGTGTTTTAATAGCAATAATTTTATATAGGGACAAAACGAAGGTGTCTTACAAATTCCCTTCTTCTTTTTACTTTGAAAAATTAAATCTGTGACTTTAAATATTGCGAGTGAAACCTAAACATATGATACTGCATATTGTGTCATCTTTGAAAGTTAATGTTTTGTTTTATCATGTATGGCTGGGAATTCCAATTCATACTTTTTATAACGAAGTTGAAGATAACTGAACGATAGGATTGTATCGCCGCCTACCTTCTGATCAATTTTTAAAACTTGTCATTTGTTAAATGACTTTTTATATCAACATAGATATTCATATGAATTTTCATAACATTTGATATATTTGACAAAAGAAAGATAACTCTATAATGTGAGTTAAAATCACGTATTTCACAATATTGATTGATTGATTGTTTGTTTGTTTTCCGCCACACTCAACATTTTTTCAGTTATCTGGTGGAGTCCAGTTTTTGTAGGTGGAGGAGAGAACCCAGATACAATGTATCTGGGAAGAGACCACCGACCTTCCGAAAGTAAACTGGCAAATTTTCTTACATATATCGGCGCGAAGCAGGATTTGAACCCGCGCCGACTAGGGGTGAAAGGCCTTGTGATTTTGAGCGCAGTGCTTTAACCTCACGGCCACGGAGGCCCCCGTATTTCACTATAGAAATAGATAACTCTATAATTTGAGTTAAAACCACGTATTTCACTATAGAAATAGATAACTCTATAATTTGAGTTAAAACCACGTATTTCACTATAGAAATATATAACTCTATAATTTGAGTTAAAATCAAGTATTTCACTATAGAAATAGTCACCGTGCGTAGTTGTCTATAGTGTGTTATACTTGACCAATTTGCAATTACAATTTATTTGCCATTTTTTCGCATAAATTCGATTAGTGTGATAGTGACAAAGCAACATAAGCAACACAAATTAATCACTGCGTCAAATAGATACAACCTTGCGTCTTCTAACAATATATATATATATATATATATATATATATATATATATGAGCAATAAATTGGAAATAAATGATGGCCTTTTTGCACTTAATATTCGAAAATGCTCATCATCTAGAAATTAACAGTGTACAAAGCCATATTTGATACGCAAAAGCCTGTTCTGCGTATGATCAGTTTTGGAATCGAGATAGGCTACTGAGAAACAAGTGATATTACAGGGGCTTCAAAAGTCTCGTTTAAAATCAACATTTCGCAAATTTTAAGATCTAGTTCGCCAGTATAACCTTCCATCAGGTTAAATGCTGTCTGACGTGTTTCATACCAATTGTTAGGCCGTTTTTGACACATTGATTCTGACTGCAGATTACTCCGTTAACTTGATCGGGAAGTCTCCTCCTAGTCACCTGATCCCACCTCTGATATGTCAGAGGTCCGTGTTTGTCCACCTCTCCGGGAATTACGAGATTCAGTACTGTTCGTCATCTTAGCGTTTTCATATGGTTATTACAACGACCTAGTTTGAAAATACAACCTTTCTTTGGGTCAAATACCCTCTGACATGTTTCATACCAGTTGTTAGGCCGCTCTTGGCTTACTGATTCTGACTAAGGATTGTTCCATTTGGCTGATTAAGATATAGGGCTGAAGGCGGGTTTTCTCGTTGTCAATTGAGACGTATAAAATTTATATGTTTGCAAATCACTATTGTAAATCATCAATATATTCTCTCCACATGATTTTCCAATAATAGATCAAAACAAATATGTTAAATTTGAACCAACGATGTACCAAGAATTTGCAAACATTGCCCTTTTCATTTTAAAATACGTTTCTCACTGGGGAAAGGGTGTTGCCTTATCGCTTCATCCGCTCTCAACGAAGCAAAACAAAAACAATCATGTGTCATATTTTATAAGATGACGTCACCTCACACCGACGCTTGAATCGCGAGTTATCGCTTGCTTATACATAGGCCTATTTTCTTGCGTCGGATTTACTATTAGCGACAATGTTGCATGCAATTATAAGTTTTCATGTAGTAGAAATTATTGCATTTCCTGATACTAAAAGACTTATTTTGGGTAAGCCTAAATGATGCAATTCAATCTGTAGGAGCTGAGTGACTTTAAAGGGCAGCGAAATACGCATTGCATGCATAGCCTATACATATTTTGTGTCATGAAAAACTTCAAACTTCATCATCAATAAGGGCATCCGAGGCCGAGTGGTTAGTGCATCGCGCTCAAAATTACAAGGCCTCTCACCTCCAGTCGGCGTGGGTTCGATTCTCGATCACACCGATATATGTGAGAAAATTTATCAGTTTACCTTCGGAAGATCGGAGGTCTCTTCCCGGTTACATTGTATCAGGCTTATCTCTTCCACCAATGAAAAAAATAAAGTGAAAAATTATTGTGTGAAAAGGCCACGATAACGAACAGTGATCATTCTCATAATTCCTATAGAAAATACAAATCAGGGAGATGGTCATACCAGAGGTGGGATAGGTACCTAGGAGGCTACAGATTTTGTCTTCTCATGTAGAAGCCTTTTAATGGATTTTGCTTCATTAGAATAAAAAAAAGTGTCATGTAACAAAGGAGCAAAATTTGTGCCCATGGGAATTCCAACAGATTGTTGAAAGACCTGATCATCAAAGACTGCGAAGATATTGTCAATGAGGAACTCTAGCATCTTTTCAATATCAACCTCAGAATACCTGTGCGTGGAGTCAGAGCGGTGTTTAAGAAAATAATTTTTGGGATGACCAAATCACTAAATATGAATATTTCCTTTTAACAGTTTTGTTGATGAAGCAACTGTCTATGATGTCAAAAGGTCTAGCCTTTAATTGATTGTGAGGTATGTAAAGTGTTGTAAAACTATACATTTTAATGTTGTGAATTTGAGAAAAGTTTTGTGATTTCAAATTCACTAAAAGTTCTTTAGAATTTTTAAGAATGCACATTTGATTTACACCAGCATATGCAGTGTCACAGTACGTTGATGTTTCTCCTTCACAGCAGTTAATATTTTCGTAAGGAGTGTGGAAGATAAAATGGTTTAGGACAGTTTATGGGCTTTTATAAATCCACGTCACATGTTATAAAGCGTAAACTGATCCAAACTAGTTTGTACTCGTAAATATCATTCCTTAAATAGAGGATAATCATATGATATAGAGTTATTCCACGACATAACGCCCCACACTTCTCATCATTTACGCTAGGAAATTATGCATGGTTGTGTCACCAGCTTATACACTCGGGGTTTCTAAGATATCATGGTGTTATTTTACGACATAGTAATGACTCACTTATCAAGTATATCATTATAAAAGTGAGAAATATAACATATCTGCGTCATACATTGAAGTAGTTAAAATATTCTGTGTCATAACCGCCTCACATATCATTAGCTCATACACCTGCGCAGAAACGGATAATATACGCAGTCAAGAAAATATAGTGTTATTCTACGACACAACTTTTTTCAATATCTACGTATTAAACATAACATGTTGCAACAAACTCATTCATATGAAGATTGCGTTATTCTACAACAAACAACGCCTCATACTTCTCGTTTCTTATCATTTACATTAAGGAACACAACATGGGCGCATAAAATAATTTCTTTAATATACGACATAACAACACCTAACACTATAAGTGTCGCATTATGTAGGCCTACGGAAGAGAACAGAACAGCATTGCGTCACACATTCGCACAGATTAAATCAACATAGAGTTATTCTATGGCATAGTTTCTCTATGGAACACAAATAATATTCAAAAGAATCCACGCTAAACTACTTTTTACATACCACATGTCGTCGGTCTAACAATAGCATTCGATTATAAGCAACATTAAGGTTTACGCAACATAATACGTCCAATACTTCATCTGACTAGCAATAATGTAATTTAATAACCAACTTTAAGTCACACACGCAAATACAAACAACAGGTTGTTGGTCTAAGAATAACATTAAATCATAGTTAGTCTGAAGTGCAAACGCAACTACACATAACACGTTGTTGGTCTAACACACATTTATAACCAACCTTAATACAACTACGCACACACAAATCGACGTCGGTTGTACAGCAACGTGAAATGATAACGAACACGAACTGTGCACACGCAGTTAGAAACAACTCGACGATGGTTCACCGAATTATTAAATTATAATAAACACAGACTCGTGTGGACGCTGCTACACAAAAGACGTCGTTGGTTTAACAACATGACAATAAACAAACCGCAGTCAAGCTCACGTAACTGAACTCAACACAAAGTGTCTTGGCATAACTGTAAACAACACGCCATTTAAGGCAACTATAGTCAACATGTAATCATGCTAAGGAAACTGATTGATTCGTTGATTCTTTATTGCCGTGAGCCACAGACTCATTGGATGTATATATATATATATATATATATATATATATATATATATATATATATATATACAATTAACAATATGATATACAAACACAAACAACATAGTGGAGAGTTAGTAGACTCCAATATTACAAAAATGCACATTTATAATTTTTGAGAATTCCTTATTTTTGTCGCATATTGTAGATATTTTCCAAGATTATTCATTTCCCTAGTATTTCTACACCTAGTAGCTTGATAAGTTTAAAAACACTTGGTTTTGTATGATACAATTTCTTAATGAATTGTTTTCTTAGTTCATCAAAAAGTGGACATCTTAAAATAAAGTGGAACTCGTCCCGTATATTATACAGATCACAAATAGTGCATAATCGTTGTTTTCTGACAATATTATTGTATCTACCAACTTCAACATTCAATTTATGGGATGAAGTTCTAAAGTAAGTAATATAAGATTTGTAAATCATATCAATGGGTTTCGTTACGTATAAATGTAAAAAGAAGTTATTAATCAAATGATGATATAAAGAACCTGTCGGAGAACCTGACATGTCTATTTGTAAACATCAATCACACGTTGTTCGATTATCTTGCAAGTATTATTACTTATGTTTGAGTCATTTCATATGATAAACATAATTTAATAACATAAATGATTCCAATTCTCTCTTTGAATGTTTACAATCCAACTATCATTACATAAAATACGTTCATCATAACATGCCTTTAAAATACAACGGAACTCTACCAAGTTCGCAGTAAACTAAATTATTGCAGGCTTTATTATTTACAAACAAAACTCTTTAACAAAAATTTATATGTACTTTTTCAACATCTATAGCCTTGTGAAAACCCCAAATATCTGAACCGTACAATAAAACAGTGTTAACATATACATAAAAAATATAACATTGTGTTTCTGTTTTAAAGGAGTGTTCTTTTTCAAATTATTAGAAATCGAAAATAGTGCTTTTCTCCCTTGTTCTGCAGCATGTTTCTGGGTTTCACACAACTTTTAACATTTTTATACATTGACTTAATGATATTGAATAACTTCCTCTGTGTACCTTCATTGAATAATTTATACCACAATTTGGATCTCTCAACTGAATCAAAAGTCTTCTGAAAATCTATGAAACAGCAATATAACCTTCTTTTTTTTACTACAAAGGATTTTGTTAATCAGTGTCTGTAAAACAAACATTGCGTCAACTGTTGAAAGTTCTGCTCTAAAACCAAATTGAGCGTCAGTCAGTATACGAAATTCATATTCCCATTCTATAATTTTGTTATTCAATATACTTGTAAAGAATTTTCCAAAGCAACTCACCAATTAAATACCTCTATAATTATTAGTATCATTAATACTGCCTTTCTTAAATACTGATACAATACATGCCTTTGCCCATGCACCAGGAAGCCCGACAGAAATATATCAGTAAACAATTTTTGTAATATCGGTAATAAAATATCTCCGCATTTGATACAAACTTCATTCAAAATGTAATCTTCACTACAACTTTTATTTAATTTAAGTTTACCCACAGTCATCTTAATTTCTGTAATAGAAATGTCTCTGTCTAATTCTTCGTAGACAGCAGTTGTGTTTGATATTACATTACCGTCTATTTCATCTTTTTTGGAAACCAAATTTTTAAAATGCAGGTAGAATTCGTTATTACGTAAATTGCTTCGTATCTGTTTAATCTTTTTTTGATTTAAACATTTTGTGGAATTGTTTTGGATTATGTTTTCGTAAGTAATTTAGCATATTGCCTTGTAGTCTTTTGTACTGACGCTTAATCTTTGATTCTGTTTTCTTGTATATATTCTTTGCTTGACATAATCTCGGCCTGTTTTCTAAACATTTATTAAAAGAAAATAATCTATCTTTATATTCCCTGAATAATTTTTACAACTTTCATTAAACCATGGCGCATCATCCATGAGCAGGGCTTTTTTGCTTGAACTGCGTGGTACCTGTTCATTAATTTTACAGTGTGCTAAAATACAGTTGTTAATAACTGTACAAATACTTTCAACACAAATATTGACATCCCACACACTGGTAAAAGGAATATCAAGATAACCGTATAATTGGTCATTTATATCCTTTAACTCATTCAAAATGATTTGGGTATTTTCTTCATTCCTTGATTTACAAGATGCTCTACCTGTGGAGTTTTGATCATCGTGCACGGGCGACTCATAGAGCACCTTTATTTTAAATGATACGGGTGAGGGATCAGAAAAAACAGAAAAGTTACCGAGGTAAAATCGTTTACATCATTAAAACTCTTACTTTCAGTTAGGACATTACCTATCAAACTACAACCTTTGGAGTTCTAAATTTTTTCCCCATAATACCCTGATAGCTTCTTCCGTTTACAATCTTTAATCCAGTTGTTTTGCATAATTCTAACAGCTTTCTACCAAAACTATTAAACAAATTATCCATATTCTTACATACATATAAATCTGGTTCACTATCATAGTTTAATATAGATGCATTTCAGACATGATATGATTTACGTTATCATTCTGTATAGAGTCATCATTTTCCCGGTTCTAGCATTGAAATCTCTAGTTACGTATATGTGCCATCATTTTTGTACTTACATATTGAGTCTTCGAGTTGCTGAAATCTTTTCATGAAAAGGCTAAGATAACTAACAGTATTCAATCTCGTGATTCCTATAGAAAATACAAAGCAGAGGGATGGGCAAAGACAGACCCCTGGTCATACCAGAGGTGGGATCAGGTGCCTAGGAGGAGTAAGCATCCCCTATCGACCGGTCACACCCGCAATGTTCATAGGCAGAATATATTCAAATCGTCCACAAAAAGAAAACAACCTTTCAGCTCAATAGTTAGATGAATCGAGGATGTTTTATCCATTAACCGTATTTATTTTCATTAATATGTCAATTCGATATACTCAAGTGAACTCGAGTAAAAAGGCTTTACAGTCTTACATATCTACTTCATATTTGAATATTTTATTGAACAGAGTATCAACTGTAAACCAACAACACAACATTATTACAAACGAAATGACTTCAGCTTCTTCATCGTCACCTTTTCGTATTTCTGTAGCAATACTCCATATTCCAACCACATAATGGTGTTTTATGTAGCTCTACTGATTCTATACACGAGAGCATGTTTGTTTTGCGTATGATAAGTTTGTAAATCCTACTTGCCACTTACAAATAACTTGATGTTTCAGGGGTTTCAACTTTCCCTATTTTAGCATTTCCAAATTCTATGGTTGTTAAAATAAAATGTGCGAATATGAGCTATCATTGGGTCGAATTCTGTCCGACGTGTTGTTGTTTCAACATTATTCGTTAAAATCAACATTTCGCAGATTCTATGTTTATTGCAATGATATAATTTGCAAATGCGATCTATTATTGGGTCGAATACTGTCTGACGTGATGTTAAACCGTTCTTTACTTACTGGTTTTACCTATTCAAGATACAGGGTTCACGACGGGTGTAACAAGTCAACAGGGAATTCTTACTCATCCTAGGCACCTGATGTCACACCTGGTGTGTTTAGGAGTCCGTGTTTGTCCTCTTAATTTTGTATTACTTGTGAGATTTCCAACATTTTTGACTTGAGCATCACTGAAGATACATTATTTGTCTAAATGCGCATCTGTTGCATCAAAATTGGTACCGTTTATGTTTTATATTTATGAGTAAATAAATATTTTTGTCGCGAAATATTTTTGTGGTAAAGGCCAGTAGTATCTTGTGCTGTATGTGGTACATCGTGAACACAAAACAAGATTCAATTGACTAAATTGAAATACTATTACTTCTATTTAGTGAAAATTATACCCATCAATGCACAGATTTCCAAAAAATAAAATGATATACATGTTTGTAGATGCTTTAAGATATAAATAATACCTAATTGTGTTCCTTACTCATCAATGATATGCCATACATCATGCATTTTCCTTTAACATGTTGCAACAATTAAGCTATTAATGTGATACTGTAAATGGAAAGGGGGTGTTATTAACTTTCATTTTCAGCATTATTACATGTTTGCGAACACAAATCTAGTATACCCTCCAATGCATCGTCGCAAGCCACGGCTGAAATGTGCACTCCTCTCCTCTTTCACCCGTGGTTCTCTGCGTGAAATGTTCTTTTTTTCTCATGAATATGCATGACGAGAATGTAATTCGTTGACCAACAGAATTCACGCTTAGTCTAAAATTGTAGATCTGGTTTAGCACATACGCTCTTAACTCAATAATATCTCCGGCCATGAAAACTGGTGCTTTATGCAACGACACTGTCCTTGGTAAGATATCATATACCCCAGCACGCTTGTTTGTTCATATGTTAACTGTTGAATGTCGAAATCGCCATATCCGTATACATACGGGTTCTGTTTTGGTTAGTTTTCCGAAGGAGTAGACGAATAAGAGTTCCGATTGGTCAAAAGTAATTTGCTCGCATTCTATAAACAGTTTGAATATCCGATTAACCTGTGCTCGGAAGCTCAGTGATTGATCGAACTGCATCATGCATATTTATGAGAAACGGAAACAAAAAACCACGTAGAGAGCCACGGGTGAAAAGGGAGAGGATCGTACGTTCAGCCGTGTCTTGTGACGATGCAATGCAGGGTATCTCGTACTAGATTTGTGCTATAATAACAAACTGTGCTGCAGAGAGAACGTACGCTGTCAGGTATTTTGGGAGAACTTTAGGTTCTTGTAGGAATAATTAGAATGTGAAGTATTAGAGGGAAAATTTGTTATATAAGGAGTTGCAGGGAGGAGTTTATTTCTTACACCTCATTCAAGATTTTTTTCACTTGTGTAAAGACCTCACCAGCTTTAATTTTTGGTGAAGTGCCACAAATTTTGAACTATGTTTGGCACTTATGGCCGTAGCATTGCAGGTTTCTCGTTGTACCAACATTTAATGTAACACGGTACCTCCATTTTCAGATCATACCCGAAATACCTCTCACTTTCACTTCTAATGATGGGTGGATGGTAAAAGAAACATTTACTACTTTTGCTACACATCATAGATTTGACGAGGCGCTGAGTCTCATGGTTGCAAAGCAAGCACTCTAACCACTAGGGTACTGCCACCAGAAGTTAAAGGCTGAAGCAATAACATCAAAGTGTACCCTTCCAGGATGTGATCGCATTTTTTGTGTCCAGGAGTGATTGTTTGCCCTACTATTAATTTTGTGTTCTTTGTAGGCTTTATGATACAAAACAATTTCGTTATCAAAATATTCCAATGAGAATTTGTAGTGTGATACATTGCAAGGAGAACTGATATACGAGGTATTGCAGCAATATTTAAATGGTAAGATGTTGTAGAGGGATTAAATTGTATGGTTTACCAGGGAGATTTGAAATGTGAGGTGCTGCAGGGTGATCTTAAGCTGTAAGATATTTTTATAGATACTTCACATGGCGAGATGACAAGAGAACTTTACACAAAGCATTTTAGGGGGTTGAAAATGTTGAGTATCAGCAAACGGTACGCAATAAAGAGTCAGATTAACTGCCTTTATTGATAAAACAACAAGTAATACAAACAAGGAAGTAATACAAACAAGGAATAGAAAGAAGGAAGTAACAAACACAACAAGGATGTAGTTTACATGACGGAACAAAATGATGAGTTCCTGGACTGTGAGTTCGGTATCTGCTCTGGCGTTGTTGTGACTCGCTTGATTAAAATTCGCTCGGGCTCTCGATATAGGTCAGTTTGCCCTAAAGATTTCCTGTTCGGATCAAAATCATCAGATACACCGTTAATAAAGTAAGTGTCCATAATTCCTTTCCCTTTTACCTCAATTCCACCACGTCTCTCCAAGAGAAAACCCACCTCCCGAATTTCCCTGGAATAAAAAGTAATATTTCAGCTGAAAATCATACTTTGAGTTTGTTTTCAGTTTTACATGCTCAGGTAAACGTCTCACCTATGTGTTGTGTTACTGATGTGCACGCGTCCCGGAAGTCCGTGACTTTCCATGCGCGAAGCTGTGTTTACTGTGTCACCAAAAAGACAGTACCTTGGCATCTTCATCCCGACAACTCCTGACACCACCGACCCGGTGTGTATACCCACGCGAATCTGTAAATACATAAAAAAAAAAATTACGGTATACCGCTTTTACATTTTTTCACATTCGTATATGCACATATATTGATCAATCATCTGTTCGTCAATACATTGGGTTTGTTTGTGAATATCATGCGTTTTAAAGGACCTCCTTGGTCAAGTACGTTCTTTGTAGTTCTTTTCAACAGCTTTCTAGTGTTCTTTTCTGTCAGGATATCAAGGAAGATTTCATTCGTAGTCCGAATTATGATGGGCAATTCTAAAACTAACTGTTCTGTCCTTTGCAAAAGGAGTTTGATGCAGGAATATACCCATAAACTGTTCTAAAAATTCGAAACTCAATGCGAACAAGACACACTCGGAAACAGAAGCCAACAGCGGCGAGTAGAAATTGTTAGGAGGTATGTAAGTACTGCAGTACTATCTGTAGGTATTTTGTTTCAGTGTTTAAACGGATATTGATAGAAATTGATAGAAATAGAGAAATGATGCTCAATGTGAGCACAGAAAATTTTGCGCCCTAAATTATGTTTTTTTCAACGTATAGATCTGAAGCTCTCTGGCCTGATTTCCCAGTATTTATGACCGGGGAGCTAGAGATCCGCAGGTAGTAATAAAATACATAGGTTACAGTAAGTGATGGTACAGTAAAGAGATTTGATCACGTTTTCAAACATTTTATCAGAACTACTTCGCTAAAATTGAATTTTAGGAAGGAATGTAAAATAAGACACCCAGAAAACCTTAATCATATGATCGAAATTTCGGGTGACATAGCACTCGCCATATATATGTAACAAGTGTTTTGCTTATTACAAGTCCCTTCGAGAATTTTGTACTCATATTGAAACGATCACCGGTTATAGGTGAAGTACCACTTTAGACCTATGTTTAGAGCTCAGTGAGGGTTCTATTACGTGTCAACGCCTGTCGTCACGCGGGTTTGCCTTTTGTAAGGCCATATCCGAAAGACTCGTGATTCTCACTTTTAAATGCGGAACATTAAGGCGAAGGAAATGTGAAGAAATAACAAACAGTGGTCAATCTCATAAATTCCATTAAGAATACACAGATTCGCATTGCATGCTCTCGTATATCGAATCAGTAGAGAGACATAAACAGCATATGAAGCTGCTAATGGAGTATTGCTACATAAAATGGAATGTAGATGATGGAATTGGTTGAGAGACATCAATATCATATGAATGTAATCAACATGCCTCGCCGTCTATGAGATTGATCAACCCAATAGAGAAGTCGTTACAAACCTCATAAATTATTTATTTTCTTGAGGATCATTTATGTGATAAGAAGTGAACACAGCTGAGTTGTTAGTTTGCCGTCAGCATATATTTTTAGTAAAATATCTAACTACGAAGCAGATGTGGAAGACTCTGTGATGTCTTTTATATCAAGTTCACTGGGATATATCGATTCGACAGATGAATGAAAATGATCATTGTTAATGGATAAGACGTCGTCGACATATCTAAAGAAAAATAACTAAAATCTAATGTTACAAGAATGCAATTTCATACGAAGATTGATTCAGATCGTCATACTTTGTCAGAAAGAGTTTGATGAAGGTCGTTACCGTTAGGGACCCAAGGTAATATAGGCAAACGAAACTTAATTAACAAAACAAATATTTTCAGTAATTCACTCATATCATTGTGTCACTAGTAAGTAAGGTATATCGTAACACTAGTGTCTAAAAGTCACGTGATTTCTATTATTTCTTACCTGAATAGCTTTATTTGACACTGGATTAATCACGTGAGTAGTTTCTTGAATCATATCGAGGCCCATGTTAGATATCCTGATGGCGTGATCGTCTCTAGCTTCTGGCACGCCTGACACTACCATGTACGCATCGCCAATTGTCTCCACCTACAGAGCATAACAAATTACAAACCCCCCGAAACATGAAGTCTAAATGCATGTAATATTATTGTCTTGATAAATCTAGTCAGGAGAGTTTTCAGGAGAGTTATATATATATATATATATATATATATATATATATATATATATATATATAAGTATAATGTTCAGTTTTGTGGACAACGCACATTTTGATCTCTACAGAATAAAGATTTTCATTTCCAACTATCGCCCATCAAATAAACTTTTAACGTCGCAAATTCACAGTTATGAATCCTTTTTTATCTTTTCTTTGAGGAAATACGTAACATAATGGCGGGCAATCATGAATTCCTTGGATATTTCTTGAACACGAATACAGTTTGGTTTATAGTACATTAATGATATGAATTTTTGTGAATGTGGATCAATTGTATTTCCAATGGGGAGAGTTCTGATGCTTACTTTATATATGTCGTGTTTAGTTGTTAACTGATCAAACCGCTGGAAAAGGTCGTTAAGCAGTTCTACGATATCCATCGGATGACACAAGGCTGCCATGTTTGTGAAAGTAACAATGTCACTGAACAGGATGGTCACATTTTCATGTTTTTCTGAAGTATCAACAGGTTATTCTATGTTTTATAATGCAACACACTATCAAACATCGTCTCAATTAAATACCTCAAATAGATGCTATGGATTTTTATAGCTGAATCAATGCTTTAAAAAGTACCTGTGATTGATCACTATAGAGGAAACGCACACATTCGATTCTTGCTATCACATATCATCTGTTACTTATCGATAAATTGACTGTATAAAACAAGATCTCCCTTCTGTCAATGTGTTTTAGTCTTGTTTACCTGCTTTTACAGTTCCACCGTCTCTCAACTGATTGGCCACTTTGACCGGAAGCATTTGATACAACAACATGTCCGTTTTCTTTTTTTCCTGGTCCAGTGCTGCCGCTAGCTTTTTCATGGCCGCTGTAGTCTCGTCGAGTTTCTTACTACAATTGAAAATTTCAAAAATCCAAACTTCATCACCATCCATTTTACTGAAGAGCCTCGCCTTTAGAACACGTTATGCATAGCTTCCTCGTATACCTTTACTATCAACAGAATTAGAGTGACCAGGGCGTAGTAAGGGAATCTCTGATGTAAGTTCCTTAATGAGGCAGGAAGCTTTTCAAATTTGCTGGAAGTTTTTAAGAATTTGTTTTAGAATCCGCAATTTGATTTACACCCCTCCTGGTATTTATTGTGGCATTCATTGTGAAGTTTCACATTCACAGCTGTTGATATTTTCTTGAGGAGTAAAGATGAGCTTGGTAAAACATTTACTGGATCCAGTTATGTATCTTCTTTGTAAAGTTTGGGAATCCAATATAGGCAAGATAACTCATATTCATCCGTCTCATTGACTGGGATACTAACTGTGCTTAAAACTGAAGCATCGTTTTTGAAGAATTTCATCTTTTGAAAGTGCAGTTGAAGTAAATTTTGATGCATATTCGGTAAATCATGTTATTCATATACTTGGTCGTAAGCATGTGCACTTAAATGTACCTCTTTTTAACTGAGATATTGTCTTTCACCCATATTTTATTGTCTGAAAAATTTAAATACCCTTTTTGTAGGAAATTAATTGAATACATTATCTTCTTTTTGTGAGAATAGTGTGCAATGCCCTTAATCAAGGTTAGAGTACGCAAGCGCAATTTGACGATTGTGCGTGTACTTGTATTACTTATAACAAGCATGGAGATATGAAATTGTTCACGTGTTATTGTCGTGTAACCAATGCCAGGATGATTACATAATATCTTGATCCATCACCTTGTATTTTATTAGATCCATACCTTTTATGAAATGGCCACCGAGTGAAATATATCTTAGGTGAAATTATCAATATGACTGATGTTGAAAAGCTGCAGTTCTGTTCATGATTATAGATATTAAGTTAGTTCCGAAAGGTTTTTAAGAAACCATTATATGTTTAATGTGAAGTTCTATCACAACGCACCAAGATTAGGAAGAATGATATTTTGGAAAAGACAGATATCGTACAGCTAATAGGTGACTAGGGAGTTCTCCATTTAATTGTGAACAGCAAAATATATCCATCAAAGGCCTTTTAATGATAAAATGTGATAACCTACCTTATACATCACTCCAGGTATCTTCCACACACTTCGATATTGCCTCCTCAGAACGTCAAGTTACCTAGTGTGTGCCAAATCTAGCTAGACTAACATGACCTATACTTTTAACAGAATCTATAGTTGTATACCTCCCTCCCCCCCCCCCCCCCTCTCTCTCTCTTTGTGTGTGTGTTCACCTCATTTCAACATCTGCTCGCCTTTGTTCGTTCATAAACATTATTTCCATGGTCATATTGTCTTGAGGAATGTTTGTCAGATAAGTTGTAGAGGAAATAAGGTCTCCCAAGCTGTCGAAGTGAGGGCTACCAATAAACATGACTTCTTCTTTGTCCTCCAAGGGTACCATGTGACCTATGGTTGGTTAAAACTTTGATTAGTCAGAAAATGTCAAGACGGTTCCTCTCTTCAGTTCTTATAGATAAATCTTATACAGGATTTGAACATTGAGGCCTGAAAGATATACCAGCTCACTTTGATAGACAATAACTTTCAACAACTGTATGAATTGAATGGTACCTTTTATATTCTACGTATTATTTAGTGATGTAGAAATAGGTATGTCTGATTTACCTCTTAAGACAGGACAATCTGCTTTGGGCGGTGTGCCATTGTAATTTTTCACCTTTGGTTGAAGAAAAAAATACATGTAAGAACTGTTACAACTCATAATGGCATTATAGTCAAATTTCATCTCTGGTTCCTTGATTTCAAAGATGTCGCTAATTTTAGCACGTGCTTGTTGAATTTCACCACAAAGAGTTTTTAAATGGAGTC
The DNA here is from genome assembly GCA_024699665.1 of Ostrea denselamellosa. Classification (NCBI taxonomy): domain Eukaryota; kingdom Metazoa; phylum Mollusca; class Bivalvia; order Ostreida; family Ostreidae; genus Ostrea; species Ostrea denselamellosa. The sequence goes on from JAMZEH010000077.1 coordinate 1,288,380, forward strand.
CTGCACTTTGGATGAACATGTTTTTATCGAAAACAACGCTGAAGGGTAATGCGGTATTCAGACTGATTTCTGGAACAGCCACCACATAGTTGTCTCGCGCATGTGCAAGTTGTTGAAGCTGGCTTTGTACATGCATTTTCATGATTTGGTCCTCTCCAGTAATGGCTGCTATTTTTTGTTCTTCAAGAACGTTAACCTCTGTGATCACGTGTTCACAGTACTTATGTTTAAATATTTGTCCTGTTTTCCTATTTACAACAGTCATGTTGATTCGCGTATCGAAAATTTGGCGAGCAACTTCTGTTAACATCCCTATAAAATAAAATCATTTAAAGTTGTGCACATCTTAAAACTTACAAGAAAAGATCCGAATTTAACAAAGAAACAGAAAATATATGATACACAAATACGTTCCTTCACTTTACGAAAAGGCTAAGACAACGAACAGTACTCAATGTCGTAACAGACAATACAAATCAGAGAGATGGGCAAACATGGACCCCTGGAAAAACCAGAGGTGGGATCAGGTGCTTAGGAGGAGTAAGCATCCCCTGTCGACCTGTCACACTCGCACAAATCTTTATATGTTAATTAGGTGAACATAGTAATCGGCAGTCAGAATCAGTATGTCAAGAACGGCCTGACAATTTGGTATGAAACATTCAGACAGCATTTGACTTAATGGAAGGTTGTACTTTCAAATTGGGTCGTTAGAACGATCATAGAAGTTGCAAAATTCTGAATTTAGACGAGACTGTACAACCCCTCTTTTTCATCAACTTGTTTGGCAGTAGCTTGCCTCGATTTAAAAACTGCTTATATGCAGAACAAGCTATTGCGTATCAAATCAATTGAGAGATATAAAACCATATGGAGGTGAGAAAGGGAAGTTGACGATGCAGAAATCGAAATCATCCCATTTCTTATAAAGTTGAATTGTTAGTTTGCTGTCAGCATTTATTTTCAGTACGAAACAGAAGTGAAAGAATCTGTGGTGTCTTTTATTTCAGGTTCACTGGGGTATATCGAATCGACAAATGAAAATGATCTTTGTTAATAGATAAAAGGTTATCGAAATATCTAAATGTATTGTAGGCCACAGCACGAGAATTTTTTTCTTCTTATGTAGAAGTTTTTGAATACATTCTTCTTAAGAATATAAAATCAGGTCAGCCAAAAAAGGAGCGCAATTCAGACTGTTGAAAGACATGTACAAATTTGCATAGAAAATAAATGATTTTCATTATTGTTCTATCCTACGTCAATGTTTTAAAGTAAATTCTAAAAGTCGATCGGATAAACAATAGATTAATAGTGATGTAATCAATCGTATTGTATGTTTGTGTACCGAAGTGGTCAATGTTTCTAGAATCTTCATTCATCATTCAGAAGATGAAAATACGCAATATACGCCATTCGGATTAAAATTACTTTGTTCTGCTAGACTATAATATGATTTTCATTAGTTTTAAATGAGAGTGTCCCGTCAAAATTGTAAACAGATCACGCAAGACGTATGGATAGTTAAATAATTATTGATTAACAATTATTTACCGATTGCCGCCGGAAACATTCCCGGACGCACTGTAAACACGTGAACAAACAACTTTCCATCCTTCTTCTCACACCTAAAATCAATTTTTGAAAAGCCATGACTGAATATACAAATTATGCTAAACAAATTTCACGTTCCACAGAACATGAAATGAAAACTGTAAAACTCATCGTTTTAAGTTTTTGCAGAGTAACAAGGAAATACCGGAAATGGGGCGGCCGCATGCCTTTGTATGTGAGGGCGAGGAGAGAATGTAAAAGGTCCAGGTTCTGTACAAAGGTGTGAAAGTCCTTGCCGAGCGTTCGTAACATCCTGTCGTATCCTCGACTGGTGGCGTAAAAGTAAAAATAATGGCCGTAGGATTCCAACACACCGCTGACATCCAGACCTGTTTAAGCAGATACATGTATCTCAATATCTATATCAAAAGGCAACTAATCATTGGGATCATTAGATTTCGTGCGAGATCCGTTTTCGTGTATTTCATTTGTACTCAAACTACAACAATCTACGGTCTTAATGGGTTTAGAACTCTCGCGGGGATCATCGATATAGGGGCATATTTGAAATATTGTATAACTGAAGACCACAGAAACATGATTTTCGACAATATTTATGTTTCATGTGAATAAAAGTCACAAGATACACTACATTCTTTTGACCTCAATATTTGTCACTAATACAGGGAAATCCATATACCAGTCTCTTGAAATATTCCTGGAGAATTGCGTATTGTAAATGTATTTATTTTCCTTGGGAAAAAATTCGTTGTTTTTCTAGTGAACACGATTTCGTGTGGATTAATTTTCGTTCTTTGTGATAATTAAAAATTACAAATTATGCTTACCAAGTATATCAGCAATGCTAACTTGCTTAAATGCCATAACGATGCATACCCCATTTCTAATCCATTTCGTCCACGAAGCCTACCGCCGATTCACAAACAAATACTTAGTCTACGATTGGTGTAAACTTGGGTCATTAAATGTTTTACTCAAGCCATTAGGATATGTCTGAAGCGTTGATATATGTTTTTCGTTTGTCAATAAAATTTGTAAAGAAATCTGACTTATTGCTAGAAACAAAGCTCGTGTCGTCGTCCTGCTCGATGTTCACACTGCACATCAGGACAAGAATTTCCTCAACCTGATACAAAATAATCATCTTCAAAGCTGAAAAATCAATGTACTATCATCACCGCACAAAAGATGATTTTGCTACTGCATAAAATGTAAAAGTCGTTCTAGGAACTAGTTTTTTTTCAACCCCAAATTACCCCCTCCCAGGGTGAAAATGAAAATTCTGAAAGCTTATTATTCATGTTAGGACATAAGCAATTAATTTCAAAAAGATGATTTGGCTACTGCTTAAAATTTAGGATGAGTTCTGGGAACGAGGTTTCTTTCGGTTAAAAAACTCTATTGTTTCTTTTAACCTTTTAACCCCAATTTATCCCGTGGAGTGCGGGTTAGAATACATCCTCAGTACCCCTTGCTTGTCGTACGAGGCGACTAAATGGGGCAAAGACCGCAAAAACCGAGGCCCCGTGTCACAGCAGGTGTGGCATGATAAAGATCCCTCCCTGCTCAAAGGCCATACGCGCCGAGCATAGGCCTAAATTTTGCAGCCCTTTACCGGCAAATGGTGACGTCTCCATATGAGTGAAAAATTTAAACAATATACAACCAACTACAACTTCACAGCGGGACATTAAACAATATATAATCAATCAATCAATTTAACCCCAATTTGATCCCCAATATGAAAATGAAATTTTTTACAAACTAATTGTCCATTTACAGGAGAACATTTTCCAAAGGATGATTTGACTACTGTATAAATTGTAAAATGAGTTTTGGGAACCAAGGGTTTTTTTGTTTGTTGTTTGTTTTTTCTGGGTCACATTGTGAAAATAAAAATTTCGAAACTTTATTGCAAATCTACAGGACACCACCGTTCAACGTTTTGGCTACTGCGTTAAAAGGAATTCTTGGAACAAGTCTTTTGCAGAAAAATATAATTTTTCGATGCCCTTTGGGACTCCAGGGTGAGCAAAAAAAACCTTTTTGCACATCTACAAGACACCACCAATCTCATTTTGCTTATGTGTAAGAGAAGTTCTGGGTATCAGATTGTTTGTAGAAAAATCCTTTTTGATCCCCATTTTGCCCTCAGGATAAAATTTAAATTCAAAATCCTTAATGCGTATCTACAGGACACCATTCATCACGTTCCTAAACATTGATTGTTTACTGCTCCAGATAAAAAAGGAGTTAGGAAACCAGAAAGTGTGATAGATGGTCATAACAACAATATACCCGAAATATCTTTAATTATAAATATAATTAGTATATAAAACACCCTTACAATTGGTACTGTATGAAAAACCTCTGACAGTATTCGACCCAGTGATAGTTTGTATTCGCAAATTAGATCATTATAACAACCATAGGATTTGCGAAATGACTTTAAACGCTGAAACACCTGTACAATCAATTTTTTTTCAGTAGGCTGCCTTGATTTAAAAATTGATCATACACAGAACACGTTGTCACTTATTAAATCACTATATGATAGTATATTGCTACTCAAATATAGGGAGTTGACAATGGAGATCAATTCATCTTATTTGTCATACAGTTGTGTTGTTAGTTTGTCGGTAACATTTACATTCAATAATAAAACATTCATTGATATATCTAAATGTCGAGTTGAAGGCTAAGGCAGACCTTTTTTTTCTCATGTAGAAGCTTTTGAATACGTTCTGCCTTGCAAGAATGTGTAAGTCAGTTAATAAAAGCGCACAATTTGTGCGCATGAGAATTCCAACAAAGTGTTGGAATACTTGATCACTAAAGACAATGCAAATATTGTGAATGAGGAATTGTAGACTCTTATTGATATCAACTTCAGAATAGTTGTGCGTAGAATGAGATTGGTGTTTCACAAAATATTGTTTTGGATCAATGAACACAAGATATGCATTTTTCCGTGTTCCACTTTTGTTAAATAAACATATGTTTATGATGTCAAAAAATCTGGGTTTTAATTCATGGTGATGAATGGTCGTGTTAAGTGTTGAAATATTGATTTATGAAAAGTTCTATGATTTCAAATTTATTTAACGTTCTTTGGAATTTTTGAGAGTCTACATTTTATTTATCCCTATTATTGCATATTATTATGGCAAAATACTTCTGAAGAGTCTCCTTCAAAGCAGTACCTATTCATTGGTTCAGAAATATAATCTCGACAATGATAATCAAAATCAAAATGGTAAAAAATATCCATAACTAGTTGAATGTTAAAAAGTTTCAATCAAAATAGCTGGTGTTCAACTTCATTATTCATATAAGAAATACACATATTTAGTCAAATATGTTCATCGGTGTTTTAAAGGCATACCCTGGACAAATTATACGACGGCTGATCGATATGTTGCAAGCCTTGCATTGGAGGAGGTTAGCATCGATGTCCATTTTCATTCCTACAATTCCCTGACTATTTAATGCCGGGTACCCGAAGACTTGTGTCATTTGGTCAGTTTATATCGACGAGGTAGCACTCTAAAGTACGTAGAGCAAGTAACGTTTGCAAAATGAAAAAACAAATAGGTAAAAGAGAAGTTTAGCACCTATCGATATCCGTACTTATACGGTAGCGAAACTAGGGAAAGATGTCCTTTCATATACTACAGTAAAAAGGTGGGTGGCGGAATTTAAACTCGGCAGACAGGGCCTTGAGGATGACCCCCTTCCTGGAAGGCCTATCACTGTTACAATCCCAGAAATGGCCAATAACGTCCACGATATTGTTATGATTAATATGCAAGTTGCAGAAAGATAAATAGCCAGTATAGTTGATATCCACAGGAGCGAGTATATTCCATTCCGACAGAGCACCTTGCAATGAGACAGCTTTCAGCCTGTTGGGTTCCAAGACTTGGCATTTGATCAGATGCACACAAGGCGCAAGTTGTCACGTGCTAATTTAAATCTTTTAGAGGTAGATTCTGCAAACTTTCTTCAGAGATTTGTTACTATGTATGAAGAGTGTGACCAAACAACAGTCTAAAACTGGAAGCACCCTGGTTCACTCCCGAGAAAGAAGGCAAAGATTGTTCCATCAGCTGGAAAGCTGCAAGGTTGTGGTCTCAATTTTCGTGGATGCCGATGGTATTCTGATGGTAGATTATCTCCAAAAGGGACAAAAGAATCCCTGGCATATACTATACATCACTTCTGAGGTAGTTACGGGAAAATATTAAACTCAGACGTAGCGGAAAGCTCAGTAAATGTGTGTTGTTCTACCAGAACAATGCCCCTGTTCACAAGTCTGCTATTGCCATGGTTGCCATTAACGATCACGGTGTTAAATTGATTAAGTATTTTCCTGATCTCGTTCCATCACACTTACATTTATTTCCTGAAAATGGCCATTTCCGGTATCCACTTTCAGTCAGTACATGCAGTGGAGGACATTCTGAACGGTCAAGAAAAGGAATTCTTTAAAAGTAGCTTTGAAGCTCTTCAACATTGCAGGCATAAGTGTGTAGATACTAGGTTTATGTTGAAAAATACTGCAATGTGTCCGCCAAAATTCAAACCCTTAATACTGTTTGTTATATTAGTCTTGTCATATGAGGCTCACAACATATCAATCAGTCTTCATAAATTATATCCAAAGACAGACGGACAAGGTGGTTCCAATATACCTCCCTAAACTTCGTTTACAGGGGGTACAAATGCATCATTTATAAAATATCTCAATGTACAGAAACCAGATCATAAAATTATATCCCAACGAAACTGTAAATTGTCGACAATCCACGAAAATTCCTCCCCCCCCCCCCCCCCCCCCCCCCCACGAATTTTAATGATTCCAGAGTAACTATTCAGAATATCGGTATATCAGTAATAGGTAAAGAAAAATGGACACCGTGAATCGAAAGACAGCAATAAATTCACTTTTGGGGTCCATACCAGTATTATTAGCTATAGCTACCACCAAACTGATCGTGCGCTTGTCTTCGTAATAATGAAACAGCATAAAATCGTTGTCATCATCAAGCGAGGCTTCCTTTCTGCAAAAACAGTGAAGATGATGATATTCAGATATTGCATTTTATACACTGCAAATATAAATTCTCTCTCTACATTGTAAAGCTAATGAAGCAAAACGTTATTTGTGTGAAGACATTGTGACGCGTCATTTAACTGTGACCTATAGTTAATAATACTTTACTATTGTGAGATCTTTTATTATTCGACGAAGTGTTACATTAGTCATAATTTTTCTACCATTATCTACGATTCGAAAAAAAAAACTATTGCATCAGATACCAAGGCAAAAACATTGATATTTCGGGTTACTAAGGAATAGTCATGCTTTCCTTTATGAAGTAAAATTGTTGAATATTGAATAAACAAAGTCTATTAATTTATCTTATTAGGGTAAAAACAAAGCAAATATCGAGATATCTCTTTTGATATAGCACAAGATTTAATTCTGTGATTAATATAAAACGAAGATATTTTCATAGAAAAAAGTTGATGCTTTGATTCAGTGGATATAAATAAAATATATTCTACTTTTGTACAAATGTTTTTTGATTAGGTGGACATTATCTGAAATTATCGTGTTTTCATCAATACAAATTATGCATTCTAATTTTATAAATAGAAACAAAAATGATACAAAGGTTGACTGCTATGTTGTGAGCCTTGCATTGAAGGAGGTTGGCATTGATGCCCATTTTCAGCTTTACTATTCCCTTACTATTTAAGGCCGTGTACTCGAAGATCGATGTCATTTGGTCAGTTTATATCGACGAGGGACCACTCTAAATTAAAGAAACCAAGTGACCTTTGCAAAATGGACAAAATGTTTGAAAGAGTAGTGATCCAATATTTGTTTAAGAGAGGTTAAGCACCTAAGGATATCTTTACTGATACGGTATCAACACTAGGGAAAGATGCCCTTCATATGCTACAGTAAAAAGGTGGATGGCGGAATTCAAACGCGGCAGGCAGAACCTTGATGAAGGTCTGTCACTTTTACAACCCCCAGAAATGGTCAATAAAGTCAATGATATTGTTATGACTGACAGGTGAGTTACAGAAAGATATATTGCCAGAACAGTTGGTATTTCACAGGAAAGAATACATTCCATTCTGACGGAGGATCTTGAAATTGTAACGTTTTCAGTCCGTTGGTACCAAGACTTCTGACATTTGATCAGATGCACACCAGGCGCACTTTGTCGCGTGCTAATTTAAACTTTTTATGGTTAGATCCTTTTATCTTTCTTTAGAGTTTCGTTACCATGGATGAAACGTGAGTCCATCATTTCACCCCCAGAGGCCAAACAACAGTGTAAACAATGGAAGCACTCTGGTTCATCCCGCCAAAGAAACCAAAGACTTCCATCAGATGGAAAGGTTACAGCCTCAATTTTCTGGGATGCTGATGGTAGATTATCTCTAAAAGGGACAAAGAATCTGACACATAATATGCATCACTTCTGAGGCAGTTACGGAAAATATTTAAAATCAAGCTGCACGGAAAGCTCAGTAAAGGTGTGTTGTTCTACCAGGACAATGTCCCTGTTCACAAGTCTGTCATTGCCACGCACAACAGGATTAAGGTATCCCGAGTAGAATTAACAAATAACAACAGGATGTTCAAATTAAAGTAAAATTCTCCCAAGCGTCGCACATTTCAGTAATAATAGTTTGTCAATATATAAAAAAATATCATGCCGCAAGGGGAGACCCCTCGTTGAAACATTACGTCATCATGCAAATGACATAGAGCTATATTTATCCTTGGGATTTTCAATTCTTTCTCACCTCTTTACAGGTGGAACATGCACTCAAAGCACTTAGAATTTGGGCTTAACATATCGATATTGATATAATAAATTTAAAAAGTGTTCCGGACCGGAACGATATCCTCTCATTCTTTTCTATAATCTTCATTAAAATGTAGGGTAATTCCCATATTAATCGCCAAATCTTATTCAAACGAGGCAAAAAAAAATCCTACCTTCCGTATCAAAATCCTATAACTGCAGCTAATTACCTTCTGAAATATGCCATGATCGAAAGAAAATGTAGTCATCTTTCACCAATACCATATCGAATGGCGAAGTAAACAATGTGTAAATCGTAATCATAAATCCCCAAGACATATACAAGTTCGAGTGTAGGGCAACACGGACCTCCGTCAAAGCGAAGGTAGGATCAGGTGTCATGGAGGAGTAAGCATCCTCTGTTGACTGGTCACACTCGCCGTGAGCCCTTAGTCGAAATTAGGTAGTATTAGGTACCATCGCGTTTAATATTCCTACATCAACTACTATTCCTACATCAACTCTCGAGACAGCTTTACTTCGCAGATGGGGGGATTTCAAGATAACAATATAACATAAACGTTACTGTAGCGCATACTGAATATTAAATTGGGATACTTATGTATTATCAAAGAAAAAAATTAAAACAAATCATTTGAAAACATTTGCCATGCAATATATCTTAACGTTTTCCCCACGATACAACTAGAGACATGTATGCGTGACGTAGTTTTATATTGTGACGTCAACTAGTGTGAAGTGCACTGAGGTACATTTTGCATTTTTTTCTCTCGAAACTCCTTAGCTACACTGTGTGGTTCCCATAAAAGATTGTGGCTTTAAATTGACTAAACATCCGCCTTATTTACCTGATCTCGCTCCATCAGACTTTCATCAATTTCCAAAACTGAAAATGGCCCTTTCCAGTACCCACTTTCAGTCAGATGATAACGTCATATATGCAGTAGAGAACTTTCTGAACGGTCAAGAAAAGGAACTCTTCAAACGTGTCATTGAGACCGTTAAAATTCGCTAGCAAATGTGTGTAGATAGTGAAGGGGAAAATGTTGAAAAATAATGTAATTTGTCCGCCAGAATTTAAATCCTAACAGATGAGACTCACAACATAACAATCAGCCCTCGTACATTGAAATATTTCAGAACATTTCGTCCTTTGTGTTCTTCTACGAGGAAAGATAGATTGTTCTTGATAAATCTTATTTCAAGTTTGCAATACATTCATGTCAGATATAAACCAGGAAAATACTATTTCCTTCCTTACAGAACGGCGTCCCATATCTCCTTGCCATATTGCTCGAGAACCATCTCCCGGAGACAGAGATGCACATGACCATGCTGAAACAGATACCAAGGTAGTATGATAAGAAGGTGTACCGAGTGATCTACTGATCTGATGATGATGTATTACATTATTATCCTCGCAAACATTCCTAAAGTTTGTTTTACTTCACATTTTCAACGACGTGCTTTTTATACCTAAAAAGAAGAATAAGTGTGCCTATAATATAGATGTTAACGGCTAACTAACAACTCGCCTTTATGACGAACAAGGTGATTTCAACTTCTTCCTCGTTAACTTCCCTTATCTATGTAACAATTTTCCATTATCACCTGTGTATGGTGGTTATGTTTCTTAACTATCTCGATACGCAAGAGCTTGTTCTGCAAATGATCAGTTTTTAAATCGAGACAGATTACTGGGAAACAAGTTATGATACAGGCTAGCTTTAAGTCAGCATTTCACAAATTCTATGGTCGTTATATACTTTGGTAATACAACCTGACATTGGGTCAAAAGCTCTCAAACGTGTTTTATATCAATTTTTAAGCCGTTCTTTATACACTGATTTTGCCTACATATTACTCCGTATACCTGATCAAGATATAGGGCTAATGGTGGTTGTAAATAGTCAACAGGGGATGTTTCCTCCTAGACATCTGGCTTTATATCTGGTATATCCAGGGGTCCTTGTTTGCCCTTACCTTTATTCTATATTAGGGGATTTATCACTGTTGCTTATCGTCACTTGTGTATTTGAAATTGGTACTATGGCATGGAACATTTTAAGATAAATCGAAACAACTGAACGAAAATAACGAATAGTGATCAATCTCATAAATCCCATATGGAAAACAAAATAGAGAGTTGGGCAAGCATGGACCCCTGGATATATCAGAGGTGGAATCAAGTGCCCAGGAGGAGTAAGCATCCTCTGTCGACGGTCACACCCACCATGAACCCTGTATCTTGATCAAGAAAATGGAATAATCCGTTATTAGAATCAGTGTGTGTGTGTGTGTGTGTGTGTGTGTGTGTGTGTGTGTGTGTGTGTGCACGCGCGCGAAGAACGGTCTAACAATTGGTATGAAACATGTCAGACATCATTTGACCCAATGACAGGCTATATATTGACAAACTAGATAGTTATAACGACTAGAGAATTTGTGAAATGCAGACTTTAAACTAAACTTTAGAAACCCTGTAACATCAACTTGTTTGTAGCTGACTTGATTTAAAAATTGATCATACGCAGAACAAGCTCTTGCGTATCGAATCAATAGTGAGATATAAACGCCATATGCAATTGATAATGGAATGTTGCTACATAGATTTAGGAAGTTGGCGATGGAGGAGATGAAATAATCTCGATTGACAAAAAGTTATAGTTTGCCGATACATATATTTTTAATAAAATATCTAAGTACGAAGCAGATGTAATATGAGTTGGCTTGTTCATAATTTCCTGGGTAAGAAATGTCAGCCAACCCTACCTTTTGTCGTTACCCTGGCTGAAAGCCTTCACCAAATACCTTTCCAGGTGCGACTAGTATAGGTGGTTTAACGTTTTACAGGGTACATGCCATGGGGAAACAGTATTACCGTCACCAAACAATAATGATTCTGTGTGGATGATACAAGTCTGACTTACCATCACTAATGATAATGTCTCAGAATATCTCCCTTGAGTTCGTCATATCTGAAAATCAATCAAATATTGTTATCAGATGCGTGTGATAAAGTATTGATCACAAATAGATATGTACTTAGATATTTTGTTTTTGATTCATTCCTGCTAGAGATACAATTACCTTTCTGAAAAATATTTGAAGAAAAAAAAATTCAATGAAAAAAGGGAATTAGAATTAAAATGGCGTAACTGAATGATGTTCGTTGAAATACAATTTGAAAATCCGCAATAAAACGTAAGGAAAGGCTTTCTAACAAAAATAATGTTTTTGCAATGACTATCAAAAGAAAATATACGAAGAAAAGAACAGGGAAGTGACTTTTTTTGCGCACCATCGAGTTGATTTCAGAAAGTAATCTACGGGCACTGAATTCGATGAAAGCACACTTTAACTCCGGATTGTTCCATTCTTCATTTATCGGTACCATCATTATGTATTCAGGCCTTCCGTGCAGAGTTCCTCAATCAACTCTGATACATCATATTGACAATATTTGTCATTTTATAGAAAACCATATCTGTTTCATAGATTTCACTTCTAACAAATGTTGTCACGCAAATGGTCTTTCAACTTGACTTAAAAGCTCATGGTTATGAAAGAAACATGTGAAGTTTTAAAAAATATAAAAATAAGGAATAATTTTCTAGTTTGTTAGTTGAGTGTGGTATGATGAAATAGGGATAATTTCTGAATAATTGACTATGTCAATTACGCAAATTAGTCTCATGCTTGCATTGTTTATGCAATGTGTTGGAAGCTGCATGTCCTCTGCAGAAACGGGAAATAAACCCTTATCACAAATAAACTAAATGCATATTCGTTGATTAACAAAAAATTAACAAGATATGTGCCCGTTGCAGAAATAGTATCACAGTTATTTGAAACAAAAAAAAAACCCCCAAAGAACGAGCTTACCACAAACAAGAATCAAAGCAGGTCATCCCTTATCGTTGACCCGGATGTACGGTGTGTCGCTCTAAAGGTGTTCTCCATAACTGAACAAGGTAGATGTACTTAATGATTCAATATCTAATTGTTAACAATGATTTCATTTATTGAGATACTTGTCTGTTCCACCAAACCTCTGATATGTGGATATCGATTTCCTTTATGAGTACTATCATTAGCAATTATTCTTCCAATATACTCAGAGAGAAATACGTATTTAGTAGAATGTTTTATTAATAGTGTATATATTATGCTTGATAAACATGTAAGTTTCATAACCCTTCGCATACACTCTGAAGCAACCATAAACCGTTCGCAATTTTTCTTTCCTCAACATTTTGAGCCCAAGTTCTATAAGTATTGTTTTTGCAATTCTGTAGAATATCCACGGAGGTGATAAATATCGGTTATTTTATAGATTTTATAAACAGTTAAAATCCACCAAATTGGATATCGAGGAAAATTAATCATTGTTCCTGCAGTTCGAGAAAATTAATGTTATATGCTAAATAATAACTACATGACGGAGATATTTTTGAATAATGTAACATTTCAGTGCCGTTCTACCTGAGTGTTAGAGAAAGAGATAATAAAAAATTTATCAATCACGGTTTCATAAATGAAAATTCATCTATAATGTATCCTACTGTGATATATGAAGCCCCTTATATCAATAAGTAATAATTAAGCATGCATAACTATTTAAGAAACACCGCTGACATGATGTGACACATCACAGTCCATATTGTGTACTGACAATATGCATTCATCTAATAGAACACTTAAAGACTATAGATATAAGACTAACATTATGATGCAGCAAAGAGTATATCAAATCCAACCCTTTAATATAGTTGATATGAAATGATATTTTGCGTTTAGTAACTAGATTACAATACGGATAGAAGGACAGTGCCATTTTTTTTCTTCTTTTTTGTTTTAGATATGGATAGGTAGGTTTATATGCAATCTACAGCGGATATTTTGAAATTCAAGGGTATTCGGAATTGTTCATTATATCCAAAGTTCAATATTCCGATGTTGAACTATATAAATGATGTTACCAGGGGTTTATTTTACTTCCGTATAACAGCCAACTTTTGTATTAACAGAACTGTAGAAATAGACTACATACTGAAACCCGCACAGGCATTGAGCAGAAAAACTATCAATACAAAACCGATATTTCAAAACATGTTAGATGCATGACATTATTACCCGATTACATAATTCACAGAAAAAAACAAAATATTGAGGACTGCATTTTCCGTAGCAGAATTTCATACAAGAGGGTCACATTATCGGCGCGAGCGAGATTCGAACCCGCGCCGACTAGAGGTGAGAGGCCTCAAAATCACAAGGCCTCTCACCTCTAGTCGGCGCGGGTTTGAATCTCGCTCGCGCCGATATATGTGAGAAAGTTTGCCAGTTTACTTTCGGAAGGTCGGTGGTTTCTTCCAGGGTACATTGTATCTGGGTTCTCTCCTCCATCAATAAAAAACTGGACGCCACCAGATAACTGAAAAATTGTTGAGTGTGACGGAAGCAACAATCAATCAATCAATTCATACAAGAGGTCCATGGGCCTTAAAGGTCTCCTGAATGTGTACAATTATCACTCTTTAGAAATCATTGTATTACCTGTGTGCTTTTTAAACTTCTCTATTTTTATACTTTGTTTTAGATCATAGCTATATTGATATAACTTTTATACACACTTGGTAACTAAGAATTCTTTTACAGGGGACAAACATTTAACATGTCCAAGTGAAATGCTATTTTCTCTTTCAGTTCTACATTTTACAGGGTTTTTTTTTCCAAAGAGAATCCCTTATTCATTATAGGTAATCATTCACACAGTTTACGTGTTTGATGTCCAGGAGTAAAAGATTTAAAATATATTGCATTTTCAACATATGATCAACTAATCCCCATCATGAGACCTGGGTAGTAGATTTCACACTCCTTATTATAATCATGTAAACCGTAGAAATCCTTGTTGTTTGGCAGGAAAGAAGTTTTTTCTTATTGGATTTTCAGTTCATAATGCATATGACCATTCTAGCACCACCCTGATATTTGAACCGTAGGGTCGTAAGTTTAACAATTTAGGTATAGAGCCAAATAAATGCCCATTATGATCATGCAAGCATTTCGTCTCCTTGATGTCCAGAAATAAGAATGAAAAGTTTCTAAGATACAATTCATTTTCAATAGATGACAACTTAACCACACCATGGTACATAAATATTACAGTTTTGGTAGAAGGCTCAATGCTCATTATAATCAAGCAATTTTATCTTCTTTGTGTCAAGAAGTAAAGATAGTTTGATTGTATATTGTTTTAAATCCCACTTGAGAATTTTTCATTTATATGGAGACGTCAGAGTTGCCGATGAAGGGCTGAAAAATTTAGGCCTATGATCGGCGCTTATGGCCTTTGAGCAGAGAGATTTTTATTGTGCTACACCTGCTGTGACATGGGACCTCGGTTTTTACGGATTCATCTGAAGGACCGCTCCATTTAGTCGCCTCTTACAATAAGCAAGGGGTACTGAGGACCCATTCCAACCCGGACCCCCACGCGGAATTTAAGAAGTAAAGAAAAAGATTAGCGAAGATATGATTATTTTTAAAATATGACAATATAGCTCTACTTTAGGGCATGAACCCTGAACCCGGTTCCATAATTTTAGAGTAGCACTCATTGCTCACAGTAATCATAATAACCGTTTGACTGTCTGACACCCAGAAGCAAAATAAAATTTCCCCAAGATATACTGAAGACATGAAATAAAATATCAGATATACTGACAAATAAGTGCGATTTATGAGATCGATCACAGTTTGATGTCTTCACTTTTTACTGCTAGATACTGTTATTTCATCGACATTATTTGCAAACATGAAAAACTGAGTACAGGGTTGTTAAATTTCCAACTCCTACCTACAGAGTAAGCCCAATGGACCCAGTTTCGTACTCCACTGACAATGAATATACATGTATTAAAATGGCAATGACTTGTTCACCGTGAAAAACAACTTTATATAAATGTTTTTTTCCTGTATGGCCTGATATTTTTTTCATTGTAAAAGTCACACTTGGTAATAGGAAGTAATGGTAAAAATACACAACAGAGCCGAAGTATTCATATTTTATTTTCAGTACGGAAGACTAAACTGAAGTATGGAAATACCACTACATCGTTTCTCTCTCTCTCTCTCTCTCTCTCTCTCTCTCTCTCTCTCTCTCTCTCTCTCTCTCTCTCTGTGTGTGTGTGTGTGTGTGTGTGTGTCCATATTTACGTTTTGCGGTAACTTGCAATATCAGACTTTTCAAATTATTCAGGATTTCATTTAATACCATGTTCAAATGTGTTGAACTTGTTTCAATGGTAACAAATATATGTTCTCCTCGTTGACACTAGATTTGAATTTCCAATATTCTACAAAAAGATACCACATAGGTCAATGTAGTCGATTTAGAAAAGTTACGTATTTTGTTGAATGATAACCAAGATGCTAGTTGATAAAGCTGTATGATATAATTCTATTGAATCAAAATGGAATAATTGCATACATCACTGCTAATTGTCCGATGCGACGAAGACTGGCAACAAATGCAAAACTTCGTCATTACCACCTTCGAAAAAGATAGGCATAAAGTGTTGCACATATCAATCGATAAAGATCGGACGACCGATTGCTAGAAAGATTTATTCAGTGTTCATTAAACTCTATATGAAAAGGGATAACCAACATTGATTTCGAGGTGAGAAGAACGAGGGTCACGGAATTTTCTCCATGTTATAGTAGATATCGTTTCTATCCATCACCTTTCGTATCAAAGCTGGGATTTGATTCTACAATCAGTTGTAAATTATATTATTGCTAAAAGTCAAACTGGAAATTCTCAAACATGATTTAAACATGTCAAACTGTTGTCATGATGCCCACACAACAACAACAACAATTTGTAAATTCAGGGTACCAAACTGTGCTATTCCAATCCGAAGGCATCGGTGCGCCAAAACGTTAACAATCTGGCCCTAAATCTCTGGTCATAAAAGTTCTGTTTACTTATTCTTTCAAATCATATGAAAAAAATGTTCATCTCGGCCATTGGGAATTTCTTAACTAAAGTCGCAGAGAAACTTAGAATGGATAGAACTATAGAAACTTAGAACGGATAGAAATATACTACAAATGGGTACAAATCACAGTTAACTGTCCATGATTCCAATAATTGCATGTCTTTGCAAAATATCAAAATTAGGAAAATAAAATAATTTTATACATAATGTGGGATATACATCAAGAACAGAAGTATAGATAATATTAGCAAATTATCTCAAACTCTATTGCTGAAAAGAAAAGGCTAAGGTGACGAACAGGACCCAATCTCGTAATTCCTATAGTAAATACAAATCAGGGAGATGGGCAAACACGGAGCCCTGGACATACCAGAGGTGGGATTAGGTGTAAGCATCCCCTGTCGTCCGCTCACACCTTATATCTTGAGCAGACTTTTATACATTCATAATACATATAGACATATATTCATTAAATGAATGAACCCACTAATGTAAACTAATATATCTTTCAGTTTTATGAAGTTTATGAGACAATATACACTGAGCACCATCACATAATAAATTTGTTATGTCTGCGTTCTCTATTGCATACAATGGTATTTCCTTATGTTAACTGCACTTTAATTAGTTATGTAGTATTTGAAAAACAGCAATAACGCATTTTGACCTTTCACACCGTGGCATCGCAATTACGGTGAAAATACCGCGTTTGAAATTTAAAAAAAAAACATCTCTGTGCAAAATGAAATATAGGAAATAGCATTCGAATTCGATGGTTAACAATGTTAAGGAAAATTAAGTGAATGTAAATATTACGAGTACTTTTATAATGTTAAATCAGTTGGCAATAATAACCTTAAACACTAAAGACCAAACTTCATTGAATTTAAAAAAGAATGTTGAATTAAGAGTCTGGTTCAATCTTACCTGTGGTTTAAAGCCGTTCAATAGCTGCATCACCTGTCGTTAGAATCTCCAATACATACATATATAGCCAGGACGGGAAATGCTTCAGTGGACCTGTATATTTCTCAATCAATTTCACCTCGCGCGGCAGGTGAATCTTCGTTAAAGGAGAAGATACTCCTAACTTTAAATAGGAAGGGATGTAAATTAATCAAAAGTCTCAGCTTAATAGACAAAGAGACATTTAATCAAAATTCTCTATTCGGTAGAAACGAAAAGGAAATGGTCTCTAGAACTGTAAATGGTGTGTATGTGGTGCTCGTGGACTGGTCTTAATGGAAGCCATAAGGTTTTTCAGAATCATAAAGAGACAGGATCTCTTTGATCACAAATCGATTACAAATATTTTTCATTTGCATTACGTGCTCTTCAATCGATTCATAATTATGCATTAGAATTTTCCTCTTTTCAACATATATTCTATTATTAAAAAAAATATCCACGATAACTTTCTTGATCTCTTCAATTTCCTTCCTGTAAAACGTGCGACATTCGAAATTGTGATAGACTGGTTGATCGTTATTTTCCGCCACATTCACCAATTTTTCAGTTATCTGATGGCGTCCAGATTTTTAGTGATGGATTGATTGATTATATATTGTTTAACGTCCCGCTCGAGAATTTTTCACTCATATGGAGACGTCACCATTGCCGGTGAAGGGCTGCCTATGATCGGCGCTTATGGCCTTTGAGCAGGGAGAGATCTTTATCGTGCCACACCTTCTGTGACACGAGGTCTCGATTTTTGTGGTCTCATCCGAAGGACCGCCCCATTTAGTCGCCTCTTACGACAAGCAAGGGGCACTGAGGATCTATTCTAACAACCCGGATCCTCACGGGGCTTTAGTGGTTAAAGAGAGACCCCAGATACAATGTACCCGAGAAGAGACCACTGACCTTCCGAAAATAAACTGGCAAACTTTCTCACATATATCGGCGTGAGCGATCAAAATTGTGTATATCATTTTCAAATTCATAATATTTCATACAACTTATATACAATATCCAATTAAGATAGGGGCCTCCGTGACCGAGTGGTTAGAGCATTGTGCTCGAAATCACAAGGTCTCTCACCTCTAATCGGCGCGGATTCGAATCTCGCTTGCGCTGATATATGTGAGAAAGTTTGCCAGTTCACTTTCGGAAGGTTGGTGGTCTCTTCCCGGGTACATTGTATCTGGGTTCTCTCCAAAAAAAAAAAAATGGGCACCACCAGATAACTTAAAAATTGTTGAGTTGACGGAAAACAATAATTAATCAATCCAATTAAGATATTGACGTCTCCATATGAGTGAAAAATTCTCGAGCGGAACGTTAAACAATATACAATCAATCAATCAATCAATCAACCAATTAAGACATTGATACACTTAATGGATTACAAAATAGTAAAGTAAACTTTATGCCAAAAAAGACGATTAAATGATTTACATGTTTTATCCTTTCTTTCAATAGCTTTTCATACAAAGCAATCGAGCATTGCTTGATATCTGATATGAAGGGTTAGAAAAAAGTGATGCTGTGTACCTGTAAGACCGAGAGAAAATGAATGACGAGGACATGAATTTTTAGCCCCTTCCCAGTGAAAAGATTTTAATGTCTTGCGCATCTACGACTATGGTAGGGCATTGGATGAAGGAAAAGGTGTGAAATGGCCTCGTTCAAACAAATTTCAACATCCATGCAGTTGTTTTCAAAATCGAAAAGAATGGGTTAAAAGTTGAATTTTAGTTCACCTGAGTGTATTACACATTTCTTGTACGATTGACGAAATCTAGGTGATATTATCCAACAGGTTTACACTCTCCAAAACCTCACATGTCCACCAACGTTTCGGACAACCTTTGTTTATTGACCATGTAATAGTATTACAACACTTTTCTATATCCTGTTACTAGATGGCGATGTCGTTGATTGGATCATATCCTGTCTACGTGATAGACAACAGTGTGTTACCACTGGGTCCACTACATCACATTCCCTTTGGTGTTCCCCACGGATAAGTTGCAGAACCTATGTTATATTATCTTTCTTAAGACGTGTAGGAGAACGATATACCATCACGATGAAAAGGCCAAGATAACTAACAGTATTCAATCTCGTAATTCCTATAGAAAATACAAATCAGAGAGATGGACAAACACGGACCCCTGATCATACCAGAGGTGGGATCAGGTGCCTAGGAGGAGTAAGCATCCCCTATCGACCGGTCAAATCCGCCGTGAGCCCTATATTCCGATCAGGTAAACGGAGTAATCCGTAGTAAGAATCAGTGTGCCAAGAACGGCCTAACAATTGGTATGAAACATATCAGACAGCAATTGACTTCATGGTAATGATGGAATGCAGTAGCATAGCTATGCGAAGGATCTCCAAATCTATATGACCTTCAGACCGCATGAAAACTACTTCTCTTGACTTGAATTTTGTATCGCAGAAATACACCGTAGAAAGTTGGACGACATCTAATCTTCTTAATTTGAACCAAGACAAGAATAAGTCGAGCATTTTCACCACAAAACAAAGACTAGACTGTTCCTGTATTAAAAGTCGAGATTGGCGACCTTATCATGAGGAGTGCCAAATGTGCGACAAATTTATGTGTATTTTTGATCAACATGTTACAATAAGAAACGAAGTGTCATCAGTGATATAATCTTGTCATCATCGGATTCATAACATCGGGCGGATAAAGCGCCATCTAATAACTGAAGCGTCCACAACATTGAGGAACAACCTCGTAACAGCTGGATTACGGAAATTATTTGTACTTTGAAGTTGGAAAAAAACACCATGAACCGGATACATTGGGTGCAAAATTGGAACAACAAATCTAGTACAGCTCAATTGGCTTCCAAATTCAAGATAAATTGTTTCTTTCACGGATCCGCGCCGTCATATACATTGAAAGATTTTAACTGTTAATATAAACTAGGTAGATCACTACCTTCTGAGTCAAAGTCACGACTTCTGATGCTGAGAATACGACTTAACGCCAACGCAGCTGGTCAGACAGCAACACACTTGGGAATGACCTTCCAGATGACCTTCCAGATGATATGAAAATCTTTTGATGGTTTGAAGACGTTTAAAACTGAACTTTATAGATTGACCTATCAAATTCTTGTTTTCACAACATTACTACTATTTTATCATCTACTGGGCCCTTCTTTTTTCGATAAACCATAGCGTGGGGTGGCATTCGTTCCTTGTTCACGGGTAGAAATTGGTTAGGAATTTGGGGATTTAATGGCGGAATGATTCTTGCTCAATCATAATGCTGTATACAGTTTCTGAACTATCTGATATCTATATCCATGTGTTGCACATTGGCTATT
The DNA here is from genome assembly GCA_024699665.1 of Ostrea denselamellosa. Lineage (NCBI taxonomy): Eukaryota > Metazoa > Mollusca > Bivalvia > Ostreida > Ostreidae > Ostrea > Ostrea denselamellosa. Next base: position 1,309,125 of record JAMZEH010000077.1, read on the forward strand.
TTATAAGATATGGTGACATGTGAGTACTTTAATATAAAATCGTGTCTATTTTTTGCAAATGCTTCTATTGATTACCTCCTCCCGAAATCGATAATATCTACGATTGGTAATTCGTTTTGGAAAAAATATCCTCATATGTTTTAGTCCTCTTCCAGACGCAATTCACGACCTGCCATCCAGACAACTAGCAAAACTAATAACAGGAGATTTTCAATAATCAGTTTTGTCTTTATTTTCTATATAAAAGTTCCATATACACAAGTTTAAAATCACCAAGACTTGGTCATGCAATTAAAAAGTTGCAATCATATTTTTTAAAAATACAATAAAACACGAGTTAGTGCTAACGTAGTATCCAATACTTTCTTATTTTTTTTTAAAACTTCAGGGAGTAAAAGTTGAAACCATGTTGAATTGTACAACTTAAAAATGTAAATGTGGTGTTGAAAAGATGAACTGAATTTTAAGTATTTGCCCGAACGGTGTAAAAATTAAAACTTACAATTCAACATCTCACCAAACCTGTGTCATCATTCCTGATCAAAATAAGAACATTTTGCATGATACATTGAAAGGCATTTTATGAGGGTCAAAGATGGAACAGCTATCTTTCTTTGCCTTAAAAATTTAGCATTTTGGAATGATGTGCAGAAGTTTGCCTTCGAGCTATAAATTTGATATTATAATTATGTTAAACAACTTTATATTTCTGAAGTCAAATCCTCAGCTTAAGCAGGGTGCTATAATTTGATAGTTATTGGTTTAATATTTACTTCACTAGTCCTAACATGTACATTCATTACACATTTATTACTGAAACTTATCCAGTTGAAAAATTTCTTGTCGATTGGAGAGGATTGAGGAAGGATTGTTTAATCTGTTCGATTTTAAATGATTTTTTCCCAGGATTTAGTAAATAGTTATACACATGGACGTATATTTCAATTTTGTACCTCATGAGGTCAATATAATTTATGTCCTCTGAATTAGAAAATAAAGTGTAGCAGTATCCAAGGTTGATGAAAATTTTATACTCCCCCATGCCTTCTGATGTGATTTTGATTATGAGGCAGAGTTTTAAACTTTCAAACTCCCCCATGCCTTCTGATGTGATTTTGATTATGAGGCACAGTTTCAAACTTTCATACTCCCCCATGCCTTCTGATGTGTTTTTGATTATGAGGCACAGTTTTAAACTTTCAAACTCACCCATGCCATGTGATTCCTCATACGGTTATTATGTTACATTGCATGATCCATGATTCCTCATACTGGTTATAATGTTAAACGTTCTTACTTTGCATGTGGAAATACAATATAAAGGTATTAAATCATACAGAAGACTTTGAACCTTTACTTCAAAAATGTCAACAAGTAAATTACAATTACTCTCTCTCTCTCTCTCTCTCTCTCTCTCTCTCTCTCTCTCTCTCTCTCTCTCTCTGAATAACATGCAATAATTAAAGATTGCCAATGAGCAATTCAGCGTGGGTGATCGTGGATACAACTTTAAACTCTGTGTTCAGTGTTTCTCCCATGTGACCAAGAATATCGTATGTGAGTCTCAGCCTAGAGGCGACATTTTGAATTCCTAATCTTCACTCTCAATCTGAAGACAGACACTGTGTGTTTGACAGGAGAGTTCTGTAAAATTAGTATAAGTTATAGTAAGTACTTAGAAAAGAAAGAGGTAGGTAATATAAACCAAGGAGTAATTATCATTAAAAAGATCTGACTACTAATTTACTATCGATTATAGAAACTTAAAAATTTTCTTATGGAATGTGATTTTTTTTTTTTAGTAAAAGTATAACGATAATTTTAAATTCCTCTCATTAAAGAATATGGTTGAACAGCACATTAAAATTGTGCCTGATTCGATCTACTGCTGGTTATCACATTCATTTGCCCAATGAAACAAGAAACGCTCAATGTCGCTTCACATTCACATTTAAGACTTCTTTTAGAAAAAATCGAATGTGAAGAATCAAAGCTGTCAGCTATTGTAAAAAGAGAAATAATGTGCTAAATTCGCTATCAGTAGGTAGTACTATATAAAACTGGTTATGGGAACATAAGAGAGACACTGTTATCATTTGTTCCTGTTAAATCAAGCATTCGCTTAACAATGGTTTTAATAAATAAAGAAAACAACGCAAAGACAGAATAGTCGTGTTTGTAAATGTGTCATTACAAAATTGTTCTCATAAAGAATATCAATGTATTTTCATTTTCATCATTCCGATTTCGCACGATTTCTATGGCCAAGGTTACGATTAAAAATTTAACCTTTGTGACAAATATGAATTAATATTCTTCAATTATAAAGTGTTTTGAAACATTTTACTGATATACGTCACCTTATCAAAAGTATTAGACATGAGTCTCAAATTTTCATGCATTGAGAGATGTGATGCTGATTTCAAAAAATTTCAAAAACTACATGTCGTGTCCTCTGCTAAATGTTCTTGGTTTAAGGCCAATTCACATCTTATACTCATTTAGGAAATTTCGTATTTGAAAATGATATTTCAGTATATGTCAGATATGACGTGATAAATAATTCTAAATTCTATAAGCCACTCTGACCTTGGCTAAAATGACCGTATTTTAGGTTATATATGACATATCTTTCAATATGACCCTGGTAGTGACCTTGAACTTACAATTGATATTGGCTGGTAGGTTGCATATTGTTTAACGTCCCGCTCGAAAATTTTTCTGGAAACTTTCGACCAATGCTCAGCGCTTACGGCTTATCGTGCCACACCTGCTGTGACACAGGGCCTTGGATTTTGTAATCTCATTCAAAGGAACGCCCCATTTGTTGCCTCTTACGACAAGCAAGTGATACTGAAGACCTATTATAACCTGGATCCTCACGGAAATTAATATTCCTCTCAGTTTAAATTCTAGGAAAAAGAATAAGTATGGAAAGACTGAATTTATAAAGGTAGCATCAATTATTAATCCCGGAGCCATATACTTTGTCGATACCTTTCCTCTCAATACAGTTTTGATCTCAGTTTTCCAATGACGCATTTGTCTAGTGTCACTAGGTCTACAATTATTTCAACGAGAAAAAAAAAAGCATGTTCAATGTAAAGTTGAAGGTAAAAACCAGTGATCAATCTCGTAACTCCTAAAATTAAGAGTTGGCAAACATGGATCCCTGGATATACCAGAGGAGGGATCAGGCGTCTAGGAGGAGTAAGCATCCCCTGTCGACCGGTCACATCCGCCGTGAATCCTATATCTTGATCAAAATCAGCATGCAAAGAACGGCAGAATAATTGTCATGAAATACATCATACAGCATTCGAACCAGTGATGACCGGTATTTGCAATTTAGATTACCACAACTACGAGAGTCCACGAAACGCTGACCTAAAGCGAGGCTGTTGAAGCCCCTGTAACATCAACTTATTTTTCAGCAACCAGCCTCGATTTAGATAATGAACATATGCAGAACATACTCTCATGCATCGAGTCATTTGAGAGACACCACGTGATGATGGAATACTGCTACATTAGATTGGGAAGTTGACGATGGAGAAACTGAAGCCATCTTGTTTGTCATTAAGTTGACGATGGAGAAACTGAAGTCATCTTGTTTGTCATTAAGTTGTGTTGTTAGTTTGCCGCTGATATATATATGTTCAATGAAATACCCAGATATGAAGCAGATATTAAAGGCTCTCTCGCTTCTTCTATTTCAAAATCATCGGAATTTATTGAATCAACATATGAGTAAAAATAAGAAATGTTTATAAACAGAGCGTCATCGATGAAAAGGTGAAGATATCAAACAATGCTCAATCTAATAACTCCTATAAGGAATGCAGAAAACAAGAGTTAGGGAAACATGGATCCCTATGTAAATGTCAAGTTAAAGGCCACAGCAACAGCTTTTTGTCTTCTCATATAAAAGCTTTGCTATAACTTCTGTCTCATAAATAGGTCAGCTAATAATGGAGGAAAACTTGTGTCCTTGTGAATACTCCAACAACAATTTCATTGCGGTAGCGCAACGGGCATCTCTCGGTGTAACATGACGAAGGGACAGAGTTATCGTTCTTACTGAAGCTACCGCATCCATTTCCTTGTCTTTATGTAAGGTTACTCCTTTAGGGAATTACTCTTCTGGAAACTCCCTGATTCATAATAATCCAAATGGATAGCGCATGCGTTCTTTCTCCATCATAGACCATTTCTTTGGGATGTGATGAATAGGCCGTTCAATTCACTCGTCATGTGAGAATAAAAACGGAATTCTTCCTAATTTTGTCTAACTAATATGCATCTGTATTGTGAAATGGGTGTTGGCGACATAGTAAAAAGTTTTGAAACGCCAATTTTAAAACCTTTATATAATTCAGGTACCCTCAACATTGCTGCGCACAAAATATACAATATTTACAAATTCGTAATTTCTCTTGAATCAGAACTCCGATAATATCAATTTCTAACCCTTCATAAATCATATACGTGAAAGATGGGATTTTTTTTCCTCTCGAAATGCGAGAATATTTTTCTATCTCCTTAACTTACCGCGTCCCCCTCAAGCGGTGTTACGACTGCCGACAATGGAAATGACAATGCGTCTAGTTTGTTAGCTCATCAGGCTTTCTCGTAAATATTAGGAACATGACTCCGTTTGATTAGTTTGGTCTATACTGGTTTTTCCACACTTTTCATGAGCCGGTTTTCTTCTCCATTTCCTCTCATCTTTTTGTTTGATATGGAAAAATAATCACTTGTTCGAATTATTTGATGCTGTAAGCCTAGACTTATTCCTGAGATGCGCTGTGCTGTATACATAAAATGTACAAAATACGTGGATTTCAGGTAATCGTGTTTGTGGGTGAAAATAATGAGAAAATATAAGATGGCGTTTTCTGATTTCCGCAAACGAGAAGGCAACATAAAACATTTCTGACTGGGTTCTTTTTTCTCAATCAGATAAATTGATTTTATCTAATTTCTTTACAGTGATATACAGTAAAGGTTATTAACGACCGCTGTGATACATGGAACTGCAATGCCTGTGACACTGAATTGACATTTAACCCCCGCAAGACATCAGGCTAGACTGGTCCCCTATCTGATATCAGGCTTGACTGGTCCCCTATCTGATATCTCATCAGGAGACAGAAAACATTCAAAATCAGCTCATAGGTGGCGGTTATCCGGACATCCTAGAAAGAAACACTGCAATTCTGCTTATTACTTTGAAAATGGTAGTTTTACAAATGTAATGACGATACTCGTTGCATGCAAGTCCTGAGGAAAAACCGAAGTTTTGTCAAAATTGAGCTATTTGGCATTGTTCTGGTAGGTTTTTTTTGTTTTTTTTTTTGTTTTGTTTTTTTGTCAGTGCTTCATATAATTCATTTTGTGGGCTTACTTTTTCGGGGACCGAATAAAACCTACTAGAAAATCCGGATAGCACAGTGATTGATCAAAATAAAATAAAATGGCATCAAGACGAGCACCAATGCAAGAATTAATGTTCCTTGGATGACTACCCAACATGTCTAATCAGCTTCAAATTATGTAACAATCCAGTCCTCGTGTCGCTCATTACCAAGAGCCATAGAGCTCTACGTACTTACATAGAAATTACTGAACAATAGTTATGTCAACATACAGTAACACGATATACATGTACATACCTATATAAACAGTACCAGGCAACTATTTAGGACATTTGCATTAGGATTATTAACTTGAAAAAAATTTTGATTATTTTTCGTACCCCATATCCACCACTAATAGTTGTTTTCCTGAACTGTATTGTGTTTGATTTTGTTTGTTGTTTTACATATCAGTTGAGAATTTTTCACTCTTATTGAAACGTCATCAACTTTAGTATAGGTGAAGTACCCGAGATGTTGACCTATAGATGGCGCTCAGAGTCGTAGCAGTGAGGGTTCTTTGTCGTGCCAACTCCCACCGCGACATGAACCTGAATTGTCAAGGTTATATCCAAAAGACCTTTCACATAGCATGAAGGCGATAACTGAATAGATGAATTAGATGAATTGTATTAATGACCGTTGCAAGTTTTCAGCAGTGGTTGAAAAACTTTCTGGATATGGATAAATTGTTTAAAAGGTACCAGTGTGTTGCAATGCATTTTATCTTAATAATAATTTAGATATTAATAACTTTAGTTAGTAAAGGGTTTCGTATATATTTGACCTAGAACTTTCCATTAAAGTTAGCGGTCAGAAGCTTGCTTTAGTCAGCGATCAAAAGTTTGCTGCATTAAGAAACTTGCTGTAGTCAGTAGTCAGAAACTTGCTGTAGTGAGCGGTCAGAAGCTTGGTGTAGTCAGCGGTCAGAAGCTTGGTGTAGTCAGCGGTCAGAAGCTTGGTGTAGTCAGCGGTCAGAAGCTTGGTGTAGTCAGCGGTCAGAAGCTTGGTGTAGTCAGTAAATTGGTGTCGTCAGCGATCAGAAGCTTGTAGTCAGTAGTCAGAAATTGCTGTAGTCAGCGGTCAGAATCTTGCTGTAGTCAGCGTTCACAAGCTTGCTGTAGTCAGTGGTCAGAAACTGTAGTTCGTGGTTAGAAGCTTGTCGTAGTCAGTAAATTGATGTCGTCAGCGATCAGAAGCTTGATGTAGTCAGCGGTCAGAGACTTGTTGTTGTCAGCGTCAGAAGCTTACGGTAGTCAGCGGTCAGACATTGTTGTACTCGATATTTTTTTTTACCTCCACGCGTAACACTCTTTTATCAACAGCGAGGTAGCATGCGGGATCACCAGAGCCGGTGATGCACTTCAAAAACAGAAGAGGAGTGAGCATTTAGACGAAGTTGAATGTATTTTAACGTATTGACCTGGATGTCAGTGCCCACCAGCACTTGTACCTTGTCAGTTCAAGGGTTTGGTGTATGACTTTAATATAACACTTTTCCTTAAAATATGATTAGCAAATTAATTGAAAACAAAGACCTGCAGATATATACATATAGTATGGCCGAACCTGATTTAGGTTAAAAATCACGACGACAATATGGAAAGGGGATCAAATAGTGTCTAATGACTGGGTAATTTTCAGTGGGTAGAACGGTCAGTCTTACACTGGCCAACTTCGGACTACCTCTTATACTGTAGCCTTATTCAGGACAAACAGTATCAGCAACAGCCCTTCTACTGCTGTACGTATTCCAAGCCTTATTCAGGCAGACGCACCGCACACTACAGCCTGTTTGCCAGGAAAGTCAAGAAGACGAATAACTAAATTCCTGATAGTCCACCTCTGCTGCTCGTTAGCTTCTGAGTGGCTTGTCACTCCAACATATAACAGCTTTTATTATTGTAACCTTTGCAGACCTTACTTATACCATAAGGTCAACCACTTGTGTAAGCTGACTTTATTTCACCATTTTCTCCCTTGCCATTGTGATTTTAACACCTCTTGTTCGTGCCACAACCTGCACTGATGTGAATCTCGACACCGGATATTTGATATTTACATTTGAAGCCTGAATGGTCACATTATAAATTTCCGAAATATTATAGTATATTGTGTTGTGGTTCACCTTCCCATTTGTACGGCAGCGATACATGGATAATATATAATCCTCATGTCTGGCAGCTAAATGGCCTCCGTATGAACTGTCTCATGTCACTACTGGTTTGACGAAGGAGCAATCACTACCTATATTTACGTCTTAAGGTTTTATGGAGCGCCAGATTTACATAAATTCAAGTTATTGAAGGGGTCTTTAATTATTGGAAGACTCAATTAAAGATCTCTTAAATAATTACATCTTCAGTTGTGAATTATTGTGCGCATTAATTGAATTGATGATAGCATCAATTATCCTGCTGAATTGATGCGCGTTTTAATTGAATTGTTGCTCTCTTCAAATGAATTGGTGATATTAAAAAATTATTGATGTACACTGCAATCAATTAAAGAGAGCAATGATTCAATTACTACGAGTATCAATTCAATTAATGCGCGCAATGAATGAATTATTGCTCTCTTTAATTGAATTAATGATATCATTAATTCATTTGAAGCGCGCAATAATTGTTTTAGAGAGAACACTATATAGTTAGAGATATCTTCAATTCAACTTATCCACAACTGAATTATTGAACTGTTGCTCTCTTTAAAAAGAATTGATGCGTGCATTAATTCCTTGTCCAAAATCATTGTAAATTAATTAAATATATCTTCAATTGAATTAAAGAGATCATAAAAACGTTTATACCGAGCGCTAAATTAGTAAACGGAGTAATGCATGACGAATGTCAGTATATAAAGAAATAGCTAACAATTGTGATGGAAGTACGTCAGATAGGATTCGATTTAACTAAAGACAGGCTTTATTTGCAAATAAGATCATAATAACAACCGTAGAATTTGTGAAATGCTGGCTTTAAACGAGACTGGTGCAGTCCCTGTATTGATGTACACAAACAATGCTTTGTTACAGTAAGTACCTACACAGTTAATGTACACATAACTGTACATTGAGGTAGAGTAAGTGTGAATGAAAAGGCTAAGATAACGAACAGTACTCCGTTTCGTAATCCCTATAGAGAGATGGGCAAACACGGATCCCTGGACATACCAGAGGTGCCTATGTGTAAGCATCCCCTGTCGACTGGTCACACCCGCCGGGACCCTGTATCTTGATCAGGTAAATGGAGTAATTTGCAATCAGAATCAGTGTGTCAAGAACAGTCTAACAATTGGCATGAAACACGTCAGATAGCATTTGACCTGATGGAAGGATGTCCTGGCAAACTAGAGCGTTTAACCATAGACTTGATAGAATTCTGGCTTTAGACGAGACTGTAATGTGGGTGTTGTCAAATGCATTGTCGTACACTATCGGCCTTCTACGTGTGTGTTTATGAAATATATAGCTTGTAATTCATCTCGTCATCGTGCTGCATATCATTTCTCGAAATATAGTGCTTAAAACGTTTCTGATAAGATGCAACTTAATAATAACTGTCGATTCCACTCTCTTTCGGTATACTTTTTCGGAATCTATTGATTTTGTTGCAGCTAGGTTCTGCTTGTCGATATCATGGGCGAGTTATAAAATCCATGATCTTCGGAGAACATGTCATTTGACGCTGGGTCTTTCATATCTGACCTCGGAACTCTCACAATCTATCAGATGTGACTGCAAAGCGCGGTAAAGATCTAAAGGTCATGATGAATGAAAAGTTTACCTGGGCCTTTGTATTTTTCTGACCTTCAGATGATTTTGTACACAGACATTATAAGTTTGACAGTACTCTATCAAAGTGAAAGCAAGGGCACAACTTGTTGTATGTGTTTTATTCTTGCATCAAATGTCGCCTTCTTTTCCGCTCTTTATTGTAATATATGTTTACATCACGTGACCTACCAGTCAACAAACTTCTTACACATGCATCACGTGACATGCATGTACCAGCTTATCATACATGATGCAAAACAGTTAAATTGAAGTTCTTCAATAGAGAATAGTCTTCAAGATTTATTAAATATTGCATGAACATCATCTTTTAAAAAAAAATTAACAAATGCAATTACTGCAACTATCACTTCACAAGTGATCACGTGGCCCCGAGGGGATCCGGGTTAGAGTAGGAGCTCAGTACCCCTTGCTTGTCGTTAGAGGCGAATAAATAGGACGTTACGTTAAAGATCCCTCCCTCCTCGAAGGCCGTAAGCACCGAGCATAGGCCTAAATTTTGCAGCCCTTCACCGGCAATGGTTACGTCTTCATATGAGTGAAAATTTTAAACAATATACACCCAACTACAACTTCACAGGTGTAATATCTTCAATTTATTTAATCTATCAACTTGCAAAAAGTGGAACTTTGACAGAGAAAATTTGGAAAATATATTGTAACTGTATAGTAAAAAACATTAAGACAATGGTTTGGTTATTTTTTTTCCATATTTCGAGTTACTGCTCTTAGCAAATACATTTGATTTTTCAAAGTTTCTGAAATTTTATTTTTACACATTTGCAAGCTCAAGTACATTTAATCAGCACCATAACTTATAATTCTTATAAGATAAAAGATGTGTTGCTATCGCATCGATTCATCTCTTTTGTTACATAATGGATATCGGGTAGAAATGTTTTGTTTTTGTTTTTTGTTTTATTCATGTTAAACAATAAACACATCCTGTTACAGTATCAATGCACAGTACGAAAACAAACAAACAGTACTGCTAATAAATAAAACAATTTCCCTGGTTCAGAAAAAAAGAAAATGATGAAAAGGCATATGAACTTTAGGAAGACAATTCTGAACATCAGCGAAACGGTATAATTGATGAGGTCTAAATTTCAGAAATTGATAACAGAAATATCTATCATTTGTCTGTTTTACCACCTACTGACAAAACACCCCCTAGCTGATGATAAAGCGATGCGTTTGTAATTGAACTCTACATTATTATGGTCTAGTTATTGCCTAAATAATTCACTGTGTATGGTATACTTGGAAAGAAAAACACACCTACTTATCAATCAAAACGGCGAGGGAAAATAGAATTGTAAATTGTAGAACTCGCCGTTAAATGCCTTTTTATTACTTGTTATCATTTGTAAAAACCAGAACGCTGTGTCTCGCCGTAATCATCAACGTCCGCACACTTCACATCCAGTACACAGATGTGGCACCTTGCTGATTGACAGTCTGAGGAGGACGCTGCTGTGATTTGTATGAGTACAGTTGATTATCATTTACATGTATTAATCACATGTATGCAAGCCAAGGGTTTTCGATTGGACCTTTCCTGTTGTAGAATATTGTTTGGATCGGTTATCTTGGGCTTGTAAAAGTGGTATTAATCAGTGCATTTTAAATTCTATTTAGAATAATGGGAAGTGAGGCAAATCTGATTATAATTCATGAAGCTCAGCGGGCGAGTCAAGGTGTATTAGATTGAGGGAGTGGAGGCCACTTTCTGTGTGGTTTAGATGTAAACAAATACACTTCGGTTTCTAAGATAAAAATTTGAAGACAAAACATGAAACCAAGTATTATTTTAATATATTACCAGAACATAAAGCCGTAAGTATGAAATCTGTTCTCGTAATAACAAGATATTTTCTCGTAGTTTCGAGAAAAATAGCTCTATTTCTCGAAATCTCGCGAGATCTTTTCTCTTAATTTTGATGTCTTTTCTCGTAATGGCGAGATAATTGCCAGCATTTCTCCCCTTATTAATATCATTTAGAGTGTAAGTTAATACTATAATCGTTTAACCTGCTTGGGCGTTAACTGCTCTTGATTTCATAAAATCAATTTCAAATTAAAATTTTTCAACGTTTGAACGGCTACCCACATATTACTTTCCGATCTTCAATATATTGTGAATTTTTGCGATCTTCGGTATATGGTGAATTTTTGCGATCTTCAATATAAGGTGAATTTTTGCGATCTTCAGTATATGGTGAATTTGTTCAGATATATATATATATATATATATATATATATATATATATATATATATATTTACCTTTTCATGGTTTTGTCATCGACTACCATGCTAAATTGAATAAACAGAAAGTGTTTCTGAAAATGTCTAAAGTTTGGTACATAGTATTAAATCGCAGACAAATAGAAGTGTACAACCTAGGCATTAAACAGCAGACAGTTTACAATCCATTCTATAAATAAACTATTCTGGTCACATATTTAACTTCCGATTCTGGTGACTAAATTTCGAGGTTTGAATGAAAAAAAACCAAACCAAAAAACAAAAAATGTTAATAAACAAAACTATATGCTTTAAGTTGATATACGCATTGTTTTGGTACATGCAAATTGTGGCTCTGTTGTTGGAGGAAATATATTATCATCGGTATTCGGACAGCAGCACGAAATGATGGACGCCTTCCGACGTTTACGAAGAATTAGGGAAAAATCATATTTTTTCTATTGCATTACGTAATGCGGTTCTTTTTGAAACTAGAGTAATGCGGCACTTATTCGTGATTTATAGTTACATGCCAGATAAAAGATCTTTTAAAAAGTTTCCTATATGAATCATACAAAACTACCTTTGTAAATATTTCTGGTCCGAAATATTTATTGATTAGTATAGTATGCTATCGACTAGTTTAGAAATTAATCCTTGCACGTTTATCGTGAGTTGAACACGATATATATATATATATATATATATATATATATATATAAATATATAAATATATATATATATATGTGTGTGTGTGTGTGTGTGTGTGTGTGTGTGTGTGTGTGTGTGTGTGTGTGTGAAATAAGATACATTTTTTGAGTGTTTCGGGATATGACATGATGTTGGTCACATGATCAAATCATATAACGCCCGACGGGCGTTATAGTAGATTTGATCACGTACCAACTTCATGTCATATCCCAATAACACTAAATAAAATGTATCTTATTTCACACACACACACACACACACACACACACACACACACACACACATATATGTATCTTATTTGTTATATTTTGTTATATTTACACTTCTGTTTCTATTTGTTGTGATCACCAAGCTTCCATACTTGTGTAGGCAGACGATCGTTCAACACAAGATATAGTTCGTTAAAGTTTGATCGAATAAATAATTGGGAACAATATCTAGGATAATATAAAATATAAATATTTATGTTAGAAGGATTAAAAAGATGAAACAAGTGTAAAATAAAGATAATTAGGAGCGTCTAGTTAACTTAATTGAAAAGAAGAAGCGCGGAGTAATTACATCCGGTCAATCGGTGATGGAGAAACAGTGGCAGTCTCCTATCTTTTTTAAATTTGTAAACGCAATTGCTGAACATAGATGTCGACAGAAATTCAGAGGATCTAAGAAATATGACGAAGGATAATTGGATCAAGTTGATGTTAAGTTCCACGTCAGGTGTTTGGAAGGGAGCAACGGGATGGTCATCGTTTGGACTCTTGGTTGTAGCATTATACTGACAGATTAAGAAGAAGTACGGGTAAGTTGTATTTTAATTTGTTTTACTTCCAGGGTGTGTAAGAGAATATTAACACAAACTGAAAGAAACTTTTCGTTCAATCGAAAAATTTCTGTTGTAAGATTTAAATAAAGACTCGCAGCGGTGCCCTGACTTGAACAATGTTTCGAGCTCGAAACCAGCTTCGGTCATGGCGGTGATGGCTATTGCTCGGAAACAACAGGTTACCATCATCATAAAGTGAATCTAATATTAGATTGCCATAATGTAAATATCAAAGACATCGTATGAATTCGCCATACCTCAAAAGTTGCACAGTTTAAGTTGCAGACGGTATTTTTAAAAGATAAAACAACTGAACGGTATGGTGAATGTTTCTGTTTTATTCATTAATTGAATTCTTGTCCGTTTACAAAATATATTATCAGTAAATATTCTGATGTGTTTAATTTATTTTGTTTCCGTTATGATGTCAAGACAGGTGAAGATACCTAATACAATTGACTCAAATACTTTTGAAGCGGTGATTGTATTCATACGCCAGAAAAATAGTTTGATCACCTGACTGACTTCATATTATGGAAATTTGAATGTCAATTTTGTTAGTATATACATATATATAATGTTTAAATGATGATTTAAATGTTTTAAAAAAAGGAATTTCATTTCATAACTGCCTGAATAGGCATCAAAGCCGAGAGCGCTATTTTTTTTTGTTTTTTTTTTTGTTTGTTTTACTTTTAACATTTATTATTGGATATAATCTGACTTGTGGTGCAGTTTCCGCTTTATTATCCGCGAAACTGCACAAAGTTAGATTATATCGTACAACATGAGTCTAAATTAGCTTCATTCCTTACAATTTAATTTGAAAAGATAAAATAAGAATACACCCACAAAGTTACCGAACGCGAAAGAAGCCGTCTTGGTTCCTCGCATAACTGGAACAACTATGTTCATGAAATTTGAAAACGTAAGGTGGGGTTAGCAGCAAATCTTAATTACAGGAAATATGCGCGGGCAACATATGAAGGCCTAATGTTTACTTAGCAGCGCAAGATCGACTTTGGAGTCGCTCTGACAGAAAGTTTAGATCTGGCATCACACAAAATGCATAGTGTAGAAAACCAGAAAATTCAATATAATTTGCGATTTAAACGTTTTTGATTTCATAGAAGTTTTAAATTACATTATAACTCACAATAGCATGCAGTCAAATCCAACACAGTAAAATATGTAAATACATTCACAGCTCTGTGTCAATCGATGGGACGTGACGTTATGTCATACACATTTTTCAAGACATGACGTATTTTTGTGCTTTGATAGGCAGATCAAGCAATACCCCCACCCCGAGTAAAACTATACTTATAATGAAACAGCAAGCTTTCCAAATGCTTGATATGCCATTATTTCGCATATGATATCGTTGTGTCAGAATTTGTAGAGAATTTATATCGCTAATTAGGTGTTTTGCCATTTTTGTTGTCAAGGGGGCGTCTCCCCATACCAAGTTACACAAGGTCAGATACGAGAATTATAAAAAGCACTCAAATGATCAATGCCACGTTGTTGTTCACACACACACACACACACACACACACACACACACACACACACACACACACACACACACACACACAGATATATATATATATATATATATATATATATATATCTATATATATATATATTCACCTGTGGTGATGAGTTCCTCCAAAATTGTCGTGTTGCCGACTGTCCACGAAATTTATTAGGCCGATCAAATCCGTGTAAGACCGTCCGGGGAAACTTGTATATGTAATAACAAGACAACAAGTTAGAAAAAAATGAAGGCCTAAACTTCTAATTCATTCATATCGTTAACGTTTGAGAGATTTCCTTCCAAAAAAATCAATCATTCACATGTTCGTTTATACATCCATAACAATTAGCAGTCAGTTCTGATGCAAGCAGTGCAATGTTTATGGCCATTTTGTTTTATCTGTTTCGACAAATCAAAATTGTCATATTCAAACAATGTGAACTATTCAAAGAATATTGGTCCTATTAGTCCCCCGTAGGGATCCGGGTTAGAATAGATCCTCAGTACCCCCTTGCTTGTCGTAAGAGGCGACTAAATGGGGTGGTCCTTTGGATGAGACCGCAAAAACCGAGGCCCCGTGTCGCAGCAGGTGTGGCACGTTAAAGATCCCTTCCTGCTCAAAGGCCATAAGAGCCGTATAAACCGCCATTGCATCGTATACACGAACATGGGAACGATGATTGCCGAACATAATCGGGTTGCACTGAGATCGAGGTCATACGAAGACGGAGACTGACGCGAGTAATTACACATTTCGTTTGTTTTAGAATATAACAACATGTCATGAATGACTTTAAGTATTTTAAGTGTAAGAAAGTAATTGAATTATGCAAATGAAATTTTATTAATAAATTTGCTATAATTTGGCATATTAAATTGTTTACAAATCTGACACGTGCGCAGAGCCTCACTTTCGCATTTTTCCGAATTAGCGACCCCCGAGGTCAGTGCATATCGGAGATTCAGGGCAGAAATTACTATCAGGATGACAGTGATTCATGAATCGACATTTTTTGCTAATTTGACGGGTTTATTGCTTCAGATTCACTCTGATTCTATAACGTTACGTATGTTCAATCACAAATATGTTATCATAGTTGGTCTTTTATTTTTCAAATTATTTACCGTCAGTGACAGCTTGTATTGCTTTAGCATGTACCGCTTTAAATAAGTCCAAATCTTCCAGAAAGAATGATAATTTAAAAAAAACTTCTGAAGAAAATATAAGAGAAAATATTTTGATAACGTCATATTAATTCGTAGTTACGGTAACGAAATCGATCGGGTTAACCACTTTATTAGATTTTATCACCTAAGTATCTGACGATGGAAAAGTCAAATAAATTTCGGAGAAAATCACTACCTCATTGTTTCCCGCCTGTGTACGTGTCTTGCCAGGTCTGAATTTAATGTAGGGAGTTAGTGGGAAACCAGGCCTGGGAGGATACCTACGTATAGGACAGGTAAACCGCACAGATCAGTTGCCTCGTGAAACAATGAAATTAAGATATTTTTTAGATTAGTAAGCATAAAAAGAATAAGTGCAATTCATTCCGCCATCAGGGTGTGACGACAACGCATCTATACAGGTAAATAATGATATGTTGCTTGACTTGAAATATAGGAAATAGAGGTAAATAATAAATTATGTTTTACTCTAGGTAATAGGAAAAATTGATTTTCTAGAATTTAGGCAAAGCATATTTAACGATTAAGACAAAATATACAGCTTTACCCAGAATGCATTGCTGACGCAGTGGTAGTAACTAATCTGAATAAAATATTCTTTAAAACAAATTAAAATACATAGATAGTGTGATATCCATGAGTAAGTGTCTTTAAGCTGTCACTGCAATTAATTAGCATGATTTAGAGAATAATCACAAATTTAAAAATAAAAATGAGCAAACATCGTCTAAAAATAGAGAAAATACATAGGATTAAAAATAAATTTGTACTTTAGAATCACGGATGTACGATTTATTTGACGTTAGTACATATAGCTGTATGTTAACAACAAGGACTGCAGTAAAAATTCCAGAAAAAAATTCTCCCATTTGAATAATGATTTAAAAAAGATAGGTGTTTGATGTAAATCGCGTTTATATTTCTTAAACTAGCCATTTGTAAAAAGTAGGAAAAGTATACAGAAACAGGATTTGAACTTGTCATTATATCAAAAATTATTTTTTTAAGTGTATGATACTGTTGCATGGAGTCTTGAACTTTCTCTTCATTCTCAGAATCCATTATTTTTTAGTTGAATCAGAAGACTTAATCAAGAGCTGTTACACAAAGAAAATAATTTATGCCTTTGTAAAATTTTGACATTAATTGAAAACGCTTAGATTGGTTGTATTTTGCGGGACGCTCAAGAATCTTTCACTCATGTGGAAACGTCACCATTGCCGGTGAAGGCTGAAAAATTTAGGCCCATGCCTTTGAGTAAGGAGGGGGCTTTATCGTGCCACACCTGCTGTGACATTGGAACTCAGTTTTCGCGGTCTCATTCGGAGGACCGCCCCATTTAGTCGCCTCTAACGACAAGCAAGGGGTACTAAGGACCTTTTTTCACCCGGATCCCCACGGGACGGAATCATAACTGAATCATATAGACGTAAATTATCAGTTTTTAAATCGAGTCAGGCTACTGACAAATGCGTTGATGTTACAGGGTTTGTACAGTCCCGTTTAAAGTCACCATTTTCAAATTCTATGGTTGTTATAACGATCTAATTTGCCAATACAACCTGTCATTGGGTCGAATGCTGTTTCATACGAATTGTTTGGCAATTCTTTAACACCGATTTTAACTACGCATTACTCCGTTTACCAGATTGAGATATAGCGCTCACAGGGGGTGTGACCGGTCGACAGGGGATGCTTACTCCTCCTAGACACTTGATCCCACCTGTGTTATATTCAGGGGTCCGTGTTTGCCATATTTAATTTTGTATTCCTTACAGGAGTTAATGGATTGATAACTGCTCGTCATCTTCAACTTTTCATGAAAACCTTTCTAACCGGTGGGTCGTGTGTTCGAGCTCCGCTCGTGACTTGGCCTCGTCAAGTCTAGATATAAACATAGGTAGTGATTGCTCCTTCGTCAAACGTGTTAGAATAATGGGTCTTTCGAATATGAACTTAATAACAGAGATCCCGTCTCGAGGCAGGCGTTGGTACGTTTAAAATAACCCTCACAGCTTCGACCCTAACCGCTATGCATATGTCTAAATTTTTTATATTTCATCTACAGCTTGTAACGTCTCCATATTAGTGAAAAATTCGTAAAACAAAAATACAACCAACCAGAGAATCTGAATTCTTCAAATGCTATCTGACGTGTTTCATAGTAATTGTTCGACTGTTCTCGGCACACTGATTCCGACTATGGATTATCCGTTTATCTGATCAAGATATAGGGCTCACAGCAGGTGTGACCGGTCGACAAGTGATGCTTACTCCTCCTAGGCATCTGATTCCACATCTGGTATATCCAGGGGTCCGTGTTCGTCCAACTCTCTATTTTGTATTCTTTATAGGATGTATAAGATTGATCACTGTTCGTTATCTTCACCTTTTCTTTTATATAACCCATACAACTATTACGTCTGTTTCCTATTTACACTTCAATAATTTATTGTAACTTTTATGTCCGTCGGAAGAGACGTTAAAGGGTGCACCGTGTCAAGGATCACACCCCCATGGCACGCATAGAAATGTTTCACCGTTTCTCTGATTTTAGAAAGAGAGTAGGCTCACTACAACCGTCAGAGAAAACTCCAAAACTCTTAAAAACCAATCATATTTCAGAACTATTGCAAAAATCAATCAATAGATATGCACGTTGAATCTTACATATTACAAGGTTTAATTTCTGATGTATGTATTTTCAAGATTTAGCGCCTTTGCTTGGGAAGGCTATCGTGTTTAGGTGAAAAGAGAAGGTGGAGATAATGAACAGTGATCAATCCCGAAACTCCTACAAAGAATACAAATTTACGAGTTGGGCAAATACCCTCCCCCCCCCCCCCCGGACATACAAGGTGTCACCTCATTGCTATCCTTATCCAACATTCGACTCTTTCAGATTTCTAAGGTTAATCCCTAAACTTTCGACACACACACACACACATACACACACATAGAGAGACACACACACATAGACACACACACACACAGACACACACACAGAGACACACACACACACACACACACACACACATACACACACATAGAGAGAGAGAGACACACACACACACACACACACACACATACACATACACACACACACACACATACACACACACACACACACACACACACATAGAGAGAGAGAGAGACACACACACAGAGAAACACACACACACACACATACACACACATAGAGAGACACACACAGAGAGAGAGACACAAACACACAGACACACACAGAGACACACACACAGAGAAACACACACACACACATAGAGAGAGACACAAACATACAGACACACACAGAGAAACACACACACACACACACACACACACACACACACACACACACACACACACATAGAGACACACACAGAGACACACACAGAGGCACACACACAGAGAAACACACACACACACACACACACACACACACACACACACACACACACACACACACACACACACACACACACTGATTCTTAGTTTTCTAAGCCTAACGTCTTTCTTAGGGATAGTCATCTGTTCTGTCGCAGACATTCAGGTTTAACTATTTTCCTTTGATACCTTAATGACTCTTGTAGACTTTGTTATTGATGTCGAAGAGAGGAGTGTTTAATTAGCAATCCGTGTTAATTATTCGGAATTCCAAATATCATTGTATGTTTCTCAAATTTCTCTTCGTAAGGCAATCGGAACCAACCACCAAAAGCACAAACAAAAATAAACAAATCAAATCCATGCCATGGAATTTAAAAAAATACCCAACTCTCTGTATAAAATTAACCTCATTTGATTGATGTCACGTGTATTTTACTTTACAATAACTTATTCAGAATCAATGTAAATTTGAAATATTTATGATAATTATTTAATGAAACTGTAGTTAGCAATAACCTTTTTGTGCAATGCTAGAGAATGTCAACATCTTGTTACATCGTTACATGCAGTATCGGCTGTCGTATTTTCCAATGGAACTATTTTTCGATGATAGAATTTTCAAGCTAATTAAAAACAATATACACGTTCTTTGGGTTAAGTATGAATAATGTTTATCAATGGGGATTGATTGATACGAAATATATATCTAAAAATAAGATGCTTCTGTCCTCTTTGCAGTTCAGACATTGAAGATGGATTATATTCTCTGATGGATTGTGTTCCCTAAGTATCAGACCTATTTCTGTATTGTGAAGAGACAGAATTTATTCAAAAGCTTCTACATCAGAAGAAAAAAAAAAGTCCCGCTGTGGCCTTCAATTTGACATTTAGATACCTAAACGACGTTTCATCTATTAACAATACTCGCTTTCTTTCATCTGTCAATTTCAGTTATATTCCAGTGAACTTGAAGTAAAAGACACCACAGGGTTTCATGTTTAGATTTTTTTGTATTGAAAACAGACGTAAACGGAAAACTAAAAATTTAACTTTATAACTTCAGCTTCTTCATGGTCAACCTCCCATGTTTATGTAGCTGTTCATTATCATTGTTATGTCATCATTGCAGGTGGTGTTTATGTTCTTTAACTGATTAGATATATGAGGGCATGTTCTACATATGATCGGTTTTTGAATCGAGGCAGGCTACTGACAGATAAGATGATGTTACTGGAGTTTCAACAGCCTCGTTTTAAGTCATCATTTCGCAAATTCTATGATCGTTATAACGCTCTTATTTGAACATACAATCCGTCATTACGTCAAATGCTGTCTGTTTCATACCTAATGTTAATCCGGGTTTTATATACTGATCTTGACTACGGATGACTACGTTTACCTGATCAAGATATAGGGCTCACAGTGGGTCAGCATTTGGCCTAAAATATCACAGTCTTGATGTCCATACCAAAAGACTTCTGTGAATCTTTAATGTATCATATGAGTGCTTGTCATCGATATCAAAATACGTTTTGCATAACTTTAGTGTACTATATCGAGAGTTATAAGATTCTTTTATGAATAATACAAAAACATGATCTTTTTAGAAAATGAAAACTTTTAAAGTTTTTATACCTTATTTAAAATGCACATATTTTTAGAATGCAGAGTTTTGTTTTCCTTTGTAGAAATAGATAATTATCATACATCTTAATCTCCACTGCTCTTCAGAATAGAAATTATGATTATTAATTTATCAATCTAATAATTAATTCTATCTAAATGCGTCAAGAAGTTCTAAAAAACAAAAAAACATCTACTTCCAACTTGAGGCTTTGGTTTGATCTGTATTGAGACAGTGCCTTAGGCTGCTTATGCGAGTGCCTTGAAGTATAAAAATAAGCGTAGTCCGTGTCACCTCCCCATTCAGATATTTAATATTTTCATTAATATTCATTTTTATTAAACTCATCCAAAACAGGATACGAATGTGAATAAATGTGGTAAAATATACTGTCATTTTTATTTGATGAATTCCTTCGTTTATGCTCTTCGTCACATGTGCGTCATTTTTTTTCTCAGTTATCAAATACTAATTATTTTGTATTTGGTAAGGAAAGTGGGGGATTTCCAAAACGTCACAATGTACACCTAGTAATGTACATTTTCATAAATATTACGATGAGAAGTCATTTTCGACTGGCATTAGAACATTGTGATATCAATATGAATGGATAGAGACTCCTCGTAAATCCAATCAATAATAAACCAATGAATATTAAATTAAAGAACTGCAATTAAACTGAACGCTTTTCTTAATCACTTTGTGCGAAAACTACCATAAAAACGATTAATTATGAATCTAGCCCACAAAACAAACGGGAAATTCCAAAAACGTCATTAATCCTCATTGTTTCAAGCATGCAATATTGCACGTTCTTTTGTATCCTTTATAAACCACTGTTGAAATTTAGAAAAAAATTAATGAATACGATAGATTTATATATTGACTTGAAACAGACAGCCTTGAAATCAAAGAGATTTTGAATTACAATTATTGAACATAACCGTCAATTTCACAAAGAGATATGAAGATATGCATGTTTCTTTAATTAAATATAGGGCTGGTCTAACTTCATGAGAAACAATGGAACTAGTATGAACACAATCCTTCTAGACAAGGGTTATATTATACACAAATGTACAAACCAGTAAAAGCTACAGTGAAAAAATGTATATGACCATGTGAAAATAACAGCAATCGATCCCATAAATCCTAGAAAAGATACAAAATTAAAACACCTACTGGACACACCAGCGGTGGGATCAGGTGCATAGGAGGAATAAGCATCCCCTGTTGACCGGTACACCCACCATTAGCCTTATATTTTGATATATACATGCAATGATATCAACATGTTATCATATACACAAACAGGAATGTTTGATTATGGCATGAAAGGTCAAGACAACGAACAGCATTCAATCTCGTATGTATTCTTTCTGTCAACAGAAACCAAAAACAACTTGTCATAATTTCGTCCATCGATATGTGATCTAAAAAAATGGATTAATGTTCTTATTTCGGATTTCCAACATTTTTGACTTGAGCATCACTGAAGAGACATTATTTGTCGAAATGGTCACCTGGTGCATCACAATTGGTACCGTTTATGTTTTATATTACTTTGAAGCTAAATGATTTAAAATAAACCGGTGTCCATTGATGTCTATTCTACTTATAAAGTTCAAGGTGAGATGGCACAGATATCCATATTAGAAATAACTTCACGACTAGCCCTGACCTGTATGCACATGCTGTACATCTTGCAAACACGTGTAAAATGTGAAAGTAAAGAAACAATTTGGAGAAAATGTTTAGGATAAGTTGGTTGGTTGGTTGTAAATTGTTTAACGGCGCTTAAGGCCTTTAAGCTCCTAGGAAGGGAGCGTTATTGAGTCACATCTGCTGTGACATGGAGCCTCGGTTTTACGGTCTCATCCGAAGGACCGCCCCATTTAGTCGCCTCTTACGACAAGCAAGGGGTACTGATGATGGATCCCTATGGGAATTAGGGTTAGATTGATTGATTTGGGTTTTACGACGTGTTGGCAATATTTCAGCCATTTTACGGCGGGGTTAGGATTGTGCATACATTATCATAAGAACCACGTACTTATGCATTCATTATAATTACAGCCATACATGATTATAAGAACAATGCAACTATACAATATAATCATTAGAACAATGTTAATATTCATGTACAAACATTAGTTACTAAACGTACATGAACATAATCATTGCAGTAGTCCAGCAGACCTGACCATTACAACAAGTTTTTATGCAAACATATTTATTAGAAAATGTGATAATGCATAATCATTAGAACGATGTAATTATACATACATAATCATTAGAACGATGTAACTATACATACATAATCATTAGAACGATGTAATTATACAAACATAATCATTAGAACGATGTAATTATACATACATATCATTAGAAGTATGTAATTATACATACATAATCATTATAACGATGTATTGTATATTGTTTAACGTCCTTCTCAAGAATCTATCACTCATATGGACACGTCACCATTGCCCCCACTGGTCTAGAACAATGTAATTATATATGCCTAATTATTAGAACAGTGGAATTGTACGTACATGATACGTTGAACAGCGAAATTACACATACATAATGAAATCAGTGAAATTACACATATATAATGAAATCAGTGAAATTACACATACATAATTAAATCAGTGAAATTACACATACATAATTAAATCAGTGAAATTACGCATACATAATTAAATCAGTGAAATTACGCATACATAATTAAATCAGTGAAATTACGCATACATAATTAAATCAGTGAAATTACACATACATAATTAAATCAGTGAAATTACGCATACATAATTAAATCAGTGAAATTACGCATACATAATTAAATCAGTGAAATTACGCATACATAATTAAATCAGTGAAATTACGCATACACAATGAAATCAGTGAAATTATGCATACATAATGAAATCAGTGGAATTACACATACATAATTAAATCAGTGGAATTACACATACATAATGAAATCAGTGAAATTACGCATACATAATTAAATCAGTGGAATTACGCATACATAATAATTGCATCAATGGAAGTATGCATACCTAAGCATTACAACACTTTATTATACAATATATGACGCGATATCAGGAGACCTGCATTTGCTAATCGTATAATTTTTAATTTTATGAATAGTGTTTCTTGACATGATTTGTTTAGTTTGATGCCTTACATAAGTAGGTACATAATGTACTCCCGTTATCGATTATTGTTAGGACGCTCTTTCTATATTTTAAACACTACTGATTTTGACTACGGATTACTCCGTGTACGTGATCAAGATACAGATTAATGGCGAGTGCGACTGGTCCATCGGGGATACTTACTTCTTCTAGGCACGTGATCTCACTTTGGTCTTCCCAGGGATCGTTGTTTTCCGTGTTTTCAAGTTTATTTTCTTTATAGGGACTGAACTGATCGTTATCTTCATTCTGGCATTCAGCTTTAATTTGTGTCGCATACTTTTGTTTTTTGGCACTTCCCATCTACCTAACAATGTTTGAGTAAAAATAAATTCTCGAAGGGACTTGAAACAAACAAGCGCACACGACTCATCGATCCAAAAGATCGTGATAAGAAACGAATAATATAGATCTTTCATTTGCCACTTTCAACCCCTTGGTTCTATTTCACTGCAGGTGGTGGTACGATAAAAAAAAAAGAAACTTTTCTAACATCATAGCATCAGGTGAAGAAATTGCACTTCTAACTAGGGTCGATAAGAGTCAAGTATTATCACAGATATGTTAAGCAAAATACACATGTGTAGTATTATTAACTTGAAGCATAACTGTCAATGACGACTTTTTTCTCCGTGGCCTTACATTGTAATTTTGATTGGGTACATTCTTCTCATGTAACATACACTGTGAATTAACAGAACAGAACACAGTAGCTCTTATTATAATCCGTATAACACGACAGAATAGATTGCCCCGATATCTAAACAGAAAAAAATATGACACGCCTTTGCCTTACGGTATAAACTATATAGTATGACAAGACACGGTGCCTCTTGTATATAAACTGTATATTATGACAAGACACGGTGCCTCTTGTATATAAACTGTATATTATGACAAGACACGGTGCCTCTTGTATATAAACTGTAGATCATGACAGGACACGGTGCCTCTTGTATATAAACTGTATATTATGACAAGACACGGTGCCTCTTGTATATAAACTGTATATCATGACAAGACACGGTGCGGTGCCTCTTGTATATAAACTGTATATCATGACAAGACACGGTGCCTCTTGTATATACACTGTATATCATGACAAGACACGGTGCCTCTTGTATATAAACTGTATATCATGACAAGACACGGTGCGGTGCCTCTTGTATATAAACTGTATATCATGACAGAACACGGTGCCTCTTGTATATAAACTGTATATCATGACAAGACACGGTGCCTCGTGTATATAAACTGTATATCATGACAAGACACGGTGCCTCGTGTATATAAACTGTATATCATGACAAGACACGGTGCCTCGTGTATATAAACTGTATATCATGACAAGACACGGTGCCTCTTGTATATAAACTATATCATGACAGGACACGGTGCCTCGTGTATATAAACTGTATATCATGACAAGACACGGTGCCTCTTGTTATAAACTGTATATCATGACAAGACACGGTGCCTCGTGTATATAGCATGTGATATGACAATGCAGAGTTCAGTAGAGGTGTTTCTCGGTATAAACTGCCGTGGAATAACTCAGTTGGTACAGATCAGTCAGTTGCTCTCTGAACTCTGGTGAGGTCTGCAGACAAAGGAGTTTTTTTTTATTTAAATTTTAGAGCCAAATTAAAGCTACCACACAGATATAGTCTACCAACTTTTTTACCAGTGGCGTAGCTAGGACCTTGAGGAAAGTACAGGCACCAATTAAGGCGAAGGGTATGAGGGCCGCTGAAGGCCCTCAGCGGTTCCAGGACATCGCCCTGGTGGGAACGAAGTTCCTCAACGGAAAGCAGATTTCGTGTTTCTGAGATCACTTGGGAACACGTTCGAGGCACATGTAATACACAATGACTTTTAATAAGGGAAAATCTGGTATTTTAACTTTGAATTTTTTTATTTGTAAAAATTATGTGTAGACACGTGACTTAAGTGCTTAATGGCAGCTACGCCACTGGTTACATGTAAATTTGATTGAGATAACCTCATTCCCATCAATCGTTTACTGTTGTTTATGAGTATTTCTGTGTATGTCATCCATCCATAGTTAAACCGGTCGTTAGAGCGTTCGCTTCGTAACCGGGAGGTCGTGAGTTCGAGCCCCGCTCATGCCATGACCGCGTCAAACCTAATACGAAAAATAGGTAGTGATTGCTCCTTCGTCAAACGCTCGGCATTTAGAAGTGAGAATCACGGGTCTTTCGGATATGACCTTTAAAACGGAGGTCCCATGTCACGGTAGGCGTTGGCACGATAAAGAACCCTCACTGCTACGGCCCTGAGCGCTAAGCATAGGTCTTAATTTGTGGTACTTCACCTACAAATTGAAATAATCGAAGGTAATATGTAGCAATGAAAACAAAGTCTGTTCTGAACGAAAGTTAGAACTGAACTAGACAACTGTTATTTACAATATCTAGACGCTCTGTGTTATTTCCTCAGCGTTTGTAGTTTAGTTTTAGTGTTATTTTGCATTTTGATTTGATTTATTTATTCTTGGAGAAGTAAAGAAACTAGTTGACTATAAACTGCCAGCTTTCTGATATATATATATATATATATATATATATATATATATATATATATATATATATATATATATATATCTATATACTCAATCGGCTTTTTGAGGTTTTCCCTTTTTTATACTGAAAATAAATTTATTGATAGCTTGAAATATATTCGCTGATATGTTTTTGCATGGTCGGTTTGGTTATTATTAACACACACACATACACACACACACACACACACACACACACACACACACACACACACAGATATATATATATATATATATATATATATATATATATATATATATATATATATGAGTTGCATTCATTTCTCATTAAAAGTTGAGACCTTTTAATTTGAAATAAAACCTGTATCCATAAAAAGAAACAATTTTATAAATATATAATTATAAATACATATATAGCTTATTGCACTACCGATTATTAGGGAAGTTGTCTCATGCTAGCAATGTTTTGTATATCAATAATACAGACAAGTTATACATTAATGCCGGAATTAAATATTCTAGTTAGGTTTATTTCTGCTGTTTTTCATTCATAAAAACTTACCGATACCATATATCGTATTATTATTTTTTTCCATGAGTAATCGGTCCCATTAGTTTTGTTACTACCATCCAGTTCCTAGGGAGTCGCTATTAAGGCGGAGACTTTAACTCTGTTACTAAAATGATAGATGGGTCTCCATATTGAATAATTGTACTGCTTATTATGAATGTCGCCCGATCTGTTTTTGTATGCTAAACGATTTAACGATTCTGTCTTGTCTTATGTGTATAAACTTAATCCCTATATTTCAGCAGGTTTTTTTTTCTATTTCATGATAATGTAGTATTGTTTATGTGGTTTGGTCCTCACCCTTGAATATCCATACATAATGGAAACTGTGACATTGAGAATGGAAGGAAAAACCTTTAGGCAGAGGAAATCCAATAGCGATCATGTAATTGTATGTGTGTTCTAGTATTTGCTTTTTAGTTTTAGTATAAAGAAAACACACACAAAAAAAAAAACCCACCAGGTAGATTAATTTATCTAGATTTAGTGATCAATCTCATAAATCCTATAACAGATACAAAAGTAAGAGAAGGGAAGGGCAAGTATTATCTCATTTAAATCAAACTGCCGCGAGAAATAAAAGACTTTAACATTTCATTTTCATGACGGCATCGCATTTCAAAAATATGTATAGACAGCGATCTTAAAGCTGACATGAATCCATAAATACAATAATAAATACAGAATTCTCCTTGTCTGCCATATTAATTGAGTATTCTATTGTTAATTTGCATAATGGGGCGATTTCTGATACGGTTCACCTCGCATCAATGTTTCCCTTTAGGAATAGTCTCGACAGGTAACACGTACATTTCTTGTAATCATGTATATGTTTAGTTTACATCCCGACGAGAATTTTTCACTCATATTGAGACGTCACCAGTTGTAGGAGAAGTACCACAAATTTAGACCTATGCTTAGCGCTCAGGGGCGTAGCAGTGAGGGTTCTTTAACGTGCCAACGCCTACCGTGACATGGGACCTCCGTTTTTAAGGTTATATCCGAAAGATCCGTGATTCTCACTTTTAAATGTCGTGCGTTTGGCGAAGGGGCAATCACTACCTATGTTTATCGCTTACGTTTGACACGGACATGGCACGAGCGGGGTTCGAAGTCACGACCTTTCCGCTACGAAGCAACGTTCTATCACCGAGCTACAGCGATGTACAGGGTGCAATATACAAATGAAATTACGTTTTAAAACATAAAATAAGTAAATAATTTCAAAACTTCTGAATAAAACTTTCCTTCATATGCATGTACATGTATGCAAGTAGTTGTTGCAATAAACATGTACAATTCTGCAATAAACGCGAAGAATGTTTGTTATTTTATTTATTGATAGAATGAAATAATCAAAAAAACATAAAAACACCATTCTTACAACGAATGACTACATCTGCTTCGTGCCTGGATATTTTATTGAACATAGATATTAACGGAAAAGTAACAACTTATGAAAGACGGGATGACTTAAGCTTCTCCATCGTCAACTTCCCATATTTATGTAGCAATATTCCATCATCACCTGTATATGGTGTTTACAATGTATGTCTCTCAACTGATGAGATAAGTTGATATTGCAAGGGTTTCAATACATCATTAAGATCATCATTTCACAAATTCTCTGGTCATTATGATGATATAATTTGCAAATATAAACTATCACAGGGTCGAATGTTTCCTGACGTGTTTTATGCCAATTCTTAGGCCCACCTTCACATATTGATTTTGATAAAGGACTAACGTTTACCTGATCAAGATAATGGCTCACGGAGAATGATAACAGTCGACAGGGGTTGCTTACTCCTCTTAGGAACCTGATCTCACCTCTGGTATATCCAGGGATTCTTGTTTGCCCAACTCTTAATTTCGTACTCTTTATTATGAGAGTGATCACTTGTTCATCTAATCATCATATTGATTACAAGCAGTAAGTGGAGGATTGTTCTAAAGATCTTGTGTGTATAAACAGCAAGACAAGATTGATTGATTGTTTGTTTGTTTGTTTGTTTGTTTTCAGCCACACTCAGCAATTTTTCAGTTATCTGGTGGCGTCCAGATTTTGTAGGTGGAGGAGGAAACCCAGATACAATGTATCTGAGAAGAGACCACCGACCTTCCGAAAGTAAACTGGCAAACTAAGAGAATGATGTTAAGATCGTGAATGTATAATCGGACAATCTAAGATTAATCTAAATATCATGTGTTTATAACCAGCAAGTGAAGACTTCCAGCAGTTTCCACTTTGTACTATACATCATTATACAGACAGCTACATTTATTTTCACAAATTCAATCAAACTAAAATAGACAAAAACAACAAATAAATGTAATTCATTTGAAGTTTAAAAACACACAATAACTTTCAAAATCAATCTAGATACGCTGTGTGGGTACCACCAACATGTGAGAGTTAAGAAATAAATCATAGAAAACCCAATATCTTAGTGGGGCTCCTGTAACAGCGCAGTCAATTTCGTTAATCCCTTACAATAATTTCTGAAAAATGAAGATAAAGAGCAGCGATTTATCTCATAAATCATATAAAGAATTACAAAAATAAGAATAGAGCAAATATGCCAGAGGTAGGCTCAGGTGCCTAGAAGTAAGCATCCCCTGTCGACCGGTCACACTCGCCGCGTACCTTCTATCTTGATCAGGTAAACGGAGTAATCCATTCTCAAAATCAGTAAAATACGGTCTTACAGTTGGCAAGAAACACGTCAGACAGCATTGATTTTTGGAGTTTTTCTCACGGCTACCAAATAGTCTATTCTTTTTCTAAAATCAGAGAAATGCTATTTGCGCGTCAAGGGCGGTGCACATTTTGAGAACCCATCCAACGGACATAAAAGTTTTTAAAAATATGTACACAGGTAAAACATGTAACAGTTGTAGTATAAAAGAAAAAGTGAAGATAACGAACAGTAATCAATCTAATGACTCCTACAAGGAATACAAAATAGAGAGTTGGGCAAACACGGATCCCTGGATATACTAAAGGTGGGATCAGATGCATAGGAGGAGTAAGCATCCCCTGTCGACTGGTCACACCAGCCTTAAGCACTACATCTTGATCTGGTAAAGGGAGTGATCAGTAGTCAAAATCAGTGTGTAAAGAACGGGCTAACAATTCGTATGAAACACGCCAGACAGCAATTTACCCAATTACAAGTTGTATTGGCAAACTAGATCGTTATTTCGACCATGATGACTTTAAAGGAAACTGCTCGAATTCCTACAACATTAACTAATATTTCAGTAGGAATAAAAAAAAATGATCATATACAGAACAAGCTCATGTGTATCGAATCAGTTGAGACATAAACACCACGTTACATAAAATATGGGAGGTTGACGATGGAGAAGCTGAAAGCATCCCTTTTGTAATAAAGTTGACTTGTTAGTTTGCCGTTAACATCTAGGTTAAATATCTCAGTATCAAGCAGGTGTGGAAGACTCTTTAATGTCTTTTATTTCGAGTTTACTGAAATATATCGAATTGGCAAATGAATGCAAATAATTAGTGTTAATAGATAAAATTTTGTCCATATATCTAAATGTCAAGTTGAAGGCCACTGCAAGAACCTTTTTTCTGTAGAAGATTTTGAATATATTCTTCCTCGAAAGAATATAAAAAAAACATCAGCTAATAAAAGAGCACAATTCGTGCCCATGGGAATTTCAACAGACTGTTGTGGGACTTGATCACCGAAGATTACCAAAGACTACGAAGATATTGACAATGAGGAATTCCGGCATCTTTTTTGATATCAACTAAAAAGTACTTGTGCGCAGAATGCTGTTCAACAACAAGGTTTTGGATCATTGATCACTAGATCTGAATATTTTCTTTTTCCGCTTATATAGAAGAAGCGTCTGTCGCTGATGTCAACATCTCTAGTCTTTAATTCATCGTGAGAATTGGTCTGGTAAATTGTCGAAATGTCACATGTTTTGATGGTGTTGACGTGAGAAAAGTTTTGTGATTCAATTAATATTTACTAGAAGTTGTTAATATTTAGAATCCAATCTGATTTACACCATTTTTACGTGATTTTTTTTTAAGCTTTTCAAATTTCGTTAACTGTAAATCACATCTAATTTTGCAACTCTGCCATTAAGTTTTTGTGTATATTTGAAGATCGTTTATTATGAGATTGAGTACTGTTAGTTATCTTAGCGTGCGTTTATCATGAAAATTGTTCATCGTGCTTTGCATTTATTAGGTCTATCGTGCGTATATCCTATCATGCGGTTTTGTGCGTGCATCGTGTTCTTTCATGGGGGTATCGTGTACTGTTATGCGTGTTTTGCTGTGCATATCGTGTTCTATCGTTTATTATGTCAAGAATAATGTTGCCGACACTATAACTAGTAAATAGATAATTAATACACTGTCTAGTGTAAATATTGATATCAGTGAAATTTGCAAACCAATCTATGAACTCACATAAAAGATTTAACCCCCAAAGATGAAAACATAATATGATAAAGTATGAATGTGTGTGTATGTGTGTGTGTGT
Source organism: Ostrea denselamellosa (assembly GCA_024699665.1). NCBI lineage: Eukaryota > Metazoa > Mollusca > Bivalvia > Ostreida > Ostreidae > Ostrea > Ostrea denselamellosa. The sequence goes on from JAMZEH010000077.1 coordinate 1,340,701, forward strand.
ATGTGCGTGCGTGTGTGTGTGTGTTATGTGTGTATGTGTGTGTGTGTCTATATATATATATATATATATATATGTGTGTGTGTGTGTGTGTGTGTGTGTGTGTGTGTGTGTGTGTGTGTGTGTGTGTGTGTGTGTGTGTGCAGTAAGTAAATAGTACAAATAAGAGTTTGTTATATCGAAATAATATATCATAACAGCCACTGTATCTTTTTTTTTTTTATATAATTATATAATAATTCATAGACATCAATTTTATTAAAACAAATTGATACTAACTGATTGCTATAAGAGATAGAATATGTCCGTATTTTTATTCAGTTTTATCCTATCGAACATTAGACAGTGATTTATGTGTAAATCTTAAGATGTCAGTGCTATGCTTGTTTACAGTATTAACAGAGGATGGCCCAAAGCAATTATTTCATACCAACAAATGCACTTTGGAAGAGTGGATCGTTACGCACGAACTCCCTACTGACAGTGATGAAAAAGTTAATTCATATTGTGCAATACGTCAAGAACATGTTTTAAATATTAAATAATTGGGACAGCGTTTCTCTAAAATACTTAATATCACGCATGAGTAATCATATATGCATGTGCTTCTTAAAGTATTTTAAGATTCAACCTCAAGAAAGCATGGTACTGTCCTTGAAAGAATTTTACCTTAATAGTACACAACAACCCCCCTCCCCCCTTTTTTGTTTTTTAGATTTAAAACAATTAAAAACATTAGATTTTCCTGACGTCTAATGTGTTGCTGATGATTTTCAGATTGACTTTTTATATTGTGTGAATACATAAATTACGAAAGTAATATTCATTTTAAAAAGAGTCTGAGCATTCAAGTGAAACGAAAGTTTGAATAAAAGCAACTCCGTGGCAGTTATCATTGTTAACAAAATATTCTCACAATAACCCCATTTTTAATTTTATATACTATAACAATTTTAACAATAAAATAATGTCATATCTTCAAAATAATTTTAATGTTTTATTCAACAAAATGATAATTGAGATAAACAAACCAATATTATTAGGTCAATCTCTAGATAAGTATACTACTATATATAAATCTTATAGGATTTTTTAAACCATTCACAATATGCAAAATCTGGTGATTGCTTAAAATAGAATGGCCAAACTAAAAAACAGCAATATGGCCAGACAATCTTAGTTACGACATTACTATTTCCAGTTTGAAGTAGTATTATAGTAAGCATTTTCATTCATAAAATGACAAGTTGCCATGGTAAACTGACGGGGGTAGCCACTTCCCAGTAGGATTCGCGATATGTTTGATTGGCGGGGACGTCTCGTCTTACGTGTGATGCTCTGTTTGTGATGTCCGCGTTGTCAGGCACTTGACAGCAGACGTAAGAAGACAATATTGTCATTCACGTGACGAATTAGTCTTCATGTAGAAGACTTAAGACTTCCCCCGAACCTGTGTGCGTATAAAAACAAGACGTCTCAGATCGTAAATATCATTTTCAACTTAACATAAAAGTCGAATCACCCATTAAAAACCGAGGACTAAATGTTTATAATTCTTTTGATTTAAAACAGTAAGTATTTTTGTGATTTATCTCTGATTGGAAATGTAAGACGTATCTCTCCGGAACGACTCATTCATCTAAAAAACGGATTTTCCTCCCTCGAGATATTGTATAAATTTATTCTCTCTCTCTTTCTCTCTCTCTCTCCAAATCATTAATATATACGTTTATTACTTTCAGATATAGGATGGCAGTTCCAAAGTGTTTTATAAGTATTTTGTTCATTGGACTTATGCCCGGCGCGTTCGCTTTATTAGAGCCCCTGGATTATCCACTTCCGTTTGCCCAATGTCTGTATAAAATGTGGAAAAAGTCATATGGTATTAGACAAGAAGTTGCGCTTAGTATATATCATCAATGTTATTCAAACTATCGATGGCAGACTTCACATTTGAGGGGTTATGAGGCCAAAAACGTTTCTGCGACTACCTACACCTATACAGGAAGTCTTATTAGGAATGTTTTAAATAAAGTAACACATGGACGGAGAAAGAAGCGGCAGGGCGAGGACCTGCGCAGAGTTCGAATGGAGTACAGAATGATGACGGATAACCAGCGAAACAGATACCATGACGCCATCAACAGACTCAAATACGTCGAAAAGGTTCGTACATACCTGCAAATGTTGAGAGAAAATGGTTATTATATACATCTACTCCCAGTCAATAAAAACAATATTATTTTCAGTCTATGAAGCTAAAGAAACCCACACCTTAAAAGCAGGATAATATAACATCATTTTAAACGCCGCTTCCTCAAAAATTTTGCTCTTTTCAATTCATACTTGTTAACCCTCCCCCCTCCCCCTCTCTCTATTATATTTAACAATCTTTCTGCAATATTCATGTACTATGTTCGGACAAGTCCTCTGGTGTATTTTGTTTAACAATTGCTAATGAATTACAGATTGATAACGAATCAAAGTATGATGTGCTCGCTTCTTTCCATTCTGGTGCCACACAATACACAGCTCACGGTGGATGCAACTTCCTAGGTTTTCACCGCATGTATATTCTTATGTAAGTACTGCTATAGATCAATATTGAATAAGATCTGTGTTTATTCAGTCGTGTCGCCATCAGAGTGAACAGCGCGTCATGATTTACGTAAGGAAAACCACAGACTTAAACAAAATATCTGTCAATGTTCATGGCCAGTCAAGAAAAGAATACTTATCATGCACACTTAATCACCTGTACAATAAAAAAATTGGTTTCCTTGTACACTAGGACAATGGACGATTTTTTTCGGGGAATTAGTAACAATGATGTTCTTAATCATCACCAAGAACAACTACAACTGATTATCCAAAAACCTAAATGGGAATGTTTTGGTGAAATAATAATAATGAGTTTTTATATGTTTAACAGGTACGAAGAGGCTCTGATCCAGGTGGATCCCGATGTGGTACTGCCTTATCTGGATTCAACTTTGGATTACAACATGGGATTAGAGAACAGCGCTAACTCTTTGATTTGGCACGACGACTTCCTTGGAACGAAAGAAGGATTCGTAACGTCTGGACCTTTTGCAAATTGGAACACAACAATCGGACAGCTCTTTAGAAATGTTGGTATCTCTGGCCGACCAATGAATGACGAGGAAATAATTAATGTCACTTCAAGCAAAAGAATGAATGAAATCTGCGGGGATGACGCCAGCACATTTCAGGACTTGGAATTTATACATGGTCCATTCCATCTGTACGTTGATGGGAATATGGGTATCATAGAGGTCGCTTCCGAGGAGCCCGTCTTCTGGATGCATCACGCCTTTATTGACCATATCTGGGAATTACAGAGACAGTATGCAAAAGCCAATGGAGTTGACGTTGAGAACGACTACCCAGAGTTGTTTGGTGATATCTATCATGGTGCAGATGAACCCATGGGTTACATGATGGACGGTCTGACAGTGCGTGACGGCTTGAGTGAGGTTTATACAAATGATATTTACAAATACGCTCCTAAACCCACTTGCTCAGCAGAGAAACCCTACTGTGGTTCGCCATATCTTTTATGTATTCAGAATGAGAAAGAAGAGTATAAATGTCGTTCAATGAGTATTGATGAATATGAAGACTTCAAGGAAAATGGTGGTGGGCACACCGGGAGTACCACCACAACTTCCACCTCCACGACCACCACCACCACCACAACATCAACCACAACCTCCACCACAACAACGACTACAACTCCAAAGCCAACCACTACCCCTGAACCTTGTCCAACCCTTAGTCCACCCTATCCTCGGCGTCCAAAGAAACAGTACGGTAGTGACCTTCATAAACCAATTCAGAATTCCTTCTGTGTAAACGGTAAAAAGAACATCCAGGAATGGATTTACATCCCCATAAAAGTGACCATTCGCAGACCAGCTGATTTTGGGTCTTATAAGTCCTACCCTGTTATAAATGGAAAACCTTTGGTAAACACAGATATCTATTCATCTTCAGGCTACTCTACTTTGGATAGTTATATGCGCAAAACAGGAAAACCTGCAAACTATGGAAGTTGTAAAACCACATACAGTGGAGCTGGTGAGATCTATCTTCAAACTGATGGCCTCAATTACGACGGAACATACAAGGAATTTGCTATTGTAGATCATAGACTTGCAGTATCTGTATCTATTGCATATGTCGCTATCAAGAACCCAGGTTTGGGACAAGCGGATGTCCTATTAACAGCCTACGACTCGTGTGGACGTGTCTGTCGACCATCTTGCCTTGTGCCTGGAAAAAATAATCTTTATCGCCCTTGCTCAGGTGCTATTCGTGTAAACACAAAACGACCTTTGATGTTTGGGGAAAACTTCGGAGATTCCGTTCTTGGGGTATGGAACTTTCGACAGGAGACTCCATGCCCTCAGTTTTCAACTGAAAAAATTTACGTATCCTTTTACTGTGACTACAGCGACCGTTGGCCTTGGCAGTCTGCTGTTAATCAACCCGGAGCTAGGGATCAACCCACACCGCCGACCGGATTGAAGATCCAGAGACAACAAATGAAACCAAGCCCACTACAACATTTACGCCCTTCTACAACCACCACTACAACAGAACCAACCACCACTACGACAGACCTAACCACCACTACAACGAAATCATTTACTGCACTCTCATCTTCACTAAAGAGTAAGTTGTGTTTTCTTAATCGATGAGTGTTCCTTAAAGGGACTGCTAATTGAAATCCTATTTTCCAGATCTGACTAAATGACAATTATTTACTTATATACTGAATTTCTTTCTTTTCAGAATGCCCATTACCAAATAAAGGGTGTACAATACTCAAGAGTGATTGCGACGCTCCATGTGAACCTGGAAAATTTTACCAGTGTATCGACTCCTGTGATCGTTTTGCAAGGTGCTGGGCAGGGTTCTACTTCGTCCAACAGTGCTATAAAGCTCATTTTGATCCTCAATCCGGTATGTGTAAACTGGGCAAAGGACACTGTACAGATGAAGAATGGAATCCAGCTCTCAGTAGACGAAGGCAACGGAAGAAGTTTTCCGGGTTCGGAATGGGTAAATAAACTTGACTGCCATCCCGATTCATCAGAAATACACAATTACTAAATTACACCATACAAAGCTTGTTATTTACAAGGGAACAACTATGTGATTGGCTTAATTTTTTAGATATCAGTTTATTTCATATCTACTCTATATTGCTTTCTTTGCAAATAACAAGAACTTCCAGTAAATCCGAGCAATATATATATATATATATATATATATATATATATATATATATATACATGTATGTATGTTACAGATCTCTGATCGTAATGGAATGTGCAATGATTTTATGAACCAAAATCATGAACAAAGTGCAATATTTTATTACTCGTACGTGCCATATTTATTTTGTATTCATGTCTCACTGAAGCCATGACAAGTCCCAAACATGACCGAAAATATCGTGTTCGATGTCACCATTCATTTAAGTCTACAAATGGTCCTAACAGTTTTTTTTGTTTATATATCACTCTTCTTAATTCAGGATTAGATTTGTAGATCGTAACATCAGGCTAATCCCTCCTCAAGCATGTGCCAAATTTATTCTTTTCTTTTGTCGTCAATTCATGGAATGTAGTTTGGGTATGGTTTCCATTCGTCTTCTTGTACTTTCCACGGTTTTTGGTTGCGTGATCCATGGGGGACTAATCTGTGATTGATTATCCTGCACAGTGTAGTGCTTCATCATCCATTTTGTAATTTATTTCTAATGTTCATTGCTGTAATATATCACGTTTCGAATTGTTGTTTTATACATATTTCAAATGTGTATTTTGAAATAAAAAGATATTATGAAGTTTGGTTCTTTTACTCTTTTCGCTTCTACTATCAAAACCCCAACATATGTCCTTGGCTTTTTTATTTTCTTTGGGCGTGGTCATGGATTGGAAGAACTATTTCTGAATGCAGATTGTTTTCTACTAATTTAGACTTCAGGTATTTCACTTTAGTATCAATCCTAACTTGAATAAATCATAGATCAGGACTATATTGCATGTTTGGAGGGTCAAGTTTGCTATTCAAGATATAGAATTGTTGGCGCCTTATAATATTATGGTGTCTTTACCATAAGCAAATGCTTAAATAAAAGCCCATGAAAGGGTCAGTTGTTAAAACACATTTAAAGTGCCGTTTTGCCTTGTTCGCTCAAACACCTAATCATTACTAGTCATTACTGTCATAAAAATCTACCATAAAGCACTGACAGTAGAAAATGTGTGAAACCTTACATTAGAGAATCGATAACACAGAAAATAAAGAAATGCTGAGTAGAGAAATTGTGAAACCTGCCATCATATCACTGACAATACAGTGAATCGCATATTAATGCATTTATATTGAATTAAATGTTAAACCTAGGATAGTAGACAGACCGGTGAATACCACAATTATGAAATTAACAGAAGAAAAATTGTAATACAAAACACATTAGAGTGAAAAGTAAAAGATAAGGAACGATGATTAATCTCATAAATCACATAAAGAATACAAAATTTAGAGTAGAGCAATAGCGTATTGACAGTAGAGAGAAATGTGAAACCTCACATTAAGACATTGACAGTAGAGAGAAATGTGAAACCTCACATTAAGACATTGACAGTAGAGAGAAATGTGAAACCCCACATTAAGACATTGACAGTAGAGAGAATTATGAAACCCCACATTAAAACATTGACAGTAGAGAGAAATGTGAAACCCCACATTAAGACATTGACAGTAGAGAGAATTATGAAACCCCACATTAAAACATTGACAGTAGAGAGAAATGTGAAACCTCACATTAAGACATTGACAGTAGAGAGAAATGTGAAACCTCACATTAAAACATTGACAGTAGAGAGAATTGTGAAACCTCACATTAAGACATTGACAGTAGAGAGAAATGTGAAACCTCACATTAAAACATTGACAGTAGAGAGAATTGTGAAACCTCACATTAAAACATTGACAGTAGAGAGAAATGTGAAACCTCACATTAAAACATTGACAGTAGAGAGAATTGTGAAACCTCACATTAAAACATTGACAGTAGAGAGAAATGTGAAACCTCACATTAAAACATTGACAGTAGAGAGAATTGTGAAACCTCACATTAAAACATTGACAGTAGAGAGAAATGTGAAACCTCACATTAAAACATTGACAGTAGAGAGAATTGTGAAACGTCACATTAAGACATTGACAGTAGAGAGAATTGTGAAACCCCATGTCATCGCATTAGAAAGAATTGTGAAACGTCACGTTACATTGACTAGAGAGAGTTGTGAAACCTAGAGTGTATACAGTAAATACATTGCAAAACCCATTACAAAAGCATTGACAGTAAAGAGAAGTGTATAACACCATATTAGACCATTGGCAGTATAACGATGACAGTAGAAAAAAAATAAAACGCTATATTATGTAGTAACAGTAACAGCGAGTATAACTCCACACTAGAGTACAAACGGTAGAGATAGTGTTGCACTGACAGCAGCGAGTAAAACTCCACATTAGAGTACAAACGGTAGAGATAGTGTTGCACTGACAGCAGTGAGTAAAACTCCACATTAGAGTACAAACGGTAGAGATAGTGTTGCACTGACAGCAGTGAGTAAAACTCCACATTAGAGTACAAACGGTAGAGATAGTGTTGCACTGACAGCAGCGAGTAACAGCGTGTATAACTCCACACTAGAGTACAAACGGTAGAGATAATATTGCACTGACAACAGCGAGTGACAGCGAGTATAACTCCACACTAGAGTACAAACGGTAGAGATAATATTGCACTGACAGCAGCGAGAATACGCACTGTTTGAGATATATAATCTCTTCTGTGTTGGAGGTATGTTCAGTATTCTACAGAACGCGTGGATGGGTACCTGATGTACACATACATAATAGACTAGCTATGTAGATAACGATAAAAATTGTGAAATCGTAAATCTTTATTATGTTAGCGGTTGGTAAACATAAAGCTGGTCATACCAAAATAATTTTTTGAATTAGGCCTTTAAAGTTTTTAAACCTTTCAGTAAGACATTGACAGTATAGAGAATTGTGAAACCTCACATTGACAGTAGAAAGAGTTGTGAAACATTACATTGACAGTAGAGAGAATTGTGAAACATTACATTACCACATTGACAGTCGAGAGAACATTACCATAATGACAGTCGAAAGAACATTACCACATTGATAGTCGAGAAAATATTACCACATTGACAGTAGGAAGAATTGTGAAAAATCTCATTATACTGACAGTAGATAAAATTGTGAAACCTCAAATTTCAACATTGGCAGTTGAGAGAATTGTAAAATCCCACATTGTGTATGAGAACCATTCCAAATACTATGCTGGACTCCCAGGCGTACACAGTCTTGTCTGTACGGAATCAGTCCTTCGTGTCTGTACGGTATCATTCTGTCGTGTCTGTGCGGAATCAGTCCTTCGTGTCTGTACGGAATCAATCTGTCGTGTCTGTGCGGAATCAGTCCGTCGTGTCTGTACGGAATCAATCCGTCGTGTCTGTACGGAATCAGTCTGTCATGTCCCTACAGAATCAGTCTGTCGTGTCTATACGGAATCAGTCTGTCGTGTCTGTACGGAATCAGTCCGTCGTGTCTGTACGGAATAAGTCTGTCGTGTCCCTACAGAATCAGTCCGTCGTGTCTGTACGGAATCAGTCTGTCGTGTCTGTACGGAATCAGTCTGTCGTGTCCCTACAGAATCAGTCTGTCGTGTCTGTACGGAATCAGTCTGTCGTGTCTGTACGGAATCAGTCTGTCGTGTCTGTACGGAATCAGTCTGTCGTGTCTGTACGGAATCAGTCTGTCGTGTCCCTACAGAATCAGTCCGTCGCGTCTGTACGGAATCAATCTGTCGTGTCTGTACAGAATCAGTCCGTCACGTCTGTATGGAATCAATCTGTCGTGTCTCTATGGAATCAATCCTGTTCAAATAAAAAAAGCTATTTTATAATCTAAAAATAGTATGCATTTTATAATACGACGATGACGGAATTATCATGCAATTAACCCGCCCATATTTCCTAGATCTAAAAAATCTCTCTTATTAGTAAATACGTGTTAGAAAATAATTTAATTTTGTGGTTTGCAAACTATAATCACTCAAGTGCAAGCATCTTCAACTTTTACCACAAATATCCCGGGAAATGTAAAGATTACCAAGGTGAACATGACTCTCGACACAATGAAAATTCCGTTAAATAAAAATCATGTCACTATCGGCATATAAAAACGTTTTAATTATTCTGGAAAATCCAACATTTTCCTTGCTGACGGTAGGCGAGCATTTTAACTGCATTCTGTACAGAAAAAATGATTTAAAATATGTTAGGGCATTTAATTTTGTTCGAAAAATTCCTCAAACATCCTCAGCAAAGAAGTAGATCAGTGCATTATGAAGCGAGCTATCTCGTGTCTTTTTAATTCAAATGACATACAATCTTAGTAATAAATGTCTCGTTAAAAACATAACCAATTAACCTGTGTTTTCGCTCGCTGTCATGTTATGGTGAAACCATAATTTATGATACCAAAGTAAAACAGCTTTTTCATTGGGACTTCTGTGAAAATGCGAAGTCAGCTAATGTTGTCATCAACATCATCAATTATTTTGTTGATGAATATATTAGTTTTATCGATGACAAATCATCAGTTACGATACTGATAAGACGATGGTACAAGACGATGGGTGCAAGACTGTATAATACATAGATTGTTCTCATAAATATGAAGAGACATTGATGGCTCTGTGATAATGCATGTATACGCTTAGGCAAACAGTTCTGAATAGAACGCATTTAACATTTCGAAACTGTCTAAATGTTCCCTAAAGCATTTCAAAAGTCATGCCATTAACATAATTTTTCATAATTTGTTTGTTTGTTTGTTTTTTGTTGGTTTTTTGTTTTTTGGTTTGTTTTTTTTTTGGTTTTTTTTTTGTTTTTGTTTTGTTTTGTTTTGTTTTGAGGGGGGTTAAATCAGCGGATTAATTTTGCTGTTTCAAACAAAAATACGTTTAATATTTGGTCGTATTCGGAAGTGACACATTCATTTTTAAAGCTGATGATTCGCATAGTTTGAATTTTGTAATTTTTGTATTAATTGTTTGCTTTTAACGTAATGTATGATTTACATAGGCGTGGGTGACATTGACTTGGTAAATTTGATATTACAAAAATAGTTAAAACTTGTTTGATTTAATATCAAACAATTTCAAAGGAATGTTCTTTATAGAGAATTTAGAGAATGTGCAATGGATTTTTTCTTCTTATTATTTCTTTCTTCTATTTTTTAAGTTGGATTTATATTTAGCCATTGCGGCATAGGAAAATTTTCACCAAGCATTAACACGTATTAAATTCATATATTATAGCGTAACATCATAACAAGTATTTTGGGGAGAATAACCTTTGCATGTTCCATGCTCTTTGCATGCTTCATTAAATTTTCTTTGGACGTTATACAAAATAATACGTGATTGCAGTTCATACTTATGACCAGATTACATGCAGCTGACAACATTAACGTAGTCCTCGTCAAAAATATATTTCCACGTTATGACGTGTTAGCATGCTATAAATAGCGACTGGTACAAGGCGCCTAAACGCTTGTAATATCTATCAATTGCTTAGTAAAAGAGTTCGCCATGTACTATGACGTCAACAACATGTTTGACCTAGATTCTGTTGAAGCCCTTAACCGGATATAAAGAAAATGTGCAGTGCATATGTATTATTTTTTTTTTGTTATAATTAATCAAACCTCGTATTTGTCTTTCATGCAAGTGATTATGTATGATAATAAACTTGCCCGGGGTCTTTCGGTTATTATAAACTTGTCAGGGAAATTACCTCTCCGTGATGCATGTGGAATTTATCCAAGCTTATCTTCAAGGATTTAAGAGAAGGATGCATTTGACAGGCACAGCCCTGCACAGCATCAGCCAAAATTTGCACAGAAAATAATTTGTATATCAATTATATTCTGTCACATCAGGATTATGTAATGATAATCATTGCAGAACGTGTAAAGAAAACGCATCAGAACATCACAATTTCACATATCGTATACTTATTAACGTTCAGCTATTTCTTGGAAATCTGAGAAAACAAAGCAGCTATATCAACGCATCTGTTTCTATTTTTAAAAAGCAAAAACAAGAAAGGCATCAATTACAATATACAAAGAAATAAATAGATTAATCATTATAGTATAGTATACATGTGTAAATCTATTTTCACACCTTTGACGTTATCCAATGGCGACATTTGATTGTAAGCAAAAGTCAATCATTCATACAAATTTGATCATCGAACAACTGTCAGCGATGTCGCACACTCTGATACGAGCACACACAGGGTTCAAATAAAAAAAATCCTCAAATGTCAATGGTCGACAAGACGTGACGTCACAGAAAACAATGGTTATTTCCTCGTAAAATCGAGTATAAGAATAGGCACGCGAAAAATGAAGGGAACAGAGACGTGACAACTAGCAAGATAACAATACCGGAACAACACCTTTAACGCTGTAGTTAAGACTCTAAAAGGTACAACTTTGAAATTATAAAAATATTTTTCTCCAAATATATTATCTTCTAACGTGTGAAAATATTTTAAAAAGGAATAACTTACTTTTTTCTGTTTTAGATGGGCTACACCGCTCTCTGTGTAGTGGCATTGTGCATCCTATTCACGCAGTCTTATGGTCTCTTGAGATCACGAGACCTTCCAAATGAGATGGCAAGATGTTTAAACAAATTCTACAAATCCTGTACCATCGAAGAGGAAGTTGGTCTCTCTATATTGCATAACTGCATCCAGGAATATAAATGGAAGCCCAACCCTGAGAGACAGTACCCGCAAAAACAGATAACGTCGGGCGCTCGTGCTTACATACAGAGACTGAGCGATAAAGTGCAGACCCTCCAAAGGCGGGGTAAAAGGCAAGCTGTACGGAGGAGGAAGGAATATCGAATGATGAATGACAATGAAAGAGCTCGCTATCACAACGCATTGAGAAGAATGAAAGAAAGCACGGTAATTACGTTCATATAGAAAGCACGGTAATTACGTTCATATAGAAAGCACGGTAATTAATTTCAAGTAGAATTCTCGGTAATTAATTTCAAGTAGAATTCTCGGTAATTAATTTCAAGAAGAAATCATGGTAATTAATTTCATGCAGAAATCTTTATAATTACTTTCATGTAGAAATACGTAATTCACTGCAATTGTCTTTCTATTTATCTAAAGTAATATCTCAATACTGATAGAAGGCTTTAGCATATTTGTGTGGCAAACAAATTGTGTTTTAAAACAATAGTCGAATTGTGTGGGATATATTTTTGGGATCGATTACAAATACATTGAAATTTTCATTTCATCACATCGGACTGCTAACTCAAAATACATCAGAAATGCGGACTGCTGAAAGTATTAGTGCAGATTATATATATATATATATATATATATATATATATATATACACCCGGTACTTCATGGTTTATCTAAAATGTGACAGTTAAATGTAATGTTGATAGACTCTGTTATGACCAATCTTAAATATTTTCCTTGAGGAGGGGGGCGGGGAGTGGGTGGAGATATCTATGTATTCCAAATCTTGCTCTTGTAGGTTTTACAGTGCTACACATTTCTTCAAGGCCTGAAACAATAATTGTGCGAAAATATAGGATATAAATAAACATGAAATAGACAATTGAACATAATCAGAAATTTTTTTAGAATTACAATAATCGAAAGTAATAAGCAATTCATCTACTATTCGGATACTTGAAATCACGATTCATTTGTGCCTTGTATAAATTTGTTGGTACATTGGTTCAAGACCCAAATCCATTTTTGTTGTTGTTGTTAATTGCTTGTAGTATTCAATATCCTGTTACTATGATGTGTTCATTTTTATTTTAGAATGGAGAAATGAGTCGTTATGATTTCCTCGCTTCTATTCATACTGGGGATATTGAGGAAACCGCCCACTTTGGATGCCATTTTGCGGGATTTCATAGGGAGTATTTGAAAATGTAAGCATACTTAATATATCTTATTACATATTTCTTCATGTATGTCCACGATTTTTGCGCAAGGCATGACTATGATTATCTTCATTCATGCATTTGTCTCTTTTCAGATATGAGGAAGCCCTGAGAGAGATAGATCCCTCTGTCACGCTGCCGTACTGGAACGCGGCTCTCGATCAGTACATGGATGACAGTACAGAATCCCTACTTTTCTCCGCAGATTTTATGGGTAACGGAAACGGTGAAGTGACGTCCGGCCCCTCGGCTAACTGGCAAACGGAAACTGGACCTTTAAGAAGGAACATCGGTGTGGAAGGTGAACTGTTTCTTTTTGAGGAAATTGAAAATATTACTTCCAGAACAAGATACAGAGACATATGCGGATTGTCAAGAGACATGGAGCGGCATGGTCTTGAATTCCATCACGGGGACATCCATCTTTGGGTTGGTGGTAATATGGCGGAACTAAGCACTGCAGCAGATGATCCACTTTTCTGGATGCATCACGCGAATGTGGACAGAATCTGGGAACTTCAGCGGACGAATGCGCGCCGAGCTGGTGTTGACGTTGACAACGATTATCCAACCGATCCTGCTGACTATGGAAACGAGTTCCATGCGCCGAATGCTTCGTTTGGCATTTTGAGAAGTGACCTACGTGTTAGAGATGGTGTAAGAGATCGAACCATGAATGGTATCCAGTATCAGCCATCTCCAACCTGTAATGCTAGAAGAGACTGTGGCTCTAATAAATTAAGATGTGTCCAGTTCAACGAGCAATATATTTGCATATCTAAAACTCTTGCAGAATATCGAAGAGATTTGGAGGAGGAGAGAACTCGTCCCAGACCAGGGAACAACAATAATAACAACAACAACAACATTGGGTTTCCCAGACCACCAACTAACCCATGGTTTCCTACACGTTGGTTTAATAGAAATAACAGAACTCCATCACCACAACCAGTGAACCCTGAAGAGCCAGAACACATCACTTATCCCCTCATTGACCAATGCTCGGCGTTTGAATATAAACCTATTCAAAACAGTTTCTGTGCCAACGGAAGGAAGGACGTGAAGGAATGGGTATACCTACCTGTCAGAGTGATTTCTCAGAGAGATCCTTCTTTTACAAAATATGACTCGTATCCAGTGAGAAGCGGTAATATCCGATCAGGAAGCGATATATACTCTCTGAATACTTACACCAAACTGAAGTCGACGTTAAAACCAGGTCGTCCAGATTGCTATCAGAAATGTAAATCTTCACAAACTGGTGCAGGAGAAATATTTGTCAGAACGGACGGAATATCTTATTCCGGAACGTATCAGGAGTACGCCATTGTTGACCAGAGACTTCCAGTGTCTGTATCTGTAGCTTACGTAGCTGTGAAAAGTCCGATCCACGGGAAGACCAGTGCCGTGGTCTCCGCTTACGATTCGTGTGGAAGAGTGTGCCATCCATCTTGTTTAAACCTGAAAACAAAGACATACGAACCATGCTCAGGAGCCATTGACATCACCACACATGCTCCCCAGTTGTATGCGTATTCACTGGGAGATTCTATTATGAAGCTGTACAAGTTCAGTAACATTCCTAAGTTGGATAGCACTCCTCAGTTTAATGAAAACGAAATCTTCCTCTCCTTCTTCTGTGAGTACACCAATAAGTGGCCTTGGCAGACCTCGCTCAAACAGTCCATCAGTAACCCACCCGTCCGCCGAACCAGACCCACCTACTCAGGAGTCCAGAATAACAAACTTAATAAGCAACCAATGGCACTGAAAAATCAACAAGCAATCCCTCCACGCAAGAAGTTTAATGGTCGAAATCCGTTCCAGGGCATAATGAATCGTAAGTTGTGTTCTTTTTATCTACAAACATAATCTGAACCAAAATTATTGTTGAATTCGTTTTCATCTCGCATCTCAATAGATTATGATAAATTTGAGATATATATTTTTTTTAAAACTTTCCATTTCAGGCTGTGACCTAGGCAATGGGTGTATCATACAAAAGAAAGGGCCTTGCAATAGTGCATGTACTGAAAGTCAGGTCTACCAGTGCACAAATTCCTGCAACAGATTTGCGAAATGCAGTCAGGGAAAATACTTTGTTAACCGATGTTACAGCGGTCATTTTGACTCAGCCAGCATGAAGTGCAGACCAGGAATGGGAAGGTGCTCACTGCGTGAATATACATTGTAAACAGATGATCTGTGATACTCCTACAAAGTGCCAATAATACTACCTGCTGTGATAGACTACGTACTGTACAAGGAGAGTCGATCCTCTTTCTGATTCCAAATACACTGTCAAGGAACACCTTATCAAAAGACGATAGAAAACCCACATTCATTGACTTTTTCAGGAAAATTTGGAATCAAAAGTGGAATATTCGATGAAAACCACGTTTTATACCAGAGATGAAATATCTCTAGTAAAATATATACTTCAAAATTTGTGTTTGTATGATCTGTTTATGTACACAAAACATTTTTGTAGACAGTATGTATTGTAGTTCGTTAATTGTGATGCATATACACCGTAAACTGATGTGTGGGTCTTCGGGTCTATTACCACAGTTTAACAATAGCGGTTTTTAACCAATTTGTTTACAACGCAGAAATCCATTAAAATCCTAAATATAACAATTAACACCATTGTTTATTTTTTCTTTATTAATGACAGGTAATCAGGATGTATCTTTCTTTGAAGGGATTAACAGTCTTCAAGGAAACTAAATAAAAAATAACAGAAATCACAACCGTGGACTTGCGTCAATGTTTCCACATATATCTTGTGTGAAACCGCGTGCGCGCCCTGGGGGGCATCGGTGACATAAGAAGTAATTGTCTTTCAACCACAGTGTGGAAAATGTGTAATTAACATTGTCTGCATACAAAATGTTTTAACGTTGAT
This sequence comes from Ostrea denselamellosa, assembly GCA_024699665.1. Taxonomy (NCBI): domain Eukaryota; kingdom Metazoa; phylum Mollusca; class Bivalvia; order Ostreida; family Ostreidae; genus Ostrea; species Ostrea denselamellosa. The sequence continues at coordinate 1,356,753 of JAMZEH010000077.1, forward strand.
TTTGTTTTCATTATGTGAGTTGGTGAAGTCATACTACCACTAATTCACGCATTAACACATTGAAGAATCTTCAAAGAAAGAAAAGATAAAAGCATTTGACTTCATATCTAATCATTGGACTCCAACACGGCTTAATTCATATTTTGAAGAAAAGGTGATCTGAACGTGCAAATATCTGTCTCTGTAATGCTTTAATTAAAATTCATGTTATTCCAAAAAGAGATTGATTGCCTGATGGGTATTTCATCAATTTCCAGATCCATCATGTTTTTTATTAACTTAAAAAAATGTGTAATTTATATTATGTGTATTTCTATTGGAAGAAACCTCATTTATTTCTTTTACTTCTAATGAATGAGAAAAAAAAAGTAAGTGGCAAATTGATGAGTATACCTGTAGCTGTGATATATCCAGTTTAGAATCAAAATTTAATTCCTATCATCAAAAATACAGTGTAATTTGATGACATTGTAAGCACCAATGGCACCCAGATTTACAATATTTTGCGATATAAATATCGCCTGCCCTGATTACCAATCAGCGGGCATTTCCACGATCGCACGCAGCAGCATAGTTCAGATTTGCTTTTACACAGGCTGGTGTTACAGGGGTTTCAACATTCTCGATCAAAGTAAACATTTCGCAAATTCTATTGTCGTTATAACGATCTGGTTTGCCAATACAACTGCCATTGGTTCGAATACTGTTTGACGTGTTTTATATCAATTGTTAGGCCGTTCTTGGCACACTTGGCATACGGATTGTTCCGTTTACCTAATCTAGATATAGGGCTTACGGCGAGTGTGGCCGGTCGAGAGAGCATGCTTACTCCTCCTAGATACCTGATCCCACCTCTGGTACATTCAGGGTTAATTGTTTGCCCAACTCTTTATTATGTATTCCTTATAGGAGTTATGAGATTGATCGCTGTTCGTTATTTTCACCTTTTCACACTGAATACGATAGTGTGGACTAGCTGAAAATTGGAAAATCTCGGGCATAAATACCATTCATACATTCACGTGATTTTCATATTTCTCAAATAGTTTTCATCTCGTTAAGTGGAATTTCATATTTTGAAAAGCAAAATGTTTTAAGCACAATATTCCTGTTCGACAATTGAACACTTGGCGTGTCAGTCACGTAACTATGTCATCTCTCATAAATTTGAAAGACTATGTGAATTAACGATTATTTTATCAAATGGATGGAGTTCAAAAGATTGATGTGGCGTTTTAATGTTACTGATAAATTAATGCACACGGTGTAGTGCTTGATGCATTATAGTGATGATGTACTGCATGTGTCCCTCTCACGTGACCTGTACCCTTTGAAATCATGATGTATGTATTCGTTCTGTCATTTGTGAACATTTCATAGAATAATTTCTCATGAAATTGTTGGGAAATAAAACTCATGATTTGGATCCCTCTCCAAGAAAAGCCACACGCCAAAAAAAAAACCCCAAAAAACAACCAAGTACATCTGCGAAACACACACACACACACACACACACACACACACACACACACACACACACACACACACACACATATATATATATATATATATATATATATATATATATATATATATATATATGAAGATAACTAACAGTATTCAATCTCGTAATTCCTATAACAAATATAAGTCCTACATCCCGATCAGGTATCAGTGTGCCTGTAACGGCCTACCAATTGGTATGAAACACATCAGAGAGCATTTGACCTAATGAAAAATGTAATGGTAATCTAGATCGTTATAACGACCATAAAATTTGCAAAATGCTGTCTTTAGGCAAGACTGTACAAACCTTTGTAACATCATCTTCTTTGTGTAGCCTGCCTCGATTTAAAAACTGATCATATGCAGAACAAGCTCTTGTGTATCGAATTAGTTTTGAGATAAATGCAGGTGATGATGGAATATTGCAACTTAGATAAGGGACGTTGATGATAAAGAAATTGAAATCATCCCGTTTGTCATAAATCTGAGTTGTTAGTTTGCCGCCAGGATTTATTTTCAGTAAAATATCTAGGCATGAAGCAGATATGGAAGACTCTGTGGTGTCTTTTATATCAAGTTCACTGGGATATATGAATGAAAATGATCACTGTCGATAGATAAAACGTCGTCAATGTATCAGAATGTCGAATTGAAGGCCACAGCAGGATATTTTTTTTTCTTCTCATGTAGAAGCTTTGAATAAAGTCTGCTTCATAAGAATATAAAAATAGGTCAGTTAACAAAGGAGAACAAACCGTGCCCATGAGAATTCCAACAGACTGTTGGAAGACCGGATCATCAAAGACTACAAAGATATTGTCAATGGGGAACTCTTTTTGATATCAACTTCAGAGTACTTGTGTGTGAAGTCAGATTGGTGTTTAACAAAATAATTTTTGGGGAGACCAATAACTAGATATGAATATTTTCTTTTACCATTTTTGTTGACGTAGCAACTGTCTATGATGTCAAAAAGCCTAGTCTTCAATTTATTGTGAGATATGGTCGTGTGAAGTGTTGTAAAATTATATATATATATATATATATATATATATATATATATATATATATATATATATTAAATTGATAAACTATAATTTTCAATTTTATGTTTGATTTGAAGTGATGCTATTTCTATGTATCATAATTCCCGACATATGAACCTGTACGGTACATAAATAGTAATACGTATACAAACAACCTAGACATTTATTCCTCAATTCAAATTTGCTGTTTTTAGAATAGATTGTTCGCGGGATCATATATTCGTGGTTGTAAAATTATGCACTTTCTACTGTTGGGGAGCATTTGAATTTGTTGTAAATGCTACAAATTGCTAAATTCGTCGAAAATTAGACTACTATGGAAATTGTTCAATTTACAGTATGCGTTTCTTTGTTTGATTAATTGTTTGTGTGATATCAACAGATTTTTAATTTAATGGATGACGATAATCAAATAAAAATTGATTCAATTATTTACAATTTCAGGAAGAAGACCGCTTCGGCACTGGATGAACAAAAATCCAAACTGGCCAACAAGAAGATGGGGGTTTAAGGGTCATTTTTAATGCAGGATGTTGCCACGTGAAATGTTTCGATATTGGTCCCGTCTATGAACCGTGAAATCGATACAAGAGGTCATTGATACTCTTATCACTGGAAAGTGTCATTAATCTGTTGGTACTGTTTCATCAATGAAGTGTGTTTTTTTCAATGTAGAAATATGACCCCACCACGTGATTGAGATATGGACTGTAAAGAAATCAGTTTGTATATTGGGGTCTTTTTTTCAATGTTGATCCCCTACTACCTGACTGAGATATGGATTGCGCAAAACATTTTGTATATTTGGGGTCATTCTTTAATGTTGAAATATAATCGCAAAAATTGACCGAGATATGGGCAATACAGAAAACATTTTGTACATTTCTTAATTTTCAATGTTGAAATACCTGGCTGAGATATGGATTGCACAACAATATTTTATAAATTTGAAGTCGTTTTTCTATGTTGAAATATGACCCCACCACGTGACTGAGATATGGCCTGTACAGAAAACCTTTTTTAACGTCGGGGTCAATCCATTTAAACATTTACATTATGTATGTAATGTTTAGCTAGTCGTTAAAAATGACCCCCATCACTGATTAAAATTTAACGTTGAATACTTTTCAACGACCATTTTTTATCAAAATGAACGTTAAATTTTGATCTGCGTCAAGTTTAACGTTAAATTTTGATCTGGAACAATATTTAGCGTTAAGAAATGACTCATGGGGTAGTTTTTCAATGGGGTCACTATTTAATGTTACACCGGCATCAACATCGCGGACTGCCGTCAATACCGATGGTCTTTGTACTGTTCATCAACACAGGTTGTCTTGTAATGCATCGTTGATTGTACTGTATGTTGACTTTGTCATCAAAACTGATAGTTTTTGCACAGCGTCATTAAATTTCTGGTAGTCTGCAAAACTGTTAATCCGTCCTTCATTCAAAGATTACGATCTCAAATACGACAAAAGATTTAGCGAGATTTCTGTGGGGCATATCTTGTGATCACTTACTGGTTTGTGTTAAATAAAATATTCCTCCTAGCTGCTATTTCTAGTTTTATTTCTTAACATTCTGGCCTGGAGGTTGTAAAACTTTTTGAGTATGTACTCTGTACTCCAACGCATACCCTGTACTCTGTACTCTAACGCATACCCTGTACTCTGTATTCCAACGCATACCCTGTACTCTGTACTCCAACGCATACCCTGTACTCTGTACTCTAACGCATACCCTGTACTCTGTACTCTAACGCATACCCTGTACTCTGTACTCTAACGCATACCCTGTACTCTGTACTCTAACGCATACCCTGTACTCTGTATTCCAACGCATACCCTGTACTCTGTACTCCAACGCATACCCTGTACTCTGTACTCTAACGCATACCCTGTACTCTGTACTCCAACGCATACCCTGTACTCTGTACTCTAACGCATACCCTGTACTCTAACGCATACCCTGTACTCTGTATTCCAACGCATACCCTGTACTCTGTACTCCAACGCATACCCTGTACTCTAACGCATACCCTGTACTCTGTACTATAACGCATACCCTGTACTCTGTACTCTAACGCATACCCTGTACTCTGTACTATAACGCATACTCTGTACTCTGTACTATAACGCATACCCTGTACTCTGTACTCTAACGCATACCCTGTACTCTGTACTATAACGCATACTCTGTACTCTGTACTATAACGCATACCCTGTACTCTGTACTCTAACGCATACCCTGTACTCTGTACTCTAATGCATACTCTGTACTCTGTACTATAACGCATACCCTGTACTCTGTACTCTAACGCATACCCTGTACTCTGTACTATAACGCATACCCTGTACTCTGTACTATAACGCATACCCTGTACTCTGTACTATAACGCATACTCTGTACTCTGTACTATAACGCATACCCTGTACTCTGTACTATAACGCATACCCTGTACTCTGTACTATAACGCATACCCTGTACTCTGTACTATAACGCATACCCTGTACTCTGTACTATAACGCATACTCTGTACTCTGTACTATAACGCATACCCTGTACTCTGTACTCTAACGCATACCCTGTACTCTGTACTATAACGCATACCCTGTACTCTGTACTATAACGCATACTCTGTACTCTGTACTATAACGCATACCCTGTACTCTGTACTCTAACGCATACCCTGTACTCTGTACTCTAATGCATACTCTGTACTCTGTACTATAACGCATACCCTGTACTCTGTACTCTAACGCATACCCTGTACTCTGTACTATAACGCATACCCTGTACTCTGTACTCTAACGCATACCCTGTACTCTGTACTATAACGCATACCCTGTACTCTGTACTATAACGCATACCCTGTACTCTGTACTATAACGCATACCCTGTACTCTGTACTATAACGCATACTCTGTACTCTGTACTCTAACGCATACCCTGTACTCTGTACTATAACGCATACCCTGTACTCTGTACTATAACGCATACCCTGTACTCTGTACTCTAACGCATACCCTGTACTCTGTACTCTAATGCATACTCTGTACTCTGTACTCTAACGCATACCCTGTACTCTGTACTCAAACGCATACCCTGTACTCTGTACTCTAACGCATACCCTGTACTCTGTACTCTAATGCATACCCTGTACTCTGTACTATAACGCATACCCTGTACTCTGTACTATAACGCATACCCTGTACTCTGTACTATAACGCATACCCTGTACTCTGTACTATAACGCATACCCTGTACTCTGTACTATAACGCATACCCTGTACTCTGTACTCTAATGCATACTCTGTACTCTGTACTCTAATGCATACTCTGTACTCTGTACTATAACGCATACCCTGTACTCTGTACTCTAATGCATACTCTGTACTCTGTACTCTAATGCATACTCTGTACTCTGTACTATAACGCATACCCTGTACTCTGTACTCTAACGCATACTCTGTACTCTGTACTCTAACGCATACCCTGTACTCTGTACTCTAACGCATACCCTGTACTCTGTACTCTAACGCATACTCTGTACTCTGTACTCTAACGCATACCCTGTACTCTGTACTCTAACGCATACCCTGTACTCTGTACTATAACGCATACTCTGTACTCTGTACTATAACGCATACCCTGTACTCTGTACTCTAATGCATACCCTGTACTCTGTACTATAACGCATACCCTGTACTCTGTACTATAACGCATACCCTGTACTCTGTACTATAACGCATACCCTGTACTCTGTACTATAACGCATACCCTGTACTCTGTACTATAACGCATACTCTGTACTCTGTACTCTAACGCATACCCTGTACTCTGTACTCTAACGCATACCCTGTACTCTGTACTATAACGCATACTCTGTACTCTGTACTATGACGCATACCCTGTACTCTGTACTATAACGCATACCCTGTACTCTGTACTCTAACGCATACTCTGTACTCTGTACTCAAACGCATACCCTGTACTCTGTACTCTAACGCATACCCTGTACTCTAAAACTCCTACTCAAAATTCCACTCTAATTTATGTATAACGTTTAAGTATGAGTATGACTTTGGAGTAAGGATTTCGAGTTTGAGTACTGCGTACGTACTCAGAAAGTTTTATAACCTCCAGACCTGGATGTGCAGGAGAAATTCTTCATAACACCCATGATGAGAACTGTTTGTCCATAAAAACTTTAACCTTGTCATAACTTCTGAAAAGATAATGATATTTCACATTTGTATTCCTTGTGACACCATTTTTGGTATCAAAATGTTGACCTTGTGACCTTCACTTTGGAGTTTGACCTATTTTTGAAGAACTTTAACATGGGCGTTAACTTCTGAATGGTTTGTGATAAGGCTTTTGTATTGCACACGTGTAATCTTTGTGACAAGACTAACATGATGACTTGCTGTCAAACGGAGACATCTGTGTTCTATAAACACATCTTGTTTCTATTGAAAATCATGTCAACCTGATTTAGGAATGAAAAAGTAATATTAATAAATGTGATTCATCTTTCAAATAGGGTTTTCTTAAATATTTACCCTGTTTCGTTAATGGGCCTTTAAAAACATTTTCTGAAATAATTCATTACGATATGACAGTCTAAAGACTACCGAATTTTCATAGTTGGATCAAACTTAACACCAAGGTGTATTTCCCGCTGCTGGTCATACGATGTCATATTTTCTCTACAACAAAATTGTAGCTTCATTTAAGTACAACTCTCTCTCTCTCTCTCTCTCTCTCTCTCTCTCTCTCTCTCTCTCTCTCTCTCTCTCTCTCTCTCTCTCTCTCTCTCTCTCGTGTTTACATGAACATTAAATTAATCATTGGTTCAGTGATATTCAGTACAAAGTGTTTACATGAACATTAAATTAATCATTGGTTCATTGATATTCAGTACAAAGACCATTAACAGGATAGACACAGTGATTATGGTTTAAAGCAGAATTCAGAACAGAGCTATAGATATCCCTGTGTATGATAATCAGCTAGAATCTCTATCATTGTTCTCTAACGGTACAACATTTCATAAATCAGTTGAAATTATTATTATGTACCAAATTTCTTCAGCACTTTTTTCATGTATAAAACACGTTCAAAATAAAACACGTTCATAATAAAATGCCATATCATATAAAAAAAATATCAAACATATAAAACAGAATTTTTTTTCTGATAAGTAAGATTAAATGAGTCCATAAATTACACTATAATCTAAAACAGTTTAAAATTTTTAAACACAGTGCTAGATATTACATGTAGTAAAATCAGTCTGAATAAAATTTTAGGAACAAGTGAGTTTTTAGGGCTCTCTTAATGCAGTAGTTCCTTTTCCATTATACATAAAGATTTTAACCTGAATCTGAAGACATCTTAATCTGGTGTCAATAGCAACAGGTGACATTGTTTGTGATGTTACGAAAGCCGGTGTACCGACAAAAAGTGACCCCTGTAAAATATTGACCGGGGTCAGTTTTTCTATGTAGAAATTTGACCCACCCTTTTGCAGAAATTATGGCCTTTGTGTCATTTTTCTCCGTGTGGATTGTAGAAAAATGACCCCGTAGAATAATGAACCTGTGTTATTTTTTGAAACCAAAAACTGGTTTTGGTATGATTATTCTTGTTAGGCAAATACATAGGGGTAAAATTCAGGAAGTGTTCAT